>JAJTJO010000049.1:0-600000 GCA_024550625.1 Dendroctonus valens | reverse complement strand
TATTTGCCTTCAATTCGTGTCTGGTGCTAGCAAAATAATGTTCAGCTATTTGCAGATGTGTTTAATTTAAAATTCTTAATTGATCTATCCGCTCTAAAGAACCGATATGTCACATATCAAGAAACTGTTCCGGATAATATTTTTGGCTTGCGTCATCCTATTTCCTATTTTAACCGTTTTCTATCCTTTGGATATTGGCATGACATTGGCTTCGGTTTTGGGCAACTCGATACCAATTTAAGCCTGCGACCTTCTTTATATCGTGGTACCATCTTTGGTGGGGTCTTTCAATACTTCTCCTCTCTTCGTAAGGTCTACATCTGGTGCTATATCCGCTCCAGTGTTCTGTATGTTTGGCCACGTGTCCTGCCCATTGTCATTTTAGGGATACAATTCTTTTTATTATGTCGCAGACTTTGGTTTTTTCCTTTATCCATGTATTTGTTTTGTGGTCTCTCAGGGAAATTCCTAAAATTCATGGGTCTTTCCATGGCTCTCTGATGTACTTCCAATTTATGTTTGATCTTTCTGGTTATTACCCAGGTCTCGCAACCATATATGATAAAAGGCAGTATACACTCGTTATAGACTTTTGTTTTTAAAGTCATTGGGATTTTTATGCTGAAGATGTACTTTAAGTTGCCGTAGGCCGCCCATCCCAGTCTTGTTCTCCTATCAATCTCTATTTCTTGATTTTGTTTGCCCGGTGTTATAGCTTGGCCAAGGTATATGTGTGTTTCTGTCCTTTTAATTGTGCTGTCATGAATCGGTATTGTTTCGTCTGTGTCTGGTGTATTTGTAATAAACTGGGTCTTTGTGTAGTTCATGTGTAATCCTAATTTTGCAACCTCATCTTGTAGTTCTTCCAACACATCAATCAATTCCTGTTTATCTCTTGCAAACAGTGCAATATCGTCGGCAAATTTTAGATTGTGCAAGCGTTCAGCATGTATGTTCAATCCTTTGTTTTCCCCTTTTAGCTTTTTATTAGTCTACTAGATATTACGTCCCCTTGCTGCTTTTGGCGTTTATTTTGTTAGATGGTTCATGAAGTCTAATCGACATTGTCGAAGTCGCATAGATGTTTTCAATAAGGTTTATATAACGTTGATCCACTCTAGCATTTCTCAATGATTATATTATTGCCCAGATTTCTACTGTGTCGAAGGATTTTCCGTCGTTGTGATTGTTATTTGGAATTCGTACAGATCTCCATAGAAAGATTCCACAACTTTTAGAATCTGTTGTCTGTCTTCTACTATGTTGTTTTTGGCATCTTTTTTTTCTTATCCCTTTCTTAGGTGTGTTATGTCTTTTACATATATTCAGTCCCTTTATTCGGATTTCGGTTCTAATAGGGATTGTATTTGTTTCGTTTGGTGTTTTAGTATATCTTGTTTCGCCTTTTTCTTGCTGTTTTGTTGCTTGCTGTGTATTCAATAGTGTTTCTTTTACCATCGGTTATCAATTTTCTCCTTTTCTGTAGGAGGTGTTGTGTTTCTATCGACAGTTTGTCCGGCGTTTTCTCTGGGGGGCCTATTATCTGTTCTGCTGTTTCTTTTATGACTCTTCTGTTTTTCCTGGATTATTGGAAAAATTTTAATTCAGCTTTTGTTTCTATGTTTCCTTCCTTTCCGATCTCTTTTCTTTGATTCCTCTCTTCGTCGTTTGTTCCATCCTTCTTTCCTTTTCCGTTTTTGTGTTTATGAGTAATTTGCATCTTACCATCCTGTGATCACTGCCGGTGTTGAATTGATTGATTTTCATTTTCATTGATTGAATTGATTCACTGCGTGAGAATCATCTTGGTTTCATCTCTTCGAGACCTTATCGGCATGGGTGGCCCTGTCGGTAGCTATGCTACCATAAGAGAGAGATGAGACATCACTTCCTGGAAAAAAGTTACTTAGCCCTCTCACCCACTACAAGGTCAAGAGTCCCCTAGAGAAAGATTGTGTCATAGCTCCTTTTATTATCTAGTCTCAGTTTGTATTGTTATTAGCTTTTAAACTTCATAGAAACTCCCATTTTTCTTGCTACTGGTCTTTACTTCGTGTGCATTCTAGCATGTTTTCTGTTCTTTCCATGCTGGCCACTTTCGATATTCTTTCTTGAATACATTTTTCTGCCCTTATATGCTCTTTTATTGATGATACTTAATTAAAGTTCGATTTTCAGAAGCGTACATTAAGAAATTGTAATTGCTAATCTTCGACATATGTGTAAATCAAAATTATAAATGAACAGCACATTTTAATTCAAATGCGCATCCAACGGTAGTTGAACCTCATTGATCCCGAGATGGTTTTATATGTCGGCAACAGTACCGATGCAGTTTAAGAGATACGCACGAACACATATTGGATCGGTTACACGTTACACTATCTTAAAATGGCTATGAGTATTGGCCATATCAGTAAATCAGAGCGGTTTTAATGTCGATAAGTAGTCCGCAGTTAGCATAATTTTTGTGCATACTTACTCTTTCTTTGCAAGAATGCTTGAACGAAACTACTATTCCTGTTACCTCTGAACTCTTCCGTGACGGAACTATAAGTGCCTCAAAACTCAATCGCAAAAACTGCTTAGAACTATCGATGTTTCTCCAAACGAAATATTATAAATCTTTTTATCTCCTAAATATCTTATCTTAAGGTGGTTTTGATCCTGTTGCTCAAAATTAGAACTAAATCAGTTTAAGAAAATTAAACTAAAGTGAGAAGTTCTTTTCATAACTAAAAGCTAGTTAATCATAGCAATGGTTTCAAATTCACCTGCCATAAGCAGTTTTCCAATTTATTATTAATTTTTATATTTTAAATTTTATTTTAATTTTTTTAAAATTTTTTAATTTTAATTTTTTTGAATTTAATTAATATTCATTATTTCCACATAAATTTATTTATTAAATGAAATTACAAATTTAAATAAGTACTTTAAAAGTGGTGTAAGTGCATTTACCACGAAAACATACTATTTACTTCAAAAAGTATAACAGATTCATTTACTTACTTAAATATTTTAAGTAATTTCTTGAAATAAATCTATTTCTGGCATTAAAAGAGTATTTTTTCATTCAGTTCACTTTGGACCGGAAAGTAAATCTTTCATGGGTTCGTTATGCATTCAGCGGCAATACCACAATAATAGATACATAAACTATTGTGGATATAGTCAGTCAAGTAGAAAACAGTAAACAAAGTCACAGGTCAGTACCATAGCAGAGCATCAGAAAATCCATACAGCCAGAAAATTATTGAGAATCGTGACATACGGGCAATTGCCTTAGCAATGGCTTTTGTTCTGCCGATATCTTCTTCCTAACTATTTTTGCTCCGCTGATGCATGTTTGACCATTGTGAGCCTTAACACTTTAATAGGTATTATGTTGTCTTAATAATGGGAATTTGGAAATGTCTTTATCTAGAACATAATCCATGTGGCATTTTTATGCACACATCAAGGCAGGCGATCACTTTTAATGTTGTTTGCTGATATAGCAGTAAATTAGTTTCTGTCAAATCGATTCTCAGGTAATGTATTGAATTAACATGTTGTTTGATGTATAAGCGGTATGTTTAAAATATATCGAACAGCCATGTTAAAGAAGGAACGGTATCAGATCAAACGCACATATATTGTAAAATAAAGTTATCTATTAATTAATTAAATTAATTAATTGAATAGCTATATAAGGTGGGTAGCTGCTATCGGATCACACACATACAGCTCAAAAAATCAAATAACGCCGTTTCTCCCACAGTGACAATAGTTTAATAATATTTAACTTAAGAAATTAATCCAGTAACTAAAATTCATAGAAACTGAAAAGTTATAATTTATGCACGACTGACCAATAGTAGACTTTATCTAGTTAATACAATAAAAATGTAATGTTTAGTTAAAGGTATCGATGCTTAACCCCGTCAATAAATAATGTCAGAGAATAAGAATAACTCTCAGCTACCCAGTTGATAGATATACAGGATGTTTCGTAATAAAATGCAAACCTTTTAAGGCTCTGTTTGCAAGGTCATTTTGCGTCTCCCTTTTGGAATCTATCGATTTTCAAAAATGGAAAATTTTGTTTATTTTTTTAATTGTTAATTTTGTTAAATATAATGTTTTAATTTATAATTAATGTTGTTAAAATTTCGTAGTTATTTTTTATGTCGGAAGCTCTTACACGTGAAAGGTAAAAAATGGAGTCCTAATGTATTGCAATCAAAAACATGAGATGGAGCTAGAATACCAACGTAAAACCTCATTTATTCAGATTTTAACGTTTGCAAAAATTTAATCTACAATTGTGGAAAGTTTTAGTAAAAACAACTTTTTTCAGCTTTTTATAAGATAATTATTTCCGTAGGGAATGCTTAATTCAAAACAGTGTTTAGAAAACACCGTTCGTTTTTTACTTGTGCTATAATTATGCAAACCCCACACATGATTTATAAATTATTTTTGGGATTTTAAGGTTCAATCCGTGATTCTAAAATAATTTTGGAGAGTTTTTAGTAGATGGTTTCAACGATAATCTGTCCACTTTGTGTAGGCACCTATACAGTTGCGTGTATAGTGAGGCAAAATATTTTAATTAGATGTATAGTTGTTATACGGTGTACACCACATATTATTTAAAATAATCCTCTATCACTGAGTTATATTATGTAAAAGTTTTTAATTCATCCAGAGCCGTAAATGTATCTCTTTTGATTCATTTGCTGACACGGACCATTGTTTCTTTTGAAACCTGCTAATCCTCCAGATTTTTAAACATAATGAAATTTTTCATGAATTTAACAATTCATGAAATTTTCGGCCTGTAATCAATTTCCCATACAGGGTCGCTTTCATGTATGGAAACGGTGAATTATTGCCTAAACTAAGATAGCTAGAATAAAACGATTAATACAAAAATGGTAAGGTTATTTCCAGACGATTTACATAAAGAAATTTTTATAGAGGATCAGTCAAAAAGTCACCGCACCGGAATATTAGCTTTTTTTCTAGTGGAACACCCTATATTTTATTCAATAATTAAATTCTACTCCACATTCTAAACAAATTTCGTATACCAGATCACATGTTTAAATTTAACCGTTTTGGAGATATCGAGTTGTCAAAATTATATTTTGATGGAATTCGCCAAATTAATAAATCAAATATAAAAACACTGTTAATCCAGTTATCTTAGCAAATTTAGGTACCAGCATATTTCCATGAAACATTTCCTGAGAAATGGATTGGTCGCAGGGGACAATTGAATGGCCAGCTCGGTCGCCCGATTTGACCCTACTTGACTTTTTTCTGTGTGGTCATATTAAAAATGCAGTTTACAAAAATAGGCTACAAAATATTGAAGAGTTGCAAGATAGAAGTCACGAAATTGCTGGTTTTCCTCCGAATATACTTCTAGATTCATTAGAAAATTTTGTTCAGCGACTTCAGTACTGTCAAGAGGTAAACGGCGCACACTTTGAACGCTTTTGAAAATAAAATTTCGCTTTAATCCTGGGAATCAATAAAATTGAGTTGTTTATAAATGCTGTCTTTTTTTCTTTCACCATTCCTATCTGTGCAAAATTTTAAATACTAATGCCCGTTTGCACCGTTTGACTAAACAATGATTAGAAAGTTAATCGTCGTTTAGTTTGAAAAATGTGTTGTACCGTCGCTTAAACACTGTTCTGTGTATTCAAAACAACGATTAAATTAACCGGTCCTTTTTTAGGTTTAGTTTTCGCAACCTCACTTCTACAGTTCTACTTGTTTATAAGCCTTTTATATTAATACCTTTTATATTAATTTCAGGTCTTGGTTGATCTATCAGATTTTTACAGATTTTTGGTTTATTTGGTTATATTATAAGGTACATTGATTCAGGAGAGTATGACGATATCTTTTCAGAAGACGATCAAGATATCCTGAAAGATACCCAGAAAAACCTGGACATCTTTGCTTGGTTGTTCCCTTGGTAGTCATATTATAAAATTCTAACGCAAAACACATTGTATACGGGGACAAGAACAAGTTGCTGCCAAAGATCAAATGAAATAAAACTCGATAATCATGAACATAGCAACCTAAGCGAAAAAAGCGGAGTTGCTATATTGATTCTCTGATTAACTAACAGACGATTAGTTGTGACGGTGCAACTGATGAAATAAAACAGCTTTAAAATTTAAAATGTAAAAATTCAGAAGAAATTTAGGTAGGAATTACAATAAAACCTAATGAAATGTTCATCTTGACAACTCATAAATCCCAAGAGCCATATTTCATCCATATTAAAACGAACCTAAATGCTTAGAAATCTTGCCTTATTGTTATAACATCGTCAGACAATTCTGCTTATACATTCTCTATTTCATTTTCATTATTATATATATATTTTCTTCATTCTTTCTTTAAAAATTATACTAATTAATACGTCTAGTTAGCCAACGCAAGTGCGCTTTTCTCGTTTTGCGGCCAGCTCGAGTCTCAAAATGTTTTAATGGCACTCGTTTAACATGATATTGTTTATTTCGAGTAAAGAAAAATACTTTTAAGATACTTGCCAAAGTAGCAAAATAAAAACACTCAAAACTAAAGCATATGAATAAGTAAATATTTTAATGGTGGTGATAAGACGTGTCAGTGAGGATATTTAAAGCAAGGTCGTTTACACATCGCGCAAAGAATTTGAAGAATCCAACCGCATTTATCGTTCAACGAGAATATAAGAGTAGAATTCAAACGAAAGGATGAACCCTGGGAGTTCGCAAGAATCCGAATCGGATTATGCCTCCCAGGATGGTGGGTTCAAAAAGCCACAATCGAAAAAACGGGGCAGAAAACCGAAGACGACCCAGCCAACCCAGCCAACCCCCACAACGCCAACACCTGAGGTCAAACGAATAGCTTTGGACTATCAGTCTACAACCAACAAAAACCAAACAACAAACAGCAAGACAACATCAACAAGATTTCCCACGTATTCGCACACATTCACAGCGAACGCATTGTCGACCATCACCAGAGTCCAACTTGCAATCAGGTGGGAGGGACTCAACCCCAACAACAAAGATGTGATTATCAGACAAGATACTCACTTTCTAATTAAAACCAACAATGAAGACAAAGCAACACAAATCTTACAAAAACTGAAACAGGAAAACCTTATAACAGCATTCAAACTGCAAAGGAATAGTAACCTCCCACTAATCCGACAACAAAAGTCAGGTCCCCATATTACACCATCATATTCAGTCGTCGCCACTGGAGTCGACCTGGACATTGAAGACAGCATGTTTCTGGAGCGCCTGAAGCAGCAGGGCTTCAGAATAAGGTTCTGCAGGAGAATTATCTCGCGAGAGCGCAACGCACCCACACTAATGATGAGGTTAATAACCGGCGACATATCCACATACGAAAGGTTGATGAACGACCGTGCGGTTCATTTTTTGGGCCGCATTTTCAAAATCACCGAAAGCAAACCACCAGCACCCGTGCCTGCGCCGTGTGGCAAATGCAGCCTGTTCAGCCACAAAACTGAAGATAGCAAACAATCACCAAGATGCAACAAGTGCCAGGGACCCCATCCAACATCCAAATGCGAGTCACCACTGTCAACCAAGTGCGCAGCATGCAACTCAGAGGCCCACGCAGCATGGAGCATGAAGTGCCCAAAACGACCGACAGCCCCAATCGTCGGAATCCCAAACGTAAAAATAAAATGTGTAAACAAACGTACATCCGGGATTGCGGAGACAACGACAGTGGCAAGTAGAATACACACACCCATTACAACACATGACCACATCATAAACAAATACAAACATCAACTTAACAAGACAAACAATACCAACAGAGACGAACTACTAAAAAAACTACGAAAACAATTTATAGAAGACTTCGACATTGACACCTCCGTTGTTTTCTTCGGGAACCATGTCTACATCCTAATGTTTGACATGCTCCTGCCCGAGAGACGCTCTCCAACTGAACCCTGCGAACAAGTGAGACGGACTTAACAGCAAAAAACCACTTATTTACGATTACATAGAACAAAACGACACAGACTGCTGCATATTTGTAGAGACTAAAACCAAACTAGGACAAACACCAACGTACAGAAATTGGCAGTATATCTATAGGCATGGAAATACCATCAATCATGCCAGGGGCGGGGTCGCAGCTCTCCTAAAACCAACATATAAACTTGGAAGAGCAAATCCTCCTTCCCTCAACAACCCTTTGAACGACTGTCTACATTTTACCATACCCTACTTAAACGACCTGATACACATATTTCTGACATACATACACCCACACTCCAACCTAGAACAAAACATACTGACTAAAGCGAGCATCTATAAATATGCAATAATTATAGGCGACTTTAACTTGAATACAAACAAAACGAAACAACTTAAAAGATTTTTGCAAAATTCCGACTTTATAAAACAGCACACCCCACCAACTTTTCTGATGCCCGCAAACCCAGACTCAACACCAGACGTTCTACTGCACACAAGAAACTTGACAAACACCATCAACAACATAAACTTAACCAACGAACTTGGATCCGACCACCTGGCTATTACGTTTAACATAGACTTACAACATACGCAACCTACCTCCAATACACCTCCTATAGAGAAAAACTTAAACCTAACAAAGACTGACATAGACAAAGTGAAACAACATATACATGACTACATTCAATCACAAGCACAGCACATTTCAATAGAAACCATACAACAACAACTTTCACTAGCCATAGGAAAATTTAGCCCGGAAATAAAAAATGCTTTCTACCGACATGCACTACCCAAATACATACTGAGACTAATAAAACATAAGAGAGAACTGTACAGACTATATACAAACACTCAAAATAACGACCTAAAAAAGACAATGAACCAACTTAACAGAAACATTAAAACTCTGATTGGACGATACCGACAAGACAAATGGCTAGAAACATGTAAAGAAATACAGAAGGACAAAAGCAAAACATACTGGCGAAAAATTAAGAAACTGGCGCAATACAGGAAGACTGGCACTACTGACGCAATTGACGAAAACGGAATAGAACGCTACACAGACAAAGAGAAAGCGGACGCATTCGCCAGACACTATCAAAGGGCCTTCAGCATATCGACAAACCCTGACTTCGACAATGACAACTGGAACTTGATCAACGACTGGTACTTGAACTATTTTAACAACTCACCAAACTATACGTGCACACTGATCACAGACACAGAGTACGATGAAGCCCTAGCGCACATCGAGAACACTGCACCGGGGAAAGATAAAATTAAGGCAAAAGTCTTGAAAAGCCTAACTCAAGAAACACACAAACTGATCCTAACTGAATTGAACAACTGCATCACAAATGGCAGAATCCCAGAAACATGGAAAACCGGCTTAATAATCCCTATACCCAAAAATGGACTGGACAATACACAACCGAGCAACTACAGACCAATTACACGGCTTCCAGTACTGGGCAAGATTTTTGGATGCATAATGAAGCAGCAGCTTGAAAAAGTGATTGGAAAGTATATACCTACCTACCAAGTTGGTTTCAAACAGCATCACTCGACTGTTCATCCGCTCTTTATTTTGGCCAACAATGTACAAACTACCCACCTAACTGACAGATAGACAGCTTGCCTGTTTATGGACATTAACAAGGCTTTTGACAGTGTCTGGCATAGAGGCTTACTATACAAACTATACAAACTACACACACCAACATATCTACTACACACCATAAAGAACTTACTAGAAAACAGACAACTACAAGTACGAATTGACAAAACACTGTCATTTTCTTTTTCCCCTGAACAAGGGCTCCCTCAAGGATCCCCGCTCTCACCGTTTCTCTACAATATATACTGCCATGACATATACATTTACAACTTACCAGACAAAAATCAAATCGACAGATCGGCATACATATTACAATACGCAGACGACACGGCACTTATTGTACATGACAAAACTACTGAGAGAGCAGCGCAAAGACTCCAAACACTAACAAACAACACAATGACATGGTTTTATAAATGGAGACTAACACCAAACGCGTCAAAAAACCAACTTCTGCTCACAAACCACAGACTCAGCGCTGACTCCCCTACAATAACTGCAGACGGCCAAACGACACAACCAAAAAACGACGTAAAATACCTTGGAATCACAATTGACCACAAACTTAAATTCACTAAACACATACGAAACATCAGGGCAGAAACAATAAAGAGAACAAAACACTTCCGATCACTAACCTACAAAGACAGAGGAATTAGCACAAACACCGCCACCAAAATATATAAAGCTATTTGTAGACCCTTGCTAGACTTTGGACATATACTCATGACCAACGGAACAGAAAGGACAAAACGTTATACACAAACAACAGAACACATTGCACTAAGACTAATAACATGAATAAGACACCCCTAAAACCCACTACACAACCCTCCCACCCAACTACTATACGAATGCACAAACATGACAAAGATCTTCGGAAAGACTCATACAGCTACAGACAAAATGGACAAACAACCCCTACAACTGGACCAGTACTGAATCCCCTTTGTCTTACAAGACCAACCAGACAATCCCGCTTCCGTTTCCCTACATTAACGCTTACTCGAACACTTACAAACGCAACGGACTAGTGGACAATAAAATAATTTCTTCTTGCCACTGAAATCTTATTTATTTAATAGTATTGTTAACCTAGAATAAGAGAATTTTCATATTTGTTTTTTATTTAGATTAAGACTGCATGTATTAAACAAGGGCAGAAAGACCGATAGGTCGATAGCCTTTTTTAGAAATAAAGATGTTTACTACTACTATTTTAATATGTTCGCATCGATAAAAGTGATGAGAAAATAATTTTCAGATTTGATTTCAGTTGTTAACAAAAGGTAAATTGAATAATTTAAGATCAAGCATTAGGAAAATATCGAAATGAATGTTGGTCAAACAAAACCTTTTACAACTCTGGACGAGAATGAGCCAAATTCTGAACAGATAATAGTTGCAGTTGCATATGGTAACTACCACCTATGGCTAAAAATGCATACTTAAATGATCATAAAATAAGACTTCAAAACATTTGTTTTGTGCAACTGCTCAATGTCACAGATTCATTATATTTTTTAAATCTTGAATGTGCTCTATGTGTATGAACTTTATACAAAATAATGTTTTTGTCAACGATATTTTATAGAGTATTATATGTATTTATATTTTTATAAGGGGCAAGGATAACCGAGTTATTTTGGATTAAAAAATCACTTACAAGTAAATTCATATGACCAAACGATTGCAATGTAAAGGTAAAGAATTAATCGTGAGAACAAACTTCAGGAAAGAAAAAAAACTAAAAGTGGAAAATATAAGATGATATTAATTGTATTTGGCATACCCGAGTTCCCCTAGAGCATAACGTCATATGTCAGGATAGGAATTATAAGCAGTCACTTACCGAATTGATATATTCCTCCAGAAAATATGTAAAGTAATATGTGAAAGTATTTCGAGTGTAGGTATCATGGAAATTCGTATAATTCCCTTTTTATGTATCGAACCTAATTATATGTAATTTGTAACAATTAATCTGAATCAACTAGGACTGTTCCAGTCAGTGAGAACGAGATAACAATAAATTCTAAAGTTATAGTTATAGTTTCGCATAGGTGCCTACTGTGTTACCAAGTAACCAATTTATATCAGCGGGGATAGGGTTGCATGCCATAAACCCATTCATTTTGCTCAGGCCGTAATGGGTTGAGAAATTCTCGAAACGACATAATCTCGATTATGTTCCTTCTACACGGTGCGTTTGTGTTCGAGATGAAGGTGGACGGCAGTCAAGATAGCGAGAATAGGCACCACCTAATAAATAAAAGCCATGATAATTAATTTAAAACCCATCAGAACCGACCTGACTTCTCTAATGAAGTATCAGGAAGGTCACAATCACCAACGTTAATCTTTATAAATTGAAATTTTAATATTAAATCGGAAGCAGTTAAATCTTGTAATTTTGAACAACTGCTGAGCAACATTGAAAAACACTATGCAAACTTTGTTTCAACATAGGCATCAATAAATTTTCCACAAAAAATCACAACGGCAACCTTGCCTTCAGGCTATTAAACTTTTGACCTTTAAAACTGAACATATACAGGGTTGTGATTAAGTAAGGAATAAATTCGATAAACATAGGACAAGCGTTTTTAGAAAATTCGCTCGCACCCGTCGATATTAGTTTCTTGATGGGAAAAGCTTGATGTCAAATGAAAGTATAAAAGTGGATGAAAACAGGTTAAATCATTTTTTCTCTTACTCTCTCTATTTTTTTCCTTACTTAACCGCTTTGAGTATTTAAATTTAAAGTAGGTGCTATTAATTAGTATTTTGGATAATCTTTCATTTGGATTATCGCCATGATGGAATTTTTTTTATCAGTGATTCTGAACCTTTTTTTGTCGCGGCACAGTTATAACGATTTTGAAAATTTGACGGCACACAAAGAAAAAAATAAGTTTAAAAGTTGTTTACTGTTATGTCAAATAGAGTAGTGTAATTAACGGTTTAATTACAAGTTAATAATAAAAATATTTTTTGTTATAAAGAGAAATTCGAGCTTGATATTCTTGATGACACAAGTAATAAAAATGTTTAAATAGATTTAAATTCCTATTTCTGTTAAAAAATCAGGTATACATTTGTTTAAATTATAGTAATAGTAGTAAACATCTTTATTTCTCAAAAAAAGGCTATCGACCTATCGGTCTTTCTGCCCTTGCTTAATACATGTAGTCTTAATCTAAATAAAAAACAAATATGAAAATTCTCTTATTCTAGGTTAATAATCTTATTAAATAAACTTTCCAGTTCTAATGACTAGAAAAAATGATTTTATTGTCCAGTAGTCAGTTGCGTTTGTAAGTGTTCGAGTAGCGTTGATGTAGGGAAACGGAAGCGGGACTGTCTGGTTGGTCTTGTAAGACAAAGGGGATTCAGTATGGTCCAGTTGTAGGGGTTGTTTGTCCATTTTGTCTGTAGATGTATGAGTCTTTCCGAAATCTTTGTCATGTTTGTGCGTTCGTATAGTAGTTGGGTGGGGGGGGGTTCTGTAGTGGGTTTTGGGGGTGTCTTATTCGTGTTATTAGTCTTAGTGCAATTTGTTCTGTTGTTTGTATATAACGTTTAAATACGTTATATAACGTTTAAATTATATTATTTCATAATTCCTTTATTAATTAAAACTGTATTCGTTATAAAAAAAGTTTTATAATTTTTACTATAAAGTGTAATTCAAAATTGGCGTCATTCCTCTGGGGCTGTTGTGTAGGGCTGTTTTAGGAGTACAGAAAAATAGTAAAAAAAAATTAATTGTTATTAAAAACTGAGATATTTGCAAAAAAATAGATCAGAAGGATGGCAACAATGTGTTCCAAGGAAATCGCCTCATTCTCTCTAGTCAGCCATTACTCATCCACTCCTGGACATAGGCCTTTCCCAATTCCCTCCAATGATTCCTATTCTGGGCTTTTTGGTACCAGTTCACCCCTGCCATCATTTTTATATCATCCATCCATCGCAAAGACGGTCTGCCTATACTTCGCTTTGTCACTCTCGATCTCCATTTCATGATTCTCGGCGTCCATCTATCGTTGTCCTGTCCTGCTACATAGCCCGCCCATTGCCATTTCATTTCTGCAATTTTCCCTATAATGTCCTTAACTTTTGTCTCTCAGACTTACTCCCAGCACTGACCTTTCCATTGCCCTCTCCATCACTCTCAGTTTACTGGTGTTTCTCTGAGTTAGGCCCTATGTGGCAACAGGCAAAACACAACTATTGAAGACCTTGCGTTTTAAGTTTATTGGGATAGCACTATTTTTTAATGTATATGACAGTTTACCATATGCAGCCCATGACAATTTTATTCGTGTTGATACTTCTGTCGATCTATTTTCTTTCTCTAATGATATTGTATGCCCCAGATAGTTGTATTTATTTACATTTTCGATATTTGCGCAGTCGTATTTTCTGGGCTCATTATCTTTATCTTGGAAAAGTTCATTTGCAGTCCGACATTTTTTGCTTCCCTGTTTCGTTCCTTTGTCTCTCTGCGACGTCATCTGATATCAACACGATATCGTCCGCAAGTCGTAGGTTCCTTAGGTGTGTTCCATCTATTTTGACCCAGTGTAGTCTTTTGAAGACATCAATATTTCCGATTATAGAGGTATACCTAGAGTCCATACGCACGTTATTATATTAGAATATAACATATTTATATTAGAATATAACATATTTCCATTGAATCGAAAGCTTTGTGGAAGTCGATGAAGGCCATGTGAATTGGTATGTTACATTCAGTTGTTTTTTCGATCAGTGCTTTAATTGATTGCAGATGGTCTATTGTGGAAAATCCTTTTCGAAATCCGGCCTGCTCCACGGGTTGGTATAGATCGAATTTCTGTGCTAATTTGTTTATTAGGATCTTTGTATAAAGCTTATAAGGGTGCGATAATAGGCTGATGGGTCTATAGTTTTCTATATTTGTTGAGTCCCTTTTTTGAACAGTAGTATGACTTCGGCCTCATGCCAGCTTTCTGGTATTTTGCCTTCATAGACACATTTGTTGAAAAGAATCCGGATATATTGGTCCAATAAGGTTCCGCCCAGTTTAATCATTTCGGTCGTTATTCTGTCTTCCCCAGGACATTTACCGTTCTTGATTTTACTTAACGCATTCCTTATTTCTTCCTTTGTATTATCCCGTATGTCTTCCGATCCAACATTCAATATTTTCTCCGTTCTATCTATTGGATGTTCAAGTGTGGACGAGTAAAGGATAGCGTAGAATTCTTCTATAGTTTTTGCGATGTCGATTTTATTTGTTATTATTATGCTTTTTTTGTTCCTCACCTTCACTGATTGTGTTCTTCCCCTTGATAATTTCGAACTAACACCCTCATGTTACCGTTTTGTTCAATGATATCCTGTATCAATTTGGTGTTGTTACTTCTGATGTCTTTGCGTATTTATTTTTTAATATTTTTGTTTATCTCCGTGTACTGTTCCGTGTGTCTCTGTAGATTTATTAGTTGGTTCATAAGATTTAGAGTGTTAAATGATACTTTGTTGTTAGTATGTTTTCTCTTTGAGCATATCTTTACGTTTTATTTTCTCGGCGATATCATCTATACTAAGGTCGGTGATAGAATTTATAGACTGTAGTTTATTTTCTAGTTCTTTCTGGTACCTATCTCTGTGCAATTCGATTTTTTGTGTTGTGGGGAAGCGTGACGTCTTGACTAACTTATTTCTTTGCGTCTGCAAATTGAAGGCAAAATGGGCACGAACAAGACGATGGTCGCTACCAGTGTGTATTTTGTTTATTACTGATACGTCTCTGCATGTTGTTCTTGCATTTGTTAGTATATAGTCTATTTCGTTTTTTGTGACGCCGTCTGGAGTCCTCCAAGTCCATTTTCTTTGTTTCGGTTTCTGAAAGAAGGTATTGAGGCAATACAAGTCCTCATTTGCTAGGAAGTTGAGTAGCATTTCGCCTCTGCTGTTTCTATCGCCCAGTCCAACTTACCTATGTTTTCTGGGTCGTCTTGGATTTTTCTTCCTAATTTGGCATTGAAGTCGCCAGTAATAATGGTGAATTTTGTCTTCTCCATTTTTAACGCTCTGGATATGTCCTCATAAGGTTGTTCCACTTCTTCATCTTCCGATGTACTAGTTGCAGCGTATGTATGGATCACTTGTAGGGAGTACCTGCTGTTGAGACTTACGATAATGTGTATCACACGGTCAAACGCTGCTTGGTAATTTGGGATTAAATGTTTTATGGTTTTATTGATCATAAGGGCTACTCCTCCTAGATGGTGGTTGATATCGTTATTGTTTTGGAATAATATGTGGCCCGATTTCAATGTATTCACTTTTTTTCCGTCAAACGTGTTTTGCATAGTTTTCTTAGCTTCGCCTTCTGCTTTTTTTTGGTTAAAAATTTAATTGTTATTAAAAACTGAGATATTTGCAAAAAACTAGATCTGTATCTAGTGCACTCCTCGCAGCAGTCTGGGCTCACATTTTGAGCAGCTTCTCGTATTCGGCTAATTAACTCCTGCTCAACTTGTACGAACCAACCAGGCCAGTGCTCGTAAGCAACGATTCAAACATCTTAAGTTTCATAGGAATAAGCACCAGAACCTCGACTCCAAGAACATAGAAAGGTTTCACGTTTCACCTTTTTTGAAGAAGGGCTACTTTTCTACCGTTTAATTAACGTTTCGGAGCAAACTTTCATTCAACAACGAGCTGCGACATAAGAAAAAAATATTCTTAAAAGTATCAATTACTGTTGTGCAGGGAAGTTAAGAAGTGAAATTGAATATTTCTGGAACAAGTTATGGAGTTCTGATATAAAACTTATGGAATAACTGTGCGGACTAATTGCTAGTTGATATGCAAAGATTTATATCATAACATAGGGATCCAAAACAAAAAATAAAATTTAAAACTCCAAATTCCTCTCACTTGATGAGAGTGGCGAATTTGGATCCATCGGTAAAATGATCCTTTTTTGCCATTTGACTTTTAATTTCGCCCGTAACCGGTGTTTTTGAACAAACCAACAATACTTATGAATAAACCATCAGGTACTTTAGAAATGTTAATCAGGAAAAAGTCATTTGCAGCATGCATTGCTGTAAATTTTCTGTTTTAGTTTTTCGGGAGAAGGTGTTTCTTTTACAATTTTTTCTATACTCTCTACTTATTCCCATACAACACTCCTAGAGGTAGAACACGATTTTGAATGGAAATAGTTAGTTTCAAATGAAATTAATAAAAACTAGCAAATCCCTCTTCTCAGCAAATAATGCTTGCATATCTCAAAAATCTGAACTCAATCTCTGTAATGATAAAAGGTACAATTCGACGGAGTCTCGCCTCTCATTACAAAGCAAAGCATAAATGCCATCTAATAACTGATATTTGGAAACCGAAAAATACTTGGAAATATATATGCCTGTTGACTATGCGAAGCAGTAACTAGTTGTAAATGGCCGGAATCGACTAATACGCAATCTATAAATCTTAACACGTATGCAAGTGTAAATTCATAAAAATACGAAAATTTCATAGTGCCTTCGAAATGGAAATAAGTAATACCATTCCCGTTACGGAAACAGTAAAGCTCATTCGATTTGGAATTACCTTGGCTCTAGGAGTCCATAAATAATTTTCCAGCATAATAATTTCTTCAAGTAATAAAGCCTTATAGTCAGTTTCCACATTATTGTACAGTTTTATTAAGTTGGTATATGACACCTACTTAATAAAAAATGCTAATAATACATGACAATTTTCAGTTCAATGATGGAAAGTAAGGCAGTAAACAACAATTATCTATTTGAATATTGACCCCATCAACACAACATTAACCAATTATGTTAAGTTTAAAAACTAATTGGTTAAAAAACTAAAGAGTGATGTAATTGTTTGCATTTTACTATCGTTTCACTTGCAGTGAAGAAACGACTCAACAGTTTTCCGGTCTGTAGTGAAGCATTGCACGCTTGGAAAAGCAAAGTGAAACGTGTTATAAAAAATATGAACATTATTAAATTAATGCACAGATTTATTGTTAGTGCTGTTAATTTTTAAACGGCAACGTTTTTGGCAAAGTGAAAAATAGTATATTAGGGTAGAAAAAAGGAAAGTCGAAGTTCCGCCACTGCTTGAAGACATGCACGTAGTGGCGGGCCTTCGACTTTCGTCTCGCGTACCGTAGCTGTCAGCTTCCAGCCGTCAGCGTGCGTGGCGAAAGTTATTACTTTCCACACGGGATGAAGAAAATTTTGTTCCGCGCGTTGATTTCGATGCTCCCCCCCCCCCCCCCCCCCCAAAAAAAAACGAAGCCTTTTTTGAGTCGTACGGCTTTGAAAATGTTGACAAAAGGTCCGAAATAATTTATCAACGAAATTCGACGTTGCTACTTACCGAGTCAGAAAGGTGCGTGGCGAAAGCTATTGTAATGGGTAAAAGTGATGCTTTCGCCATCGAAAACAGTGGCGAAAGAACGTACTTTCCACCAGGGGATCAAGAAAATGTGTTTTAATTATTTTCATTTCAATTTGTATTTCGATTTTTTAACCAATTTTCAAGTATTTCCGTTATCAGTTTTGTCTAAGTAAACATGTTCAATAAATAGACCAGTTTAGTGCATGTTTTTATGCACAAACAAATTAAAATAAAATACACTAAAACTCGAGAAAGCACATTTAAGCATATAACCGTTTTAAACATACTGATTTAAGCAGATATTGTCGAATAGATTGTTGCCCTGAACAATCTCTAGAAGTTTTTGACCTTTTAGGTCACCCTCTATAACTTAATATCAAATAAAATCTTAATAGACAAACATAACAACTTATGAAACGCCCTTATATGATATATGCAATGTAATGCGAAATGACTTCATGAGTAAATTATAAAAGTGTGGGAAATAATCAATTACACCTAATCAAATCAAATAACCCATTATACAATCCACCAAACCGACTACTCTACGAACGCACAAACTTGACAAGGATTACGGAAAGACTACTCGTCTTGCAATCAAGATGGAAACACAACCCTCACAATCTCACCTTCCTGAACCCCCTCTGTTTAACAAGACCGACCAGACAAACGCGTTTCCTTTTCCCAACCTCAACCCTAAACAACAACATAAATCGTGTACATGTTTGGGTTGCATTATATACATTAGTTATTAGTTTTCCATATAAATGAAATTTTAATTTACCCAGGGCAGAAAGACCGATAGGTCGATAGCCTTTTCTATAAAGAAATAAAGATGTTTACTACTACTACTATAAAAGTGTGGGAAATAATCAATTAGCTACTATCTTTTAAATAGAATACAGCTGTATAACCTGATTTATATGTTCTAAATACGGTTTGAAACATTAAAATCGGATTAATTATAGAGAACAGCCATTTTTTGAATACTTGTATAGTAGATAAGCTTTAGAATTTTAAAGGTCAAAAATCCGTTAATTGGTCAACGTTGGCCACTTCTATAAATAGCCTTCAAAAAGAATACTCAACTTTGCTCATTTAGAGAAATTTCTATCTTAAATCATCCCATCGAAGCGAAACAACTTTACACAAATTAGTAATTATAACAGAATATTAGTAAAATGGCGAATCTTAGACTTTACGTTAGGCCGAATATTTTGTTGTTTATAGATGGATCGAATTCCCGGTGATGGTGCAATATTTAAATATAAAGTGAAACGTGAAACTGTGTGATATAGGACCAATAATTGGGCAAAAGACAGACACTTGAATGTAGCAGGCAATTTTAGTATGGCAACATAATAAAACCGTAAATAAGTGTATTTGACAGCGCCTGTCTTCAAATTGCTGCTGAGGAAAAATTGAGTGTCCACGTTTTTCGACTAACAGACATTAACGTGTTCTAACCAAATCGTAAACAGTTTTGTTTCTATTAAATTGTAAATTGAATCTTATAGATGAGTATATCATGACGAGAAAAAACAAATACATACAATTTTGAATAAAACTTGAATTTCCAATGTTTCATTTCCAATTCATGCACGCACGTCAGTGGCGGGCCTTCGACTTTCGACTAATTTCCACCAGGGGATCAAGAAAATTAACTTTACATTATTGTTTTTGTATTGTTTACCTTTTAATTGGATTTTGGACGCTGTTTGAGCATTTCCGCTTAATTGCTACAATGGAAACATGTAGATATTGAAACTAGATTATGTATACTATGAAATAACCTGCAAGAGAACGTTAGAACTGTAAATTGTCTGTTTAAGGTAGAAATAAAGCTGTGCATTAGTTACTGCACAATTAGCACAGTTCAGCATCCTTATTAAGGGATCCCTTATTTTTTGACTCTTGCCCTTATTGACCGTCCAGCAACCCTCTATTAATTAAAGAATTAATGAAGTTGCTGACTAGTACTAAAACAATAAACTTGTTATTAACCCAAATAAAACAATAGCAATCCACTTCGAATCAAAAATATCGGAAGAAGAAATTTAACTCGGTCGTAAATCTTGAGTTAAATATATAAAACTGAAGCTAAAATAAAAGTTGGCAAAGGAAAATTCTTAGGTGGCTATTTACGTAATCAAAACAAGGATTGTTTAATTCTTATTGGAGATCTGCTTAAAAGCAAATTCGAATTTGGCTAAAAATGTTAATTAAAAAATTCTGGAAATTGGATATTTGTTCAACTTTGAATTCGTTCTAAAATATAATATAGTCCGATAGGTCGATAGCCTTTTTTAGAAATAAAGATGTTTACTACTACTATAATATAGTCTTACGGATGCGTAAACGAGATGCGCAAGAACAATGAAAAACTGGGTTACAACTCATAATGTCGATCACAACTTAAGGACATTATACATGATTGAATGTTTCAGGTGTGTTTTCAACAAAAACAAATATTTATGAACAAGAACACAAGCACATTAAAAAATTAATTTAAAAAATCTCTTTAATTTACAACCATAATGCATAGACAAAGAAAACAGAACTTAAGAAGTAGATATATGTTAGAATCAAACTTATTAAGTTAGATGTATATACATATATTGACATTATTTCAATTTTCTTATTCTATAACTGAAAGGTAAAAATCTATCATCATCCATTCTTTACATCAGATGTTCTGTCAGATGTCTCAGCATTCAAATAATTATATTCAGAACAAATTTTTGAAAAGCCATTCAAAGCAAATAGAGCAGAAAATACTTAAGTCCAATGTATCGCATTGTTGTATTAAGCACATGTTTAGAACAAACGTTTGAGCAAACATTTTACTTTCCATATGTATTAAAATAGAAATAAAAATAGTTTAGTTCAAATGCCTCCAACTGGATGATTAAACGGTATGTTCTTTCAATATAGTCATTACTGTAGTAGATAAATACAGTATAAGTACTGAAATCTTAATAAGATATTCAAAACGCTAATTGCACCGGTGGTTTTCAACTTGTTACAATGTCCGATATTATACCGATAGTATGGGCAGTATATTTGCATAAAATTAAACGATCTACTGCCCTGAATTAGATTTTTTAAAATGTTTTAGTTGCGTTGAATAAAGCAGGGTGTTCGAAAGAAATCAATTGCAAATGCAATGTAAAAACAACAAATACGAGTATTTAATAGTATTTCACATTAAGCATATTTTAATTTTGACGTAATTAGTTATAAATGCTCCTATTACAGTATACAGTTGAAAATTATTCGCTCTTACTTGAAGGAATCTTGTTGTTCCTATTGTTGGAATGTTTTTAAATATTACAAACTGACAACCACAGCTCAAATTTTACGGATTCTTAGTAGATTTCAAAAGAGAACAAAGGTCTGTTTCAGAAGATGTAGCAAAAGTGAGTAAATTTACAGCTCTCGATCCATTAAAAACTTTTTGGTTAATATAAAACAGCTATAGCTAATTATTTTAATTATCTGAAGTTGTTAGTATCTAAAGTTACTGATTTTACAATATATCTCCAACTCTCCCTTTCCATTATTTAGCATTGCCCTGCATTATCCTACGTTAATGATATCGATGAAATAGTAGTCATCTATCAACGTATTGGTTATCAAAACATATATTTTTGTGTTTTGATGAGCTTATTATGTTACCGTTGCCTCATCTTTGCGATTCGTATGATCGATGAAGAGATTGTTAGATAAGGTATATATCTCCACATCTTCACTGAGATTCTATGTGTTGCTACCAATCTCGGTTATTTTTATGGCAATTGCCTACTGCAACATTTACAGTTAGGTCTGTAGGGAAGTATTTCTTCAAGCTATATAATTTAGTGTGCGGAATTTGCCTCAATAGCATATCAAAATTCAGAAAGCAATTACATATACAAATCGCTATAATACTACTTGAGACTAATGTGTCTGACAATGTGATGAAAGTACTCGAATCACCAAATAATCTAAAAAATATTGAACTTTATTTTGGAGTTGTTTAACAGGAGACACTTAGTAAAAAATGCCATAATGATTTAAACAACTTTTCGAATAGTTTCAGTCTCAATGACGCTATTTATAATAGCATGCACGCATTCGTCTGTTTATTAGCACAACGCAAGCCTATTTCGCAAATTGAACAAGAAGGAAATCAGCACGGAGCCAAAAACAAAATATAGAAATATCTTTCTCCGGCACTGATTACTACAATTATTCCGTCTATTAAATAGCTAATTCTTGAGCGATTGCTAACACGAAAACCTGATTTTGCTTCGATTAACAGAAACGAATCAATTATTCTATTTAGAACCGAGCGTTCAGCTAGATCATTGTTCGAATTATTCAGATTATTTGTTTGATTTTGAGATAACAAGTTATATGAAATGGTCTTTTCACAGATATGCTTTTATTTTTCATGTGGAGGTACTAAGTGGTTTTTTACGTTTTATTATTTTACACCCAAAAACCAAAAAAATTGATTTAAATCTAAAAATTATCATCAGCTTTAAAGAAGCATAATACATAATCAGGGTAACTCAATCAATCAATCAAGTAGCACTACAACCCTGGGTGGGTCTTGGCTGACTGTACAACTTTTCTCCAAGTGTTTCGATCCTCCATCATTCTATGTTCAAAGGGGATGTTCATTTTTTGTAGATCTGATACAATGTTGTCTCTCCAGCGCATTCTGGGTAGTGCAGGTGGTCTTGTTCCCGTAGGAACCTCCTCCCATATCAACTTCACCAGTCTCTCATCCTGCAGTCTATGCACATGTCCTGCCCTTCTCAGTCTCTGGCCCTTGATTTTCTGCACCACATGCCCATCCCTATACGTCTCCTGATTTCAACATTTCTTCTCATTCTATATTCATCCGTGGTATGGTCCGAAAATTTTTCTGAAAATCTTACGCTGAAACCGCCTAAGTTTTTCTTCGTTTTCTCTTGTCATGGTCCACGTCTCAGACCCATAGGTTAGTAAGGGTCGGACAATGGTTTTGTAGATTTTCACTTTTGATGTTCTTGTAAGACTTTTCGATTTCATCAGATTATCCAGCGAACATACATCGGCTTGTGCTCCCAAATATTTGAAGCGTTCCACTTTTTCGAAATTGAGGGTGCCGAATGTGATGTTTTGGCCTAATCCATCTCGCTTTTGCGTTCTGTTTACACACATATAATTCATTTTTTCTTCGTTCACTTTTAACTAGATTTAGAGATTGTGGATCTTCCTACGATGTCAATATCGTCTACGTATGCCAGCAGCAGTTTAGGTCCTTGTGCTGTAAGTAACTTTGGTTTTACTCCGGCTTTTCGCACTGCTGTCTCTAGGACAAGATTGAAAAGTACAGGTGGTAGAATCTCACCTTGCTTGAGCCCGTTTTTCATTTCAAAACTTCCATAAAGTTTATTGTTGACACGTACTTTTGATACTCCGTCCTCTATGCACATTTTGGTGATTCGAATCAATTTTCTTGGCATTGAGAGCTCTGCCATCACATTCCATACTTGGCTCCTTTTTATGCTGTCATAAGCTTGTTGGAAGTCTAAGAAAAGTTTGTGTATGGGTCTGTTATATTCCCATCCTTTCTCCATGAGCTACCTTAGTGTTAATAGTTGGTCTATTGTAGATCTGTGTGGTCGAAATCCGGCTTGACGCTCCTAGGACGATTTCAACAGAGGGGGTTAGTCTGCTAAGTAGTATATTTGACAGGATTTTGTATGTGGCGTTTGTTATCGAGATTCCTGTATAATTGGAGCTTTCCATTTTATCCCCTTTCTTATGAATAGGCACAATGATATTTTCCTTCCATCCTGTTGGTATCTCCTCATTTCGTCATATACGCGTTATTAATTTGTGCAGCTGGCGTTGCAGAGTTTCTCCCCCATATTTTATGAATTCCGCTGGTATTTCATCAGTTCCTGCTGCTTTATGATTCTTCATATTATTTATGGCTTTTTGAGTTTATGTTTCTTCCTTGTGTGTATCTTCATGAGTTATGTTCAGAAGCTGCCTAAAATAGTTTCTCCACTCTTTGATCAGTTCCTCGTCGCCGACTATTAACTGGCCCTGGTAATTTCTTAGCATTTGTGTCGATTTGGCCCTATATTATTTTTTCTCCGAGGAGATGGCTTTGTAATATTCCGTTAATACTGGCTTAGGTCGATCCCTTTCCACAGCTTCATATTTTTCCTGCTCGAACATTCTTTTCTGTGTTCTTATTACTCTTCTTGTTTCTTTTCGGTACTCTTCGTATTCTCTTCTACTTTCATCCGTTTGTAATTGGATCCATCAATTTCTCACCGATTGTCTTTTTTCCAGTTGTTGTCGGCACTCTTCGTCATACCATGTTTTTTGTACTCTTTCTCTTACTTCTTCCGAAGACCTCTTCCGCTGTCTTTTTCATCACTTCAGATGTTTTGCCCCAATGTTCAATGTCATTGTATTCTGTTTCAGAGTTCATTGATCTTTCTATTTGGTGTCTATATTGCTGGATTTTTGTCGAATTCTGACATTCATTCATGTTCCATTTCGTGGCCCTGACACACGCTTTGAGCAGGTAATGATCTGAGTCCCCATCCACCCCTCTGAGGCTTCTCATGTCCATTATGTTGCTGCCATGTCTCACGTCCACAATGACATACATGATCGATCTGGTTACGGGTGATGTGGTCGTTTGATACCCACGTCTACTTGTGGATGTCCTTATGTGGGAACATAGTGGACTTGATCAGCATGTTATTGCTTGCTGCAGTTTCTATTAACCGTTGCCCATTATCATCCGATATGTTATAGAAGCTGGGATTATCGGCAAGAAACTCAGTTCTTTGCCTATTCTGGCATTGAAATATCCGCATTCCAAATGCATGTCATGTTTTGGCATGCTCTCTAAAGCTCTTGCCAGCGCATCGTAGAAATCGTCTTTGTCCTCTGTTGGTGCGTGTGCTGAAACGATGGACATGTTGTACCATAGCCCCTTTATTCTGATGGGACACAGTCTCTCGTTTATTGGTTTGAAATCTAGTACATTACGGAGAATTTCATCTCTGATCACAAAACCAGTTCCAAACTTGTGGCCGCCATCGTTACTCCCGTTGAAAAACAGGGTGGATTTGATGATCTTTATATTTCCATTGTCTGGCCACCTCACTTCTTGGACAGCTGTTATGTCCATTCCTATGTTTTCCAGTTGCTGCACAGCACTAGTGGAAGCCCCAGGTCTGAACCAGCTCAGGACGTTCAAGGTTCCTATATCAGGATAACTGCAGTTTTATAATAGGGAATACTGAAAAGTTACAAATAATATTATCATTTCTTCCATCTAAATTCGCAATATTTTGCTTTTCGCGAATATATCAGCTTGCCTAGGTAATGTGATTTTTCCAATGTAATTATTTGTGAAGTTCGCTACTTTATGAAAAAATGGATTTGGGTAAAATATCATGGCTTCATATGGTTTAAAATATGGCTTGGCAAAAATGCTTTCTGCACTGTTTTAATAAATGCTTTTTGTTCCAGGTGTGTTTCGACGTTTCTGCATGCAACCTAATTTGAAACTGATAAATGTAAGTAAAATATAAGGCAATGAGGGCAGAAAGACCGATAGGTCTATAGCCTTTTTTAGAAATAAAGATGTTTACTACTACTATAAGGCAATGAGCAATTAACCAAATTTTCAGTATGTTTGTTATACAGGGTGTTCCGTATAAAAAAAAACAAGAGATAAAAAAGTTGGTAAATAACTTGCAGTAATTAAAAAATTATGTTGCCAAAAGTTTAAGTGCAAACAAAAAAGTTCTGAACAAAACCAAAGTAGGGGTTCCACATTTCTACTCTGTATAAAAGTAAACTAAACCACAAAACACTAACATAAAATGGCACTCAATTAGCGTATAATGTAAACCAAAACTGAAGTTTTTACAGGGTGATTCAAAAGTGGCGTCATTCCTTTTAAGGGGTTATAGGGGATTACTTGGAGAGTACGAGAAAAATATCGAAAAAAAAATTTCCAAAATTTCTAGAAGATATTAACAGTTGAAAATCGAATTTCAACTTTCTTATTAAGTATTATTGTGAAATAGTTCCATGTTTGCTTGGCAGCCTTTTGGAATACTTAACCATTCGAAAAGAAAAATTACGATCTTTGCTTCAAATTACGAAAATTTTTGATATTAAAAAAGACCTCTTCTACAATTTTTTGATGAAAAGTCAAAGCGGCAATGATGTTTTTTGTCATTAACAGATAGTTACAGGTAGATAGCCTTTGTCAATAACTTACTTTGAAGCTCCTTTCACAAAATGTACACCAACATCGAATTTACGGATATGTGATTAGTTATGGGAAAATGCCACACTAACATAGCAGAAGGTGTAAGACCTTACTCCAGCAAAGGGCTAGAGACACTGGACGATTGGCTCCAGGAATTGACGCAGATTGTGGACGATCTAGAGGTGCTCGGGTACACATTAAATCTCTGATCTTCCGAACACCGGTACAAATTGAGCAGAAGTTAATTAACCGAATACGAGAAGCTGATCAAAAGGTGATCCCAGACTGCGGCGAAGAGCGGTACAATAAAGTGATTGAGGCACAAACATGTTTGGAGTTAAACGGCCAGAACATTGAACACCTTTTGTTATTTAACAACTTAATTGTATGTTATTTGATTAATATTGATCATTAATATTGATCATTTAGATTAAGACTGCATGTATTAAACAAGGGCAGAAAGACCGATAGGTCGATAGCCTTTTTTAGAAATAAAGATGTTTACTACTACTACTATTGATCATCGATACATAACCTTACACAGGAGATGTTTGTTTACTTGTGAGGTGAGTTTAGGTACTCATCTGCCCCAAAAAGGATGGCAGCACTGACGGCAAATTTACAGAGTTATCCTAACCTCAAAATATTTCTATTGCTTTCTCTTTCTTTGTTTTGTGTTTATCCATGGTTACTACAATTTTCAATAATTAAGAAGTAACAGGTATTTACGTAATGTTAATTAGGCAGATTACCTTGAAAAGCATCGTTGCCGTAATTCTGATCTAGTTTTTGGCAAATATCTCAGTTTTTGATAAGAATTATTTATTTACTTTTTTTCCTGTACTCCTAAAACACCCTCAGACAACACCCCCAGAGGAATGACGCCACTTTTAAATCACCCTATATGTTTTCCGTTTTCAAGAAAAACAACAAAAACTAATATTTTCCGCCTTAAAAATTAAAATATTTTAACCTATTTGCGGAGCACCCTGTATATTAAACGAATGTTTTCATAATATCATGATTATTTATACGTAATTTATAACTGTTGGACATTTTGAGGAATAAGCAACGTCTAATTTTAACTAACTAAACTAAGCTGGGACATGAAAGCTTCTTCATTTCTATTATTTTCCAAATGTTAAAAATAAAAATACATTGCATATAGTGTATTAGATGTATCCGGTTACATCCGTCTATAACCAGCACATGTTGCCTTATGTTTATAATTTAAAAATACTAATGCATTCAGCATTATCAAGAATAATTAAGTGGTTTTCTATAAGCTGCAAAAGGAATTGAGCTTTTTTAATTAGTCGAGATGTTTGCTAAAAAAAGACCTGTGCCATTACACCTATATTCACAATGATTAAGACTACTTAGGGCCGTATGCACCGTAATGCATTAATCGCAATTACAGATTAATCCGGTATAACTTCGCACATTTGCATAGAAATATGTCAAGTTAAACGATGTCAACTACAAATCGCAATAGGAACAACATAATGTGCTCCTTATGTTTCAGTTCCATGATTATCAAAATATTTAACTATTTAAATATGTACATTTTTAACTTACACGTTTAAAAATAAGCAGTATTCGCAGTTTTACTGCATTCGAAAATAAATATTTTCAATATAATTACTTACGTGCTGTTATGACCGAGAAACGTTTTTGTTAATATTTTTACAAAATCACACATCGCCAGATTTATTATTTAAAGCGTTTTAAATTTTAAACTTTAAATCCGCTGGATAGGTTTGAGTTCGCATTTTCAACCCTTAAATATACGATTGATGGGATAATTAGGTATATGTTGCAGCTGCAAATAAGAAACTTCACATACAAGCCAGACTTATTTAAAATATTAATAATACACATTTTGCAGTTAAAGATTTTATACTTTAGATCTGCTGAAGAGCGAATTTTCAACCACCAAATTCAAACGATTGATGGGATCATTAGCTACATGTTGATAAAGGTGAATTCGTAGAAATGCTTTATAACGACAACATAAACAAATAAATATTTGAAATAAGTGTTAGACTATCTGTATTCCCACAAACATTAAAACCAGATAAAACTCGATAATTGTTTTTACATTTTTTAGTTAGACATAAAAAACTGTTTTGTCAATAACTTTAATAATTGAATGTTAATCAACCCGAAATTAACAAATCTGATGTTTCTTTGGGTGGGCCGTGATCATTGTAAGCAGGGTAAGGTCGTCGTTGTATGATCCAATAAATCCTGTTAATTATCACTTTCCTTCTCTTTTAACCGCCTTTCCGTTGTACATCGAAAACACGTTTTCTTGCTCTTGTTCGTGTATCATTAGAAATATGCCAATAATGTGTTGGCCCAATCTTGGAGTCACGGACACTTGGAAACATTATTTTAACTAAAAGCATACAAGTGCGATTTACAAGTTACGATTTGCAAATTGTTATTATAAATAATCACTTTTATTTCATAAGTTACGCTTTTGAACGGGCATTACCCCTTAACGGACAAACAGAGTTATAACAAAATGAATAATAAACACGGATAATTATGGAAAGCGTATAAAGTTTATGGAAAATATTTTACAGTACCGTTTTGAAACATCCGGCAATGTTGGGTCTATCTCGCCTCGATCGCATCCATTATGCGATCGTGGTACGCACATCTAGTATGACATTTATTTCCGTTTTTTCGTCATCAATGCGTAGCACTATTAATCAAAACAACCCCCTCGAGGTGGAAAAACTAGGAATAAAGCCACTACGCTCAGGAGCTGAAGTTACAGCATTGAAAAGCTCGAGAAATATATCTCCATGCAATCAAAAGATTAGGGGTCCAAACGCTTTATAAAATTCTGTTGCGACAGAAAATATATCAATTTTTTGTTGCAGTTCTGTCACTTTTTGTCTAATCTGTATATCCGGTGTCATAGCGTCTTGCGCCTTCCGGTTTCTCGCTGCCATCCTCTTCTGTCTTCCCATTGCCTGGTTGTAGGTTTGATTTCGACATGCCTTTTTTTATTCCATCCATCCATGTCGTCTATGGTCTTCCTCTTTCCTCCTCTCTGTTGGTGTCCATCTGAGGATTTGTTTGGGAATTCTTGTGTCATGCATCCGCTCAACATGCCCGTACCATATCAATTGTCTTCATTGGATTTCCTCTATTATGTCTGTCTTGACGTTCATGATAACTCTGATTTCCCCATTAGTTATCCTCTCCAACCTTGATTTCCCTGCTGCTCTACGCCAGAAGTCCATCTCCAGAGTCCTCAACCGCCGCTCTAGGTGGGTAGTAAGTTGCCAAGTTTCACATCCATACAGCACTATACTCTTAAATATGGAGTTGTATATGAGGTGTTTCCTTTCTCGGGATCTACATGTTGACCATAAGATGGAGTTTAGGCAGCCGATAACATTTTTCCCTTTTATGATGCGTTGTTCTATTTATTTCTCTGTACGGCCTCCAGTCTCAATTTTTGTTCCAAGATATACGTGTTCGGTGCATGCTCCTATTGTTTCGTCTTCTACTGGCTATAGGTCACCTCTGTCGTTTCCGATGCACAAATATTTTCTTTTCGATCGATTCACTGACAGTCCCCATTCTTCGTACTCTTTAAATAATCTTCTTGTCCTGTCCTGTAATAATCGTCTTTGTCTAATCTAACGGTATTAAAGTTCTTAGGAATTCATCATAATCAATAATGAATATTTCATCTTAGTTAGTACCTGCACTTAGTAAATAGCACTGAAGGTTGGTTTATAATTACGTACCTCGCATCCATATAGAACAATTTATCTAGAAATCACAGTAACATATCAACATCCTTAATAGCGAAATTAAATGAGCTTTTATGAATATGTCTTGCCTGTATTCTACCAGATATGCTTTTTACCAAACGGACAATTACAGCTAAACTGTATTATTTATCAAAACTAGTAATTATTTAGTAAATGTTAGGAATTTCTCCTTAGTTAGAACATACTTACCCAGTAAAATCTATCAGGAGACCTGGCTCTTTGTCCACAACTTTTGACTTCGAATTTCCCTTAGTCTAATCTTGACGCAGGTATTTATCACAATTTGAGGTAATAAGGCCAAATTGGAATTAATTATAATTAGGAAAAATATGTCTTCAGCGGAATCTGATGCAAATACATATTTTTTATCTTCCTAAGAACAGGATATTGCAGCCAAAATTTAGCAACGACTCCAGTAAACATGTTGAGTGCAAGTAAAGTGACATAATGTAACTTCCGAAAACATTTTTGGGGTTGAAAAGTGCTTCGAAAGACATATAATTTCCACGAGAAACTTATGCTTTGCCTTGCAACTTGGACTGATTAAAACAACTCAATACACAGAATCCATTAATTAAGTAGTGCAGAGTTCTTAAAAGGACGCTTTAAGGAGTTTTGAAGAATTAGCGGCACTCATTTGTGCAGAATCGGTCGTACCGATCGATAGAATCATGCAATTATGGTTAAGTTGCCTTTTTCTATATACAAGTTAACTCCTAAAGGACATTGAAAACAGACACATAGAGGCTCATATTGCAAGCGCCACAATTCTTACCATTGTGTGTTGTTACTTTTCGATCCATTTTTTGCTACGCTTTGCCAGTGTTAAAATAATAGAATGGTATCAAACACACATGTTTTTTTATCGACGCAACAGAAAAACTGTAAATTATGCTTAAACCGATCATATATTCCGCCTCACCAGATTTCAAAGCCAGCGGCTTAATTAAAAAAAAAACAAAACTTCATGGATTATCAGCAACCTCCTGCTTCAGTCAAATTCCTAAAGCAAAATTTCTTTCAATTCAATCCAATTGAAATCAAGCTTTCATTTAAATAGTTTCAATAGGAACATCGAAAGCAAGTTACATTCCGACAAGCATAAATAAAATGTGTACTAAGCAAAAGGTAATGTTACACACCGAGCTTACGAATAAGCATTCAAACTGTATCTAATAAAGACCTTTTTTAAAAAGGGGTTTTTGTATTGGCCCTCACGTAAATAGCATAATCTTTTTTTGTCAATAATGTGGTTCTTTTACAACTCTTAAAATCGTTCGTTAAAGTACGACACAACGGTTCAAATATGTAAATCTATTGAAAATAAAAGCCAAGAAGAAGAAAATGGCAGATTCCATCGCTGAACGATTTTCAATTGTTGATAATTTAATGATTGCATAGAACTCATCTCGAGAACCTATTTACGTGATTGTTTCCGTGAAAACGTTGCAATTGCAGGACCAGCTTTGTCTGCTGCATTATACGATCCTTCAGGCAAATACAAATATTCGTTACCAAAGCTATTAAGGATGCATTTTCTGTGTCACGTATCATTTGTTTGGATTTTTTTTTCATAATAGATAGATAAAGCTAGGCCACCAAATACTATTTTACGTCCGCAAGAAAAGCTGGTGCCCGAGGGTGCTAGGCCGAATAATATCAATAGATAATCCCTAAGGTATCCAAACTCCTCATAACTCCAACAATCATCTAAGTTTCTTCTTGGGAGGATATTATCAATTGAAAGGTTATACCACTTCCTTCTAGTCTTTTACCATTTGGCCTGAACACTTTCAAAACTACCCGAATAGTATCATTGATAAATTCCACCAAATTTTGCCATATAATATTGTAAATAGGTCTATGAAGGAAATTTTCTACTTTAACAAGATAACTTCCAAGTGGGTCTTTCAGTAGGACCAACTCCCTTTATGTACAACATAAATCTTCTTGTTTAAAATAAGAAAAGGCCGCAGTGCTAATGGGTAAAAGTCCCAGCGTTAAAATAATTCGAAAGACTTGTCACCTGCAACCAGAAGCGTTTAACAGTTTGTCTACATTTTTCAAAACATGGGCCGACATTTTCCTGGATACTTTATGACGGGCCACTCTCTGCATATGATTACGTTGTTTTTTTAACTCGAACCCTAAAAGTGGGAGATGCCTATGTTTAGACCTTAAAAACACTATTGATGAATGAACAAAATGATCCAAAAAATGTCTTTGGGGGTTTTGTGTGGGTGTATTTTGGGAATACAGACATGATAGTTAAAATCCTTGCAGGATTATTATTTAGATTTTTTTTCACAATAAGGAGCTTACTGTGTATAACTTGATTACCAACTTGGGTTTTCAATGCTTCAAAAAAAAAAAATTATTGTTAATTTAGTGAACTCTTGGATAGTATTGACCAGATTCGTCTCCTTTAAAAGGAACAAACGGTCAATTATCTAGCTTTTCTAGTTTTAGTCTTTGGACGTGTGGAAACTTCGTATCCACTGTGTTCTTGCCAAGTTGTGGCTTTTGGTTTTAATGCTTGAAAGTTCAAAAATAATGCCGTTTGTACTGATTCTTTCAAGTCAAACAGAGAACGAATTTCTCTATGCAACCGCTTAACGGTGGTTCATTCAAATCACGAATTTTGGGTGATCAACGCCTTAAAAATTGGAAAAAGTTGTTATTTTAATGAGCTGTTCACATAATATTGAAGCAGATTCTTCTATGTTAAAATACTAATAGCCAACTATCTGGCTTTTACAGTATTTTTCTTAGACTTTTTTGAAAACTAGCTGCCCACTTTGTTCTCGCCAATTTGTCGCTTCTCTGTGTGTGTGTCTAGGTTTTGCAGCGCTTTTTTCTAGATTTTTTTAAAACTTGGTGTCAACTGTGTTTTGGCGATTCAAGGGTTATGCTGATTGTACTGATTTTTTCGGTGTAAATAAACAAGTAATTTCTATATTCAACGGCCTAAACGCGTTTCGCTATCTTTTCGGGTTTTTTTCTCACAATTTGTTTTTAATAAAACGTCGACTGTGTATTATATTTGATTGGTAGCTTGGGTTTATAGTGCCTCAAATTTTTTTAAAAAGTTGTCATTTTAATGAGCTGTTAATAGAGATACATAATATAGAGTCAATTCTGCTCTATTAAATGAACTAATGATCAATTGTCTAGTTTTTCAGTTTTTTTCTTATAATTTTATGAAAACTTGCTGTCCACCCTGTTCTTGCCAATTTGCTGCTTCTGTTTTTAATGCATGAAATTCAAGGATTGTTTCGACTCTTTCAGGATAAATAGAGAGATATTTCGACGATCTAACGGAGTTTTTTAGCTTTTCAATACATGTTAAACACGTCAATGTTTTCTTTGAAATGTAGGAGTATGCTGTGTGTTAGACTCGGTCAAACGCTTTTTGTAAACCTAAGAAACCTATAAACACTCTTCTATTGAATTGTCCATTGCCCTTTGAGCTTCTAGTCCAAACTCTGTCTTATTTATTCCTCTTAATCTGTCTTGACTCATTGTCATCAATTTATCAAAGGCTGCCTTTACGATATTTGCCACGGATTTCGAACCGTTTCGTTTCAGGCATTTCAACCACTTTTCGAACTCCGAGATCCAAAAATGAGGTCATTTTCTCAGCCTTTGTCATTGAGCCACGCAGCTGGCATCGGTTTTCTCACTCACGACACAAGTCGATGAGAGCGGCTAGATGGCCAGCGCGTTGCTACGTTCCAGCTTGATACCTTCATCGCTGGAAATATTTCGATTTTCTCTGCGACTAAGTTTCAATATCACTGATTCTGAGCGAAACCACTTTTGAAATAGTTTTTTTAGAATAGGACAAAAGTAAGCCTGACTTTCTAACTGGTTTACTATTTGCGTCAATTCGCGTTTAAAGTTGGCCTTGGGTGATTCGGTAAATGGGTCTAAGAAAAATCCCCACAATTTCCCCAACTGGGACGTAAATTTCAAACTCTCAGGGTTTATAGAGGAGGTTTTCCTGTTTCAAACGAGCAAAAAATTATAGTTCAAACTCGTCCAGTTTTTACGTAATGGACATTTGAAACGCAAAATACAGATTTTGGTGTTTCAGCAAGTGGCGTTTTGAACGCTCCCCCAAGCTATCTTACGTTGTCCCTAAACTTCTATGTCTCAGGACTTATTTAAGGGACATTTTACTTCAAAACGAACGAAAAACACCAGTCCTAACTGGACTAGACTTTGCACTATCTGGTTTGAAATTGGAGATGCCACGCGGCCTTAAAATCGGGACTTTCTCGGATAAATCCGGCTGCGGTTCCAGCGCCTTTAGGCACTTCCGACATTGGAAAACTGCCTTCAAAAGCTGCAAATATTCTATTAAGTCTCACAAAAACTGAGAGGTAACAGGTAAAACTAGCGAACAAATGGAATAAAATAAATCATTTTACTGGAACTAAATGGATGGATGGAACTTGCCACTCTAATCAGTTAAGAACAATTGAGGGGCTTAAAATTACTTTTCTCAAAACAAATCCCGAATTAATTATATGAAAATATCTGCAGTGTAATGCATAACCTTATTCCGTGAGTTTGATCAGATAAAAAGCACATTTTATGACAGAACTGTTCAAATTATGGTCAAAATCTCCACTTCACAACATCAGTTTTCATTTCTTAAAAGACATTCTGAGCATAGTGCAAGTGCGCTAGTGCTCTAAAAGGAATGTCGCCAATCCTGGATGAAATGCCACAAAAATATGCCGAAAACTCTTACTGAAAATCACAGGAAGTCTTACAGTCTGATCTTGCGAAAGTTTTTAAATGTGGTTTCGAAGGATTTATTTTTCATGAGAATGCATATTTCAACTACTCTCATTTTTCAGGTAATTCTATATTCTATATTCAGGTTATCTAATATAGTAATAATTGTTGATAATTTTTTAAGATTTATATACCAATATTCAAAAGATTCCTATTATAGCAATAAATTTGTGAGCTTTTGCCTTAAGCAATCACATCAGCAATAAACACCAACGCAAATCGAAATGCGAAATTGATTATAAACATGTAAATGGTTTGAAGCGCTATAAGAGACCAAGTCATCATCAGTGATCGATGCATGACGTTTCCTATTTATCGGCCAGACATTCAAACAAAATTAAGATAAAAGCAATGCAGCAGCTCTCTTTGAAGAAGACCAGTTCAAGCCCACACTCATTTATAATATCAGAATAATTAGCAGTTAGACATTAAGATGTTTCAGAATTTTAAAAAAAATCCCGCAAGCAAGTTAATAAAGTTCGTTATAACCAGATCAACGTGGCGCAACGGAAGACATAATTTTAATATCTGTCAGTTGTAATAGAACCAGTAGGCCATCAGCTTTAAAGGATAATTTATTTGTCATATGCTTCATTACATAGTTATTAAAACATTTTGAACAGAATTAAAACAAGCGCAAATTATATTACTTTAATTGATTTCCAAGATGCTTGGTCTGCCTGCCCGGGAATATCATAATAAATTAAAAGGCAAATGATTATTGGAATTCAATCAATTCAAATTTAAATACAGAGTATCCAATTTACAGAGATTTCAAATAAATGAAACTAAAATGGCAATAAGCCCGTTATTTAATGGAAAACAACAAACATTAGCAATAACTTGACGATTATAAAGAATTGAAGACTTACAAAGAGGTACCCAAAGCAATAAGTAAAATTCTAACAAAAAGACTTTTTATCTAGTTATAAAACATACCATGACTTATCAAAATTTATTTACGGTAAGTGTTTGTAATTCTGTTGTAAAGCAAAATCGTATCTGAGGAGTTTTAAGTGGATTAAACATATTTTTTGTAATGAGCATTAGTGGTAATGGTGCAAATGAGGTCAAAATAAAACATATTTCAATATTTTAAAGACGAGGAGAAACGCTAAGAAGACATGGGACAACTTATGAATTTTGTTGAAACTCAGATAAGTGAAATTGTTGGCAGTAGAATAAGAAACTGCATTATGAAGCCGCCTCCCCAGGTGGCGGATATGGGAACGCCTCCCAGATATGGGTGCAGCAGAAGGATACCCCTTTGTCCTAGCGTTAACAAGTTGGCCCTGAAGGCTAAAGAAGACGAGAGGTGTCAACGCCATAAGGATGCCGAAGGCATAGAGTAACCCACGCATTAAAGATCCAGACGGATAAACTCTAGTATCAACTGGCTATGTTCACTATAACAGTTTTCTACTATTTATATATATAGCTTTATATAGCTTTATACTAAACAGATTTCCGGAGTTTCAAGTCCCCCGATCGGATCTCCGGGTGGGAGACAGTTTTGAATGATTGCAGAAGAAGAAAAGAAGGAATTGATATGAAAACGAAGGTTAAAATAAGTATATGGAAATGAAGAGACTCGAAATAAAAAAATTATGGGAATAAGTGACATGCTCTGGCCCGGAGGGGACTATTGTGCTATAGACGAACATCGAATCTATTCTTCGGGAATGCCAGGTGGTGGATACAAGAATGGTGTATTGATTGTAGCAAGTGAATCAATTGTAGAATATGTCACAATTTCGTACCGGTGTCAGAAAGAGTCATGCTTCTGCAAATTGATGCAAATCCTTTCCCAAAAATATCAAACAAGTATACCCGACAACAACAGAGTATGACGACGAAGAGATGACGGACTCACAGATTGATAATATAAAGAAAAAATTCAATTCAAAATCCATAAAGGAAGAGAAGGCGAGCTTATAGGCCCATTTGAACTGGGAGACCGGCATGAAAGAGGGGGACAATTGAGTATCTTCGCACACGAACAAAACCTAGTAATTATGAACACATTCTTCACAATCCCGAAACGAAGATTGTATACCTTGAGGTCACCTCAAGACTCGCTTGAACATATTGTTAGAAACCAGATTGACTACATCCTGGTAAACAAAAGATACAGAAATAATTGTACCCCGGTGAAAACATACCCTGGGATTGAGCTACAATCAGATAATGTATCCGCTAGGAGGAATGTTCAAAGATAAGACTAAGAAGACAAAACAGATAATTCTCAACAGATATGACTTGAGGAAATTGAAAGAACCCCCGTTAAGACAACAAGCGGAAGCAGGACTCAATGACGACCTTACAGTATCATCGGATTTCTCGACAGTTGAAGAAAAGATTAAAAAACTAAGCACCAGAGTGAAAAATTGTTAAGAATTAGCCATTGAGATATGATAGAACCAAGACGAAATCGTGGCTGACGGAGAAAATCATCCAACTAATGGAAAAAAGACGACTTGCTCAGAATAATCGTGATAAGTATAGAACATTCAGAAAACCAATCAGACCCATTATTAGAGAAGCCAAATAAAATGAACTAAAGAAGCAGTGCGAAGAACTGGAAGCATTTGAAGAGAAATTTGATAGTATTAACGTTCATAGGAATGTAAGTTAAATGACCGAAAAATATAAAACAAATACAGTAAATAGACTTGTAAATCGGGAGGGAGTCGTCAGTTTTGATAAAGAAGAAGTTAAAGATATTTGGAAGGGCTACGTTAAGCAACTGTTTCACAATGACCGTCCAGAGGCACCGCAACTGGATTGCCAAACGGGTCCGAGCATCATTGAATAAGAGGTAAGAACGGCCATGAAAGCAATGAAAGATCACCAAGCACCAGGTCCAGATAACATAGAGGCAGAATTCCTAAAGCTACTCGATTGGGACAGCCTAAAATGGCTGACTTCGATTTTTAATCGAATCAATGACTCCGGTGATATTCCCTCCCAATGGCTTAAAGCCCGAATTTAGTATATTGACCAAGAAACCTAGCGCTAAATTATGTGACAATGGCAGAACAATAAGCCTAATGAGCCACATACTGGAACTATTGCTAAAAATAATACACAAAAGAACACATAAACTGTGTAAGGAAGATTTAACCCCAACTCAGTTCGAGCTCAGAAGTGCACTGGTTACACGTAAAGCCCTGTTCAGCATTCAGGTACTCTTTCAGAGGTGTAGAGATTCAAATGTTGACATATACGCTTGTTTGACCGAGTAACAAAAAGCGTTCTATAGAGTACAACATCAGACAATGATAGACGTCTTGAAAAATATAGGACTGGATGATAAAGATTTAAGAATAATTACAAACCTTTATTGGAATCAGTTTGCTTCGGTGAGGTTGGGAGAAGAAAATACGGATGAGGTCAGGATTCTACGAGGTGTAAGACAAAGATGCATACTGTCTCCATTGATCTTTAATTTGTATGCCGAACAAATATTTGCAGAGACACTGGAAGAAGCTGACGTGGGAGTTCCATTAAATAGAGAAAGATTAAATAACATCCGATATGCAGATGACACTGTCTGGTTCGCTGATATCCCGGAGGGTTTGAGGTTTTTGGGATATAGAGTGAGGATGAGTAGCAACAAGTACGGACTTGACATTAATACAAACCTAAGTTTACATTAATTTACATTTTTTTACATTAATTTACATTAGTTTACATTTACATTAATACAAACCAAATGAGTGACCAGTTGAATGTTAAAGTGTTAACAACTAAACACACAAACTGATGATGGTGGAGAAAGACACCGAAACGTATTTGTAACATTTTAAATAATAAACAATAAAATTGACTGAAACCCAGGAATACATTGGAATGAATTAATACAAACAAAACAAAAATTATGGTTATAAGTAATGTGCCCAATTGTAACATCGAGATCATCAACAGAACGAAATTCACACCATGAAATTTCGAAACCTCCAATACCTCGGTCATGTGATGAGAAATACAGACAGATATCGATGATTCCAAAATATCTTGCAGGGCAAAGTGGATGGAAAGGAGCGTGTAGGAAGGAGAATAGCTTGGCTAAAGAACCCCAGAACCTGGTTCGTAGTGACCACAACACAGTTCTTCAGAGCCGCAGAAAACAAAGTGATGATAGCTAAAATAGTTGCCAACATCCGGAACGGATCGGAACTAATAGAAGAAGAAGAATGAAACCGCACCGGTAGGCAAGGAAATACCAAAAAAAGGAAATATGTGGACGACATCATAACGGCAAAACCGAAAGACAAAATTGATGAGACTCTATCAACATTCAATGAATATAACTAACACATACAATTCACAGCAAAAAGACAGCCGACAACAGCGTTCCGTTTCTTGACACCCAAATCATCAGCAAATCATCTCAGACTGCTACAACAAACCAACAAACTCAGGAGGGTACCTTAATTTTTTCTGAAGTCATTGTCAAAAACTTCAACACTACGACAGTAGATGATTCGACTCAACTTGATAAAATAACTATTAAAGGGTCCCCAACGATGCCCAGAACCAGACGCCTTTTGCATATTTTTCATTCCTTTACATCCAAGAAATATCGAACCAAATGATAAAGCTTTTTAAAAACACACTTTCAGTGAGGTTAGCTTTCAAGAATGTGATGTCTGTGGGCGACCTTAACAGTCGTTTAAAAGATAGGGATTTCCTGTGGAGCTTGCGTTGGAATCTACATAGGGCAAATCGGTAATATGCTGAATAACAGTCACACAACATAAAAGCTATTGTCGACTGGGGAAAAAGCAGTGCATTGCACAGCATTGCATTGAATCAGATAACCTAACGAAGTTTAACGGTGTCAACGTGTTAGACGTGTTTTTTTCTAGAGGTGGTAGAGGTAGCAAAATCCATAAACAAAAAAATCGACATAGAAGATCTTACCTCTGTGCAAATAAAAAGTTCTTGCAGTTTTTATACCAATACACTCAAGAATTCCTCACTTGCCCAAAGCGGATGAACTCGGTTGCTTCATTAACACATGAGCCTTACATAGGAACAAATTCACAGCGAGCTTGATTAAAATCAATCGTACTATTCTTCCGATATTTAAAAAAAAACTCTTTTGAAGAACTTTGACCATCAATAGCAGAAGAACCGGACATTTTTTCCCAGGGAAAGTTAGGTCAGATCGTCTTCTTTTGATCAAAATAATATCGCCGTACCCTTTTGATCCTATGCTTACGGGGCAACCTGTAGAACGGCATTTCCAAATCTGTCAACATGCCTATGATAGCTTACTGGCAGTGAGTTATTGATTTTTAGATAATAGCATTGTGGTTACTGTAATAAAAGAACGTATAAATCTAGATATAGAAACTGCTAACGGCTGAGGTGACATACTTGGAGCAAAAACATCTAAAAGATAAATCCACAAAAAATTGAAGCATTAACAGCATGGCACCAGTCATAATTTACCTTAAATTTATTGTTCTCAAACACTTACACCAACAACCAGATAGCTGCACTTTCTTTCTTTAAGTACATGAGACTCGTAATGAACCCATTGATTTTTGTCGTTGCGTCAGATATGATAAAACGGAACCCTGACCTGTTAAAAAGGTGTATGACGCCGACTCATCAACAAGATTTTTATTATTGCTGCTCAAGATCGCCAAGTCCCATATAGGCTGATTTATAGCTTAAATAAATCTTACGCATGTTGGCATGTTGTTTACGCATGTTGGACAATGTTGTATTAAAGATTTAATAGCTTCATATTCAGCTATTATTTAAAAGATCAAAAAGTAAGTTAACAGTCATATAACATTTGCCTGAATAAGTAGTCTTATCACGAACTTTAACACAAATTAATGTGCTTTAACCTGAGTGTACAGCAGTAAATATTAAAATATAAAATTACAATTGTATGCAGGGCACGATAGAGTCCTTTTGCAGATGCAAGCTCTAAAATGACTGTGAAAACGTTACAACAATTTTACAGTTACATAAATCATTTTACAGATACAAGATAATGAAATAAAATAAGAAAATATGTACTTTTTAAATAGTGAAATTAGTATATGTGGAGTTTCTGTATTTATTTTATTTCTGTAAAATAGCAGGAAAGTTGCTATCATCTCATTTTTTCTGAAGAAGTTAGAGGACACAGTGTAATGTACTATCTGCCCATCAAAATTATAATAATTTTCCTACTCTTTCTAAAGTATCGGTGTAATTAATGGCTTCTTCATTCAAATAATCGATTTCCAGTACACTGTAACACGAAAAACTTGCTCTTGGAAAGCCCTGTTCGGATATACTATTTATGAGGTATTTGTGTTTCCTATCACTCTTTATCTTTATATCGCTCGGCGCAATATCATTTGTTAAATTAATTAAAAACATTTTTATAATTTTCACCAGGATAAACTTTTTTAAGGACATTTCTTATGATTAACTCCCCATATAGCACTCTGCCTATACAAACAACTAGTCAATGTTTTAATAATGAACAATGTGACATCTACAGAAAAATCAGCTTACTTAAATCCAAATCTATACTGTCTCCATAAAGTCTAATATCTCTATTTTAACTTAATGACTTGCTAATCATGTTCTCGGTGTAAGACAGGGGTGTATTTTCTCGCCCATGTTATTCAACCTCTACTACGAAAACATATTTTACGAGGCCTTATATGGTAGGACGGAGGGAGCAAAGATAGGAGGCGAAATGATAAACAACATAAGGTACGCAGATGACACCGCCGTCATTGCAGAATCTATGGATGGCTTGCAGATGCTGCTGAATAGAGTCCGAGGCTGGACGAAGATGGGGAAGAAGATTAACATAAACATGAAAAAAACGAAGTGGATGGCAGTGGGTAAAATAAACATAGAGCCAATTCCGGTCACAATCAATGGACACAATATCGAGCAAGTAAGACACTTCAGATATTTGGGCAGCTGGTTGAACAATGAAATAACATGTATCGAAGAGGTAAGAGTAAGAATTGAATTGGCACGCAGGGCGGTTGGTAAATGGAAGACCATTTTTACCAACAGAAACCTTTCAGTATAACGCGCCTAAGAACACTTCGAAGTTACATATGGAGCATTCTTCTGTACGGATGTGAGACAAGGACACTTAAGATCGACACCATAAATAAAATAGAAGCCTTTGAAATGTGGTGCTACCGGAGAATCCTGAAAATCTTTTGGACTACAGACACAAGCAATGAGGAAGTTCTCGGTCAGCTAGACAAAGATCAGAAACTCCTAAATACTATAAAAACAAGAAAGGTCAGCTTCTTTGCACATAAAATGCGAGGTACCAAATATCACATTCCCCTCCTGATTATCCAGGGACAGATTGAGCACAGAAGATGGATAGGCCGCAAAAAGCTATCATGGCTGCGAAGCATAAGAACTTGGACTGGACTGGGAGTGGAGCAGCTGTTCAGAGCAGCAGAGGATAGAGGAAGGTTCCGTCAGATTGTCATGGGGATAGCTCACGCCTGAAGACAGGCACTGCACCTAGACAGAGAGAATCATGTTCTCAGTTTCTGAGGAGAGTCACATGACTCTAACTTGTTACCCAGAATGTTACGGTGCAGTGTCAGTCTCTTTGAGCATCTCCATTATGTTGCTTAGTTGAATCTCTAATAATAATAAAAATAAGAATAATAATGGCACAGAGATGTCATCTTGGATGACAAAATTGGGAACGTATATGGGAGCAACATCAATCACTCGCATCACTCTGTTCTGATATATATGGAGTTTATCGAAGTTGTATTCGAAAGATGAGCTCCATAGTTGGATACCATATCCAACTGGATGGAAGTCCAGACTGGTTTAAGTATTACTAATAATCGTTTGTTATCAATTCCTGGTCCTTCTCTGCGCCCATCTTACTCATCCGTAGTCCGAGCTGCTTACGTTTTGTAAAAATGTATTTGCGCCAAGTTAGCAGCAAAAGTTTGCACCTTGGACTTGTCGTAGCTGACAAATGTAGAAAGAAGGCTAACTGGCGGAAGTTTCGTCTTTTCATTGTGAAAGCTGCACGAACCGACTTTGTTTCGTTCACCTTTATTCTTCATTTTTTAGACCGCGCCTCTATTTTATTTAAGTTGATTTATAAGATATGTGTATAAGATACATGCTGCAGTTGAACTGCTATGAGAAGCCATAATGGCAGTCACATGGCACATTTGAGCTTGAACTAGAGAAGCAAGTTTAAGTAAATAGAATAAAATGATTTAATAAAAGCAAAAATAGTTAGTTAAGCACAAACATATAATTACCTTCACTTGCATTGCATACAAAAATAAAAGTCTGTTAATTACTCGTTAAAGTGTTCGTATTTCCCATTTTACAACATTTAGCTTAACAAAACTAACACGTTTACTTGCTAACAACCTTACTTCACTTACACTCTTTTATAACACCGGGAATTTCGTAATCAACTAAATCTTAGTCAAAGACATTATTTTAACTCAGTCAACCGCTTGAAAAAAATAAGTTTTCTTTGTACGAGTGTCATATCGATCATCATCCCTCACAAGAGCGAGTTGCTCCAATAAGTGTCGGGAGTATACATAATCATTCATTTTTAATTTTGATAAATTTAATGTGAACACAGTTTCTCAAGAACTAATTTCACTGCTTTACAGGGTGATTCAAAATTGGCGTCATTTTTTTAAGGGGTTATAGGGGCTCACTGGGAGAGTACGAGAAAAATATTGAAAACAACTTTTTAGAAAAATTCTGGAAGATATTAACAGTTGAAAATCGAATTCCATCTATGTATATTATTAAGTATTATTTTGAAATGATCTCATGTTTGATTGGTACCTTGTTAAAATATTTAACCATTCGAAAAGAAAAATTACCATCTTTACTTCAAATGATGAAAATTTCTTATGTTACAAAATTACTCTTCTACAGTTTTTGAATAAAATTTAAAGCGGCAATGATGTTTTTTGTCGTTAGAGGTGGATAGCGTTTGTCAAACTGCGACTTAGTTTGAAGCTTCTTTCACAAAATCATCACCAATATCGAATATGCGGATATGCTATTATTAGGAGTTGGAATTAGTTTCAAATGTTTTCTAAGAAATGGTGTTATAAACGTATGTTGCATGTGGGCACTCCAAAACTATATTCGCGCCAAAGCACTCTATTATAGCTTGGATTGTCAGTATGTGCCATCTTGCGCAAGTGTAAACAACATACATTCCAAAACCATTCAATATCTCGACTCTCGTGCCGAATAAACGCAATTTGCGGGAAGCTTTATTGTTCTGCTTCCATTTGAAGAAAACTGCTGCTGCTGCTGCTGCTCGAGGAAGTTTACGGGGGTTATACTCCATGGATTTCAACATCTGAGTACTGGTTTGGACGCTTCAAAAGTGGTGATTTTGACACCGATGACAAGGAACGTCTCGGTCAGCCGAAAAAGTTCGAAGACGAAGTATTGGAGGCGTTCATCGACGAAGATCCAAGTCGGCAAACGTCTCAAAGCCATGGGCATGATTCAGAAGCAAGGAAATTGGGTGCCGTACGAGCTGAAGCCGAGAGACGTGGAGAGGCGGCTTATGACGTGCGAACAGCTGCTCGCGTGTCAAAAAAGGAAAGGTTTTTCCAAACGTAAAAAATCGTATGGATACCCCGGCGACACATCGTCATCAACGCCAAAACCATGGGTCCAAGCTCATGCTCTGTATTTGGTGGGATCAGCTGAGCGTCATTTATTATGAGTTGCTCAAACCGAACGAAACCATCATTTGAGCCGGGCATTGAAGGAAAAACGGCCGCAATTCGAGCAGCGACACGACAAAGTCATTTTGCAACATGACAACGCTCGTCCTCATGTCGCAAAACCCGTCAAAAAGTACTTGGAATCGTTGAAATGGGATGTTCTACCGCACCCGCCGTATTCCCCAGATATTGCCCCGTCCGATTACTACTTGTTCCGATCGAAGGCCCATGGCTTGGCTGCCTAGCACTTCACCTCTTACGAGGAAACGAAAACATGGATCGATATATGGATCGCATCAAAAGACGAACTGTTCTTCCGAGCTGGTATTCGAATATTGACAGAAAGATGGGGAAAAGTGGTGGCTAGCGATGGACAATACTTTGAATAATCGATTTGTAACCATTTCTGCTCAAAAAATCCTCAAATTTCGAAAAAAAACCTTTAAAACTAATTCCCACTCCTAGTAGTTATAGGGGAATGCCACAGTAACATAGCAGAAACTGTAAGAACTTACGCCAATAAAGGGCTAGAGACACTGGACGATTGGCTTTAAGAATGGTGGCATATAGTGGACGACCAAAAGTTGTTCGACTTCCAGACAGAGAGGAACAGGTATTGGAGATAATAGCAACAGAACCTTCCAGAAGTACTCGGAGCATTGCACAAAAACTGACACTTTACCAGGCAACTATGCAGCGGATAATTGCCGAGGAAGCGCAACATCCATAGCATGTATGTAAGATACTCAGGACACATTAAATTTCGGGTCTACTGAACACCGGTACAAATTGAGCACCAGTTAATTAACCGAATAAGAGAAGCTGCTCAAAATAAGTGCACAATAACGTGATTGTTGACACACACGCTCACAAACAGGTTTTGAGTTCTTCGAACACGGGATCTTCGAACACCTTCTGTGAGTTGTCCACCCACAGATTCAAATCTAAGAATTTTTTTTCACCACAAACTCCAGAATATTTTCCTATTTGTAGGTTATTGATTTTCTTCTCCTTCACTTAATTGTAAACAAGATCATTGAGCCATAACCTTTTATAAGAGGTAATTGACATTTGAGGTCGTTGACATTCGTTGCACTAACCTATCCCATTGCATTTCAACCTCAGTTTCTGTATTTTTCCATGGTTACTGGAGTTTTTAATAATTAAGAAGCAACAGGTATTTACGTAATGTTAATGAGCCAGATTACGTTGAAAAGCATCGCAGCGTTCTTCCGATCTAGATGTTTGCAAACATCTCAGTGTTTGATAAGAATTATTATTTTTTACTGTTTTTCATGTACTCCTGAAACAACACCTCCCGAGGAATAACGCCAATTTTGAATCACCGCGTATATTTAAATGGGACATTTATATTAAGTTTTGGAAGATATGTAGACTGTTATAGTGTTGCGGTAATTACGCTTGCCACGACAGCAGCACCTGTTTCTTATGATTAGTCTAAATTAGTCTTATCTTAAATAAATCTTATAACTGACTAAATAGTGCCAATGGCAACTATTAAGATTTGGCCAACTTTCGTCAAAAACACATTTAAAAACGTTATACATTTTCAATCAACTGTGTCAAAAACACTGCGCGTATTTTAAATTAGTTTCTCACACTGGGCTTATGCAATTTTACTAATGATGATGATCTTAATTCAAGCTGTAAAATCTATAATTTGAAACAGTTTATAGTCCGCTATATAAATTGTTTTTTTTTTGCTAGAGAAGGCAATCTTTAATCAATTTGGTTGAAGCTGCCAGCGCTTTATATTGCTGGACCTAGGGAATAAAACTAAATTTAAAAGTTTCCAAAGTCTTTTGTAGGTCGTACTGACATCACTCAAGTCTAGTTTAGCATTTGATTTGCTAGACTGTTTTACTGTTCTTTTCGGTATTCAATTGCAGATGTCACCTTATGCTAATTTAAGCTTAAAGCTGCAATAATGTAAGTTTAAATATAAACGAAACATTATTAGAATTTCACCAAAATAGTGGTTACTAATGCATAATCGACACATCAGCTGTGGACCTCAATAGAAGGAACCAGACATAATAAATAGGGTAATAACAATTCACATTAGAAACCGAAATATTCGCAAAGAAAGCTAAATCATCAATTTTACAACAATATTTTTAATTTGCTCCTGTAATGACGTTTTTATTAATAGTAATACGTTGTTTTACTCATGGAACTCATTGGGATTTCATTGTTTACAAGAATTAACGTTGGAATTGTGATTGATGTTCAAATAGAAAGTGTCTAATAGTGTATAAAATAGCAAAATTGTGCAAAGTTGATAGAACCGTAGATATGCAGCCTTTCTTGAACTTTTACTGGAGACAAAGTTTCTTCAAAAGTTTGGGATCATGAAAATTTTTCCACAAACCTTTAAATGATTTCCCATAACATTTTGAGTTATTGCTTGCATTAAATTCGGAACAGTACTAATGTTCATGAATCATGTTCGGATATACTACTTCTTTAAAATATTGCTTAATAAGAAAATGGATCTTCAAGATCTAATCCCTTCGACAATTCAAATAAAAGGATTTAAAAAATCTTCCAGTATTTTTCAAGCAAACCCCTGTTACACCCTGGATACATTTGCTCAGTTTAGATCACCTGAATCAAGCAAAAAATAAAAAGTAACGGAGAGTAAAAAAACCAGATCTCAGATTTCGTTCATCGATCACTTGGCTATTCACAAACCGCCAGGAAAAAACTTGGCAGAAGCATCGGCGTCTTGGTCTATACAGAAATAGTCTTCCAGAACGATAAAAAACGCTAATAAATAACTCACTGATAGAAAAACGATAATCTGCAAGTTTGAAAAGCAAGATGGCTCTTAAGATGGTACTGACCGTGGCGTTCTGACATTCTATATCGCTCTATTGTGTATAATGGCTTTCGCCTTCGTTGCAATGTGCAACAGGCTGATTTATTTTTCAGATAGAGCCAGATGTATAAATGGTGTAGGAAGTGTAGCGAAAGTTTAACTAGATGAACGCGATAATATTTGAATTAGCTAATGAGATATTGAAAGTTTACGTTTACCTTTTCAGAGTTGGGGTGTGCCTACAGTCCTGGTATCTTATACATGGTTTTTAAGATTTTTTTTTTGGAAATTTGGATATCAGTTTCGCCTCATCGAAGTTGCGAACTCATCCGACAGCTGGAAGTTTTATAAATACAGCTCAACTAGCTATAGAACTATCAATCAGAGTTTCTTGAAAATTTTCCAAAAACCCTCGAACACGTCAATTTTTTATTTCAGGGGGACAATTTTTTCCAGTATTTTCAACTCTCCAACTTCAAAACCTAGACAGGGGTGACCATTTACCCCGCAATTTTCAAACGGGAGGAGGGTTTGAGTCATGCCTTATTTTAAGGGTGTTTTAAATCTATGTAATTATAACCTGCAAGATTGAAGTCGCTCTTATTCTCTCCATTGATTTGCAGCTCGACAAAGTATTGGAAAATATTTAAAAGTTTAGTTAAAAATTAGGTCCAAAATAAATTCCTGGGTTCCAGTCAATTTTATTGTTTATTATTTAAAATGTCACAAATACGTTTCGGTGTCTTTCTCCACCATCATCAGTTTGTCTGTATGAACTTTGGTATGATAGCCAGATTCTTGCATCTGGTTAGGAAGTTTTTTTTCTGTTCGTCTCTCTTGCCAATTTTGCTTGTAATCTCCAATATGTCCCCTTCAACCTGTCTTCATCCATCAGATCTTTCCCGCTTTTGTTCCCAAGCGTCCCAATTACTAACCAGATGCAAGAATCATACCAAAGTTCATACAGACAAACTGATGATGGTGGAGAAAGACACCGAAACGAATTTGTGACATTTTAAATAATAAACAATAAAATTGACTGGAACCCAGGAATTTCTTTTGGATTAAATTGAAATACAGTCAGGAAAATATACACAGTAATTAAAAATTAGGGTTAATGTGGGTAATTGGAAACGATATTTTAAAGTTCGCGTTTTTGGCTGATTAAATATGGATAAAAAACAGGATTTCAGGGGTAATTGGATACAGGTAACTTTTCATGCAAACAAAATGAAGGACTCGTTCTGGGGGCAAATTGGAAACATTTGAGATTTTTGTTGATTCAAAACATTTATTCTGTCGAAAATAGGCACTGTGTTTCCAATTACCCCCAGCCTAGCCATGAAATTTTTATAGAAGCAAACTTTTTTTAAGACAAACAAAAAATGTTAAAACCTTGAAAAAACTAAACAATAACAAATCCTATATAACCCTGAATGGTAACAAATCCTGATACATTTGTCCTAATAATAATGAGACTTGATTTTGTAGTTAGACGACCTTCTATGCCTTTTCAAAAATTTCGAGAGATTTTGAAAACTTTTAGTATTATACATTCGTTCCCCTTTCATCAAAATGCTAGGTTCTGGGGTTATTCCAATTATTTGGTTTACGGTAATAAAACTAACGTCATTTTCAACCAAAGAAAACACCTTGCGTTCAGTATTTATGCATTTTAAGGAAGTTACTTTAATTCCACCATCTTCCAAATCTATATCCTCTATTATACATAAATATACATGAAGACATAGTCATTCTCTTCCGTCCTTTGAAGACAACTACTGAAAATACTCCTTTTTTTCACTTGGTCATATCCACTGGCTCCAGTTCTTCTAACTCTTCCATTCCTGCATCCCATGGACTGTCGTCAGTTTCTGCATATGAAAGTGTCCCTTCACTCAAATCTGTACTTGATAATTCTAAATTTTGCCTCTGTCTTTTATATTTCATGATCTTTTGACTTTTTTTATTAATAACCAGTGATTTTCTAATTGTTTCTTTCCACTTTTTCCTTATTTTTTTTGCATTCCGTTCCTCTTCTTTTTGTTTGACTCGGTTTAGAACATTTTCTGTTGCTAGAACCTCTCCGTTGCTGAGAGTTAAAACAGCGTTAAAAACGAACGATTACATACCAGGTAGATCCAATCCATTTTCTTAAACTGTCTGTTTTATTTTTTTATACAAATCATATATAAACTCGGGTTTTCTTGCATCTTTGCGAAGTTTTTGAAGGTGTCCAGGCTTCTTCAGAGATAATGTAGGTTGTTGCAACATAAATGAGAGGTACCAATCCTCTCCAGGAACGCCATTCTTAAATCTTGTTTTTACGTTATTTATTTTTATATGTTCCCCCACTAATCTTAATAGTTCTGTTTTATCGCAAGGATAACCCATTTTTACTCGTGTTTTTAAGCAAGACACAATGTGATTTTCAACATTCATCGGCATTGTTGGTGAAACACCTGTTGGTGAAACACCTCCCATTCGATCAATTGGCACGTTCCTACCATTTATCCTGTTATAAATAACAGATACTCGAATACAGTAATATTCGCTAGCGACCCTATAGGTTTTTTCTTCTCTTTAACATCATTAACAGCTCTGGCTAAGTCTTCTAAAGTATAGGCTGGGGAGTCCCGATTTTTAATGGGCTTACGTGGCACATTTTATAAGATACAAGGTATAGAACCTCTGGCGAACAAGGGAAAATGGCGTTAGACAAAAACAACCTTGTGAATCTGGCTCGTAGTAAAACCCTGTTCCCAAATGTACTTCCAATTGCCCCTGTTTCCAATTACCCACATTGACCCTAACTACTTATCCGAAAAAGGCATTTTTATAAAGTGCCAATTTAAAATAATAGTCTGAATTTACGCGCTTCAAATGTAATAAATTGGACTATTTATTTTACAAGGCAATTTAACAGGGGATATATATGTGAAGTTACTTGAAGAAAATATTGTTTTTAGAATAAGAAAAGTTTTTGGTCAGGATAACAAGTTGTCAGTCAAGAGAATATGCTTTTTAAACAAAACGGAGTTTGAAAATATTATGCAGCTGTATACAAACTGAAATGCTGTAAGTCTAATTTTTATGTTCAATCAAAAAACTAATTTTGTGGTGTTTGAATTTTATTAATAATTTTCCATTTCAGAAAAAGGCCAATTCTTTTTAATAACAATTTTTTTAACTAATCCTTATAAGTATCAGTTAAAGTTATCATTAATGCTCTAATCTAAAACTATTACCCGCGTTGAAGTATCACGGGTTGAAGTTGGAGTGTTACAGTACAGGAAAACGTTGTCCTCCTTAAATCAAAAATTGACTTGTTGGAGGGTTTTCTGAGATTTTACGCAACAAGTGAAAAAATTGGGGTAAATATTTTTATTGTCCCATCCTGTATAAAGGTATCTGCTTAGAAATGAACTTAAATGGCTTCCAATTAATATTATAATGAAATTATTGTGTATACTTTCCTGACTGTAGTAGTAGTAAACATCCTTTTTTCTAAAAAAGGCTATCGACCTATCGGTCTTTCTGCCCTTGTTTAATACATACAGTCTTAATCTAAATGAAAAACAAATATGAGAATTCTCTTATTCTAGGTTAACAATACTATTAAATAAATAAGATTTCAGTGGCAAGAAGGAATTATTTTATTGTCCACTAGTCCGTAGCGTTTGTAAGTGTTCGAGTAGCGTTAATGTAGGGAAACGAAAGCGGGATTGTCTGGTTGGTCTTGTAAGACAAAGGGGATTCAGTATGGTCCAGTTGTAGGGGTTGTTTGTCCATTTTGTCTGTAGCTGTATGAGTCTTTCCGAGATCTTTGTCATGTTTGTGCGTTCGTATAGTAGTTGGGTGGGGGAGTTGTGTAGTGGGTTTTGGGGGTGTCTTATTCGTGTTATTAGTCTTAGTGCAATTTGTTCTGTTGTTTGTGTATAACGTTTTGTCCTTTCTGTTCCGTTGGTCATGAGTATATGTCCAAAGTCTAGCAAGGGTCTACAAATAGCTTTATATATTTTTGGCGGTGTTTGTGCTAATTCCTCTGTCTTTGTAGGTTAGTGATCGGAAGTGTTTTGTTCTCTTTATTGTTTCCTGACTGTATTTCAATTTAATTCAAAATAAATTCCTGGGTTCCAGTCAATATTATTGTTTATTAGTCAAAACATTTTACACATACGTTTCGGTGTCTTTCTCCACCATTATCAGTTTCTCTAAAATACACATTCACAGCCGTCATTAATTTAAAACAAAACCTCTGCCAAAATATACATACTAAAACACAAATTACAAACACCTGTGATCCGATGTTTTTAATATACTTTTTAATATGTTTGTAATTTGTATTTTAGTATGTATATTTTAGCAGAGCTTTTGTTTTAAATTAATGACGACTGTGAATGTGTATTTTAGACAAACTGATGATGGTGGAGAAAGACACCGAAAGGTATTTGTAAAATGTTTGAACTAATAAACAATAATATTGATTGGAACCCAGAAATTTCTTTTGAATTATAATTAAAACACAACTTAGAATACGCTCTAATATTATTTATATGGCCTCTATTGAGCTGGAAAGGAAATGTTTAGCAAGACTTTCTGGGGTAAAAGAAACTGGTTTCAGAATTCCAAACAGTCCTTTAAAAAACTAATCATACTTGAACGTTTGTTCCTAAATAAAATCAATGGTTTTGATTTGAGTACCCAAATATAGAATCAAGCCAAACCTTATTTAAACCATAATCAGTAGCTAAAATAAACAAAAGTTAAATAAATTTATTTAGCGTTAGAAAATAAGGAATTGCTGCACCAGATGGTAAACCAGAAAATTAGCACTCATTAATTAATCTTTTCTAACAAATGGCCAGATCAACAATACCGTTATCAAAAATTTTAATTAAGCTTATTTGCTTTCTGTGGTGATTCAGTTAGCAAGCCGAATGGCGAATTTATGGTGTTGGTCATCGGCTATTTTAGGTTATGCAAATGTTGATGATATTCTAATTATTTTCCAAAATATACAGTTTTCGAACTGTATGGCCCGTTAAAATATTTACATATTATACGCATTTCACCAATACAGAACAGTTAGTTGTTCAAATTTTGGCATATAAAGTTTAATACCCAAAATTAAATAATAGCTTTTTGATTAAAGGTAGCATATTTCAACAGCAGTGAGCAATCTAAACATGATTTTGAATATATACTAAAACATTCGCATTTATTCTGTTCTCTAATAATATCTGATAATTATTGAAAAGTATAAAGTAATTAAAATAAAGCAGTAAAAATACTTCAGTCAAAGGTAATTTTCATATTTGCAATTTAGGAAATAATATAAAAAAAACAAATATAATTAACGAAACAAATGGCCAAATGACATGAATATTTTGAGACGACTAAACTGATTAAGCTGAATTGTTTATTAAGTTCAGCATCTTTTATAAATTATTCGTGTTCTTAACTGTAATTACATTACGCAGGGCGACATTTTAATATTTGAAATCCATATATTTGAGGCCCAAGAAAAACATTTTCGGATCCCTTTCTATAAGAAGGGGGCACCAAATTTAAGCACCACCTTAATACTCCGCGCCAACAACGATGTCGTCAAATTGAAAATGTAGTAAATCCTCGGTTAAATCAGATTCCCTTGACGGTCTACCTGGATTTCTACGCTGTGAGTAATTAAAGGCTCTGTCAGATTCTCAAACATTTATTCGCATATGCCCATATACATCAAGACAAGCATATGTTTCCCTTTCACCTCCATCGTTCAAGTTTCCCGCTATAAATAACGCCCAATAGTAGTATTACCCCCAGGCATTAAGCCCACCTGTACCCTAACATACCCAGTACCCTAGGGTATGACCAAATAGTCAATTGGTATGTTCGCAAATTAATACTTCATACTAGTGATAATATAATTTGCTATTATGTTTTACCAATGTTTTAATGCATTACCAGATTTCGTAAAATAAACGATGCGAAACAAAACTATTTTTCCTAAAGAGGAATCTGTTTTTAAATACGATGCGACATGATTTGAAAGTTATTTTTTGTTAAAGATAATATAAATAATATTAAAAAAGGTTTTGTTCTTTTTTTTTCAGCTGCCATGATCTTTTGTGAAATTTCAACAATTTTTTATTCCTTTTCAACGATTTCAACAATTCCTCCTATAAAAAGTTATAATCATTTATTTACAATTAAACCCAAGGTAAGTAAAGAAGAAGAAAGTCAGTAACCTACAAATAAGAAAAACATTTCGGTGCTTGGTGGTAAAACGAAATTCTTAGAAATGAATATGTGGGTTTGAAAAGAACAGTTTTGAAATGTGGATTTGAATAACTCACAAGAGATGTTCGAAGTTCCGCCCGTTTAACTCCAAACATATTTGTGCCCGTGTAATCACTTTATTGTGCACTCTTCGCAGTATTGGTGGAAAGTGGGAAAGTGTCAGTTGCTGTGCAATGCTCCGAGTCCTTCTGCAAGGCTCTACTGCAAAGTTCATCTATGTCTGGATCCCGAACACCTCTTGTCGTCCGCTGTCTGCCTATGCATGTATAAATGTATACAGGGAGATTCAAAATTGACGTCATTCTTTTTAAGGGGTCATAGGGGCTCACTTGGAGAGTACGAGAAAACTATTGAAAAAAATATTTTCGCAAATTTTTAGAATATATTAACAGCTGAAAATCGAATTTGAACTTTGTTAATAAATATTATTTTGAAATGGTCCCATGTTTGATTGGTAGCCTATTAAAATACTTCAGCATTCGAAAAGAAAAATTACGATTTCTACTTCAAAGCATGAAAAGTTTTGATATTAATAAGCACTCTTCTACAATTTTTTGATGAAAATTAAAAGCGGCAACAATGTTTTTAGTCACTATCAGGAAGTTATAGGTATATAGCTTTTGTCGAATTGTGACTTAATTTCAAGCTTCTTTCACAAAATGTTCATCACTACTGAATACGCGGTTATGCTATTAGTTATGGGGAAATGCCACAGTAATATAGCAGAAACTGTTGGAACTTACACCAACAAAGAGCTGGAGACATTTGAATTGGCTCCAGGAATTGAGACAGATAGTAGACGAGCAAGATGTGTACGAGATTCACACATAGAGGAACAAATATTGCAGCTCCGTGCAGCAGATCCATCCAGTAGTACTCGTAGCATTGCAGAACAACTGACACTCTACTAGGCAACGGGTGCTTACCGGGGAGGAGCTAAATTCCCACCATGTATGTAAAAAATATGTGATCTTCCGAACACCGATACAAATTGAACAGGAGTTAATTAACCGAATACGAGAAGCTGCTCAAAATGTTAGCTCAGACTGCTGCGAAGAGTGCACAGTGAAGTGATTGGGGAACAAACATATTTGGAGTTAAACGGGCAGAACTTCGTACACCTCTTTTGATTTAACAACTTGATTATAAATGGATCATTGATCCATAACCTTTTACAGTAGGTTTTTGTTGACACCTGTGGCTGATTCAGGTGTATCACTCATTTGCTCCTAAAAGGTTGGCAGCGCTGCTTGGCGCTAGTTACAACGTAATGCTAACCTATTTTATTGTCTAGAAGTAATCTGAGGTAACTCGATGTTTTATAATTACTGATTGAGTCTGAGTCATTACAGTTATTAACAAAAGTAGCTTCTGGTGATTCTGTTGTTGCTGGCTTCTGTTGAAGGCTTATTGTTAGTTTCTAAAATCCTCTGCTATACAGTGTGTCCAGTATAAAATGATGTACATGGGGATATTGGAAAGCGTTAATGATACAGAGTGGACCAAATGGGGAAAAAGTTGCGCAATCAAGTGCCTATAAATAATCTGTCATCAACTTCTTTGAACTCGGAATAGCAACAGATATACAAGGAAAAAAAGAAAAATGTGCGTTTTACAAAATCCTTTATATCGTGTTTATTATAAAAGATACAATAACGAAATTTTCAGGGTGGGGGTAAGAAATGAGCGTGAATTTGAAAATAAAGTAAAAAATAATCTAGGCCCACTATGTTGAATGAGACCGAAGTCAACTTTTGTTTTTCTTATGGGCGCCATATTGAATTTCTGCATTTTTAAATTCCCCTTTAAATATGCTCTTCAACCATGTATAACATGTTTATGTTTGGTCAAGATAAATAGTTAAAATTAACAAAATTAAGATTTTGTGATTTTGCAGTGTTCGATGTATGATCAATAATAATTTAAAGTAATAATTAATAGAAATATCAATGCCTACTACCATTAAATCTTAATTTTGTTAATTTTAATTATTTATTTTGACCGAACATAAACATGTTATACATGGTTGAAGAGCATATTTAAAGGGGAATTTAAAAATGCAGAAATTCAATATGGCGCCCATAAGAAAAACAAAAGTTGACTTCGGCCTCAATGAACATAGTGGGACTAGATTATTTTTTACTTTATTTTCAAATTCACGCTCATTTCTTACCACCACACTGAAAATTTCGTTACTGTATCTTTTATAATAAACATGATATAAAGGATTTTATAAAACGCAGTTTTTTCTTTTTTTCCCTGTATATCCGTTGCTTCTCCGAATTCAAAGAAGTTGATGACAGATTATTTATAGGTACTTGATTGCGCAACTTTTTCCCCATTTGGTTCACCCTGTAACTCTAACGGTTTCCAATATCCCCATTAACATCATTTTATACTGGACACACTGTATATTCAATAATTAGCCTGATAAGATTGAATTATTAGTTGCTTTTATACATTTGTATATTAAAAGTATCAACTTGTTTTTAATAAATAACAAGGCCGGCAATATCAGGACCGATTTCGGATTTTCAGTACTTGATAGCAGATACCAATATTTATTGCAGCATAACGATTAAAGAACTACCGCTTTCATGAACTTTGTCTTCCTGGAAAACGACGGTAATCGGTAATTTTCGGAGTGTCTCAAAATATGGCCAAGTATTTCCTCTTCTTAATAGAGAAGTATTTGATATCTTAAATGAAAAGTTATCCCTATTTTTCTATTAGTTTCCAAAGTTAAAAACATATTTTTTTTTCTTAAATTAACTTGAAATATATACCACGGAAACGTCATACACGGAAATATCATTTAAGCTTTTTAAGAGAGCAGTTAGCAATTACGAAGTTGAAATACCAAATCGGTACTAATCCATAAATAGGCAGCAAATAAAATAATTTAATGCAAATTTGATCCCATATCCTGTTCGAACGAGATATCTACCAATTAAATAAGATGGCATTATTTAGAGCCACTATTGACGTGAGCTAAATGACTAGTGAAAAAAAAACAAATTAATTCACCTGAATAACAAGTTTAAAGCATATATTACACTGCGTTTCCAGCAAATCCAACACAGAAGGCGTTAAATGTCCTTGTTACTGATACGAAATTGCAAATAATACTTTGCAGATACTTATAATTCATGTAATATTCAATATACAGGGTGATTCAAAATTGACGTCATTCCTTTTAAGGGGTTATAAGGGCTCACTTGGAGAGTACGATACAAATATTGAAAAAATTTCTAGAATATTTTAACAGTTGAAAATCGAATTTCAACTTTTTGATTAAGTATTATTTTGAAATGATCCCATGCTTGATTGGTAGCCTATTGGAATACTTAACCATTCGAAAAGAAAAATTACGATATTTGCTTCAAATTGCGAAAAATTTCTATATTAAATTCCAAAAATATATACTTGCGTATGAGCATCGTGTGATAATTCTTATAATACCGGTCGAATTTTGCTTCACACGTTACGTCACTCGGCCAGCTGCAGCCGCGGCCTCAGGCGCATTTCCATACCGTGTTTAGGTGTGTCGGGGATAGGATGAAATAGTTTGTCCTAAATTTAATAGATCTTTATTAGGACAAACGAATTGGTCCCAGTGTAAATTACCTTTAAATCAAAAATATAGGCAATGTTCTAGACAAATCTGAAAACCGGTACTCCTCTTTTAAACTAAACATTTCCGTTAAAGAAATTCATTTGATGCATGCGCACCTCAAATTTATCAGTATTTTCAATAGCAGATTGTACATTCCCTCTAAGGAATTTTGTCCTCATGCCAATGTACACAGTATTATTCGCATTATTGCCTCTAAACAGACTAGTTATCTGAATTATCCGATAGACACTATAAACAGAAATATAATTAAAAGTACATGCAATCTGGAACTGCTACTAAAAGTATTAGTCAACCAGTATTTTCGACTAATTTCATTCATTTGAGTAATTACAGTAAGATACACAGTAAATCTCTACGTGGTCAAAGTAATAGGTCTATTACACACAATAACAATAATAATCCCATAGTAGTAGTATAATAACAAACGAGCTTAACTGACTCAACTCACGGTCGTCAACATAACATACACATTATTAGCTTAAAAGTAAAAGCAAGTGATGTCTGGTGTGCCGGTCTGGCACTGAACATTAGTCATTTATGTTCGGTCAAGTGCACAAGTGAAACAACACTGACCTTTCTTTGCAGACAGACTGGATTGCAATGATGCGTTATTAGTTATAATAGTAAACTGAGGAGAATAAATTATGGTTTAATAGATTAAAAAGTTTGCCAGTGGCAGCTCCCAAAGCCATTATGCAGAGTGTCTCACGAATATGGGCTGCTATTCGTAACTGAAAAAATACAGCTGAAACTATTCCGAAAACGTCTTGATAAAGGGTATATAAGTAATCATCCCAGTACGTCTAAAGTATTTAAAAAAAGTGGCGATAACTTGTTTTTGATGCGACTTCCTACTTTTATGCAGATGGTTCCTAAGAAAATGTCAAGTTGGCCATATAAAAAAGTTGTAAAAAGTAAAGTTTTTTAAATTGTAATCCCCCATTTTCTCACACAAAACTTTCAGCTTCAAAAATTAAAATCACATTCCATTAACTTGCCCATACCTGAAATGAACAGATTCCATTATATTAAAAAAACAATTCTTATAATTAAGTATACAGGGTGTCCCACCGGGAACCACTGCGTTCGATATATGGAAAATTGGACAGTATACCGAAATTATTGGAGACAAGCGATCTAAAATATTTTCAAGATGGCCACGCTTCCGGTTATACAGGAAGTAGGCAACAACTTGCTTATTTTAAATGAATCACCCTATATATTATTACATTTTTGAATTCCACTCCAAATTCTAAATATATTTCGTGTACAATATCCTATACTCGAACCGTTTTTGATATATTTGAAATTTTCTGTGAAAAATTACAGTTACAGGCACTGGAGGAATATTATAAAATTTTCTTATACGGAAATATGTGTAACTTAATTTGAGTCGCATTCCGTGTTGAAAAGGACTCACTTTAATATAATTTTATAGAAAACCGCCCAAAATCAATTGTTCAAATGGAAACCATCATTTTGATAATTTTATCTTATTTAGAATTAAAACTCGGTGTAAGTTTGTCTGGGGTAAGCTATCTATTCGAAAAATGTTTAGTCTTCGAAATATTGTCAATTTAGTGTTTTCATATGGCAGTGTTTAATATTTTTTCTTAAAGTTGGAACCTCAACAGCATTTTCCACCTGGTCCTTTGCCTGTTATTATTATTATTTTTTTTATTATTTGCACCTGCCTATTATTAGCGTCCGATAAATGTGGTTTACGGCTGTCCGCTTAAAAGTAAGAGTAAGCGCGCGTTAAATCCTGCATCCCAGCAGCGATGATGAGGCTCATTTGTCCGAGTTCCATTTATATAATATTGTTATTGTATGTGCTCGGTCAAGTGGCACTCGATACTGGCTGACCTCTTCTAACGTGGGGGCACAGCGCAAACCGTAGATCAACAAATCGGATAGCTAGAAAGTGTTTCTTGTCGTGAGGTGAATTATCAAGTAAATATGCAAATATCAAGTAATCAAGTAAAGCAGTACAGAAGTTTAACGCCCAGGCTCATTGTTTTATTCTCAAACCACCAGAAGCAATGTGTTCTTAATTTTTGGATACACATCAACAAAAATTCATCAACTCCGTCAATGTGTGACGGTGGCTAGGAATGAGTTCACGTCAATTAATTTTTGAACATAATACTTGTGCTGCATTATTGTTATAATTTGACATACTTGATGATTTCTAAACCAGTGGAGTTATAGATAACATTTGCAAACATGTAGGGAACAGCGCGCGAAATACCTCCTCAGGAAAAGCCTCCAATCACCGCTACTCCTGAGTTGTTAAGAGGCATAATTAAGGGAACAGCGCGCGACATGCCTCCTCGGAGAGCCTTACCAGTCATCGGCGTTTATCATGATAAATAGTCTCTTAATTGGCCATACAAGTGCTGCTGGAATCAGCACACAGCCAGCACCCGGCCCTACTAGCGTCTCTCTCTCAACGGGTTCAGAGCCAGGTACTGCCGGGAACAACGCGCAACAGTACCCGTCCCTAACAATATTACTCAAACTGACTAAATAGATTACACTTAACGAGCTGCACTCGTTTCCTTTTTATGGTTTTATACGAAGCGTTAACAGTATCTAACTTTAAATGAACATTGAAGAGAAACAGTTAAATATTAAGAAAGGTAAATAATTATAGAAGAAAGATAGAATGAAGATTGAACTATAGTTGAAGAGGTTACTATCGTTAATGTTTTACCAAATAGAAATATGTTGAATAGGCAAATTTCGCAAAGGCAAAAAATGAGTACGAAATGTAATTGTAAATTGAAAATTAGGCCTGCAACAGGACGATCACGATGAGCAAAAACAGCCACTAGAATTTTTCTCTAATATTCAAATTCAACGTAGACATGCTGATTTTCAAGTAACTACGCTAAAAAGCGATAAATCAGAAATACACACAACACACCTTTGCTAGTAAGAATAACGGTAACGTAAATACGAAGGAGGTACTAACGAGTTTGAAGAATTAGAGGATGCATCTTGACACAAAATAAGCAATGATCAGTTGAAAACGAGACATCTGAAAACTCGGATAGCATGAATGTGTTTTAACCGAATAACTAATGAATTCTTCTGAAGGTGATCAAAAAGAAAAGATCAAAAAGACAGCTATCGCGGGGAACATTAGTAGAATCTCAGCAGAGAAACAAGGGGATACTTGTTAAAAAACGCCTTCAATGGTAATAGATGAAACTATCCCACAACCAGAACAAAGAAAGTCTAATCAATAACACAATAAATTGACAGTCTATGTCGCGGTAATGTCCCACTGTGGCTTATTTTTAGATTTGTAAAAAGAATAATACAATGTAAATTATAAATTGCCAATAATCGAACTAGAAATAGGAAAAAAATATGTGTTAAAAGCCGCAACTACGGTACCTGTCAAAGAATTCGGTCAGTCACAAACAAGAATTTTAAGTAGTATGTAAATAATTACATTAGCACTTTTAGTAGTTTAAGCATTACTTTACATATTAGCATTTTAATTACTCAACAAATTGCATGTCATTCGTATTTTGGTGCGACAATAAAGTAGGGACTTATAAATTTTATAAATTATGACAAACTTAGAATATTGAGAATTATGTAAGTGTGTAACCTAAACAAATACAAGTATGCTCCTTTCTTAATCGAAAAACTTCAAAACACTCCTCAAAACTAGTTTCCGAACTCTCAACTCTCTCAATATTCAAAACAGGTTACCAGTGTACGAAAAGGGAGTGCAATGACAACCAATGCATTGAAATTTACCATTCGTATAATTCGTACCTCTTTATACATAGAGTTAGGCTTTCGAGGCCATTCTTTGAAACTGCTGAGTTTTTCGGGCTTTTAGGCCGTCGTAAAATAGAATTTCTTCCTGACGTTTCTCAAGCACGAGTGGCTTGGATTTTCAGAGGTGGTTTGCTTGAGAGCTTACACTGTACTGAAGCTCTCAAGGAAACCACCACAAGAACTTCTATTTTACGACGGCCTAAAAACACGAAAAACTCACCAGTTTCGTACCTCTTTGATACAAGAAAAAGAATTTTGACATTTTTCTAATTTTATTCTGAAACTTTAATTAAAAATTTTGCCACATTCTTTTCTCGAATATTTAGAGCAATCCAATTTGTATAACTTTGACTGCGGAAATAATTAAAATACATTATTATTACTTGATTGACGATATTTTGCTGCCATTTTTTCTATAATATCAGAATAGATATGGTTATTATTATTAATATTTAAGTTCTCATAAAAAAGCGTCATATTACTTTTAATCGCCAACAAATCCTCAGTTGATTAGGATCGTTCTAAAAAAATGTTTTTTTCAGATTTAAACAACTATGAGTCACTTAAAAGAGTTACTTTTAATTCTCTTGGCCATCGTCCTAACAAACTGTGAAGCTAATCCCACTGCAAACCAAAATGGAGAAGATGGCATAACTAACTTGCTCGGAAAATCACCGTCTCCGCTGGACGAATGCGACTCGGAAATGATTGGGTAAGTTCAGTTTTTATCAAAAAAGACAAACTTGTACAATTCTCTTAATAGCAAAGCATTAGCAACTACCGGAAGTCCGTAGATAAACATTTGGTACATAACAATCCATTCGAAAAATGTTTTGGAAAGCCTTTATATTTTTGAAAGTAAACGTTGCGTCCATTTGTGTTTCAATTGAAACATTTATTGAGTAGGCTGGTTTAAAATCTGATAAAATAAAATAAAAAAATAAGTCAATCCGAAAATGAGACAAAAATTGAAAAACAATAAAATTTATAACAATTTAGAAGCCGATTGTCGCAACTTGTAGACAACAGATGTAAAACAGAACAGCTCAAATTCATTTACGGCACACCAGTTCAAAGGTTCTTCCTCCTACTTGGAATTCCCAAAATTGAGGAATTGCTATATCCGCTATGTTGGCATGTCATATCGTTTTTGGAATATTTCCTTAAAAGGAAATAGCAAAGATTTTAGACTGTGGAGAACCAGCTGTCGGTTCACTCGGTCTTATGCTACGGTCCAATATAAATAAGTTCACTGACCGTCAAAACTCGCCCACTTCACAAAGCTAGTGACAATACTCATACATAGTATGTGCAAAAAGAACATATTTTCACGATAGACAAGCACAGAGTGGGATCATCGCCCGATATGGAATTATTTACAAATTTCAAACATGCGCATGAAGAGCTCCCTTTGCTTCACACATTTTTCGTACAGACCACCGTACTAAAGCTCGCTAACCTGCAAAATTGAGACTATGCAGCAAATTTACCAATATTTTTTACCATCACGGCGATGCCTTCTATCTGTTAGATTCAACTCATATAGAGTATTTCCGAAATGAACCATGAGCTTGATTTATATGTCGAACCTTACTGATAGGTTTATTTTTGTGTACTTACTGTAACATTAAATAACTGTAAGACGTCGATAGGCAGATTTATTAATTTACTGTTTAACAAAATTTCTTCCGACGAGCAGTATCCCATAATGGACAATTATGATTGAAAGCAACATGATCATCATTGACTAACTGTTGTTGCAACTAAAGTCATTATATATCGACTTTTAATATTTTCAGATTCGAATTAATCACAGGCTACGTGTTCTCTTCACCCAACAACGTCATAGACTCCATTCCAGGGACTTTGATGCTAACTGACTGTCTGGAAACATGTCAGGGCAACGAAAGTTGTCAGTCTGTGAATTATGAAACAGGACTTTGCGTTCTCTTCGAGTCCAATGCTGATCTACTTCCCGGTAAGTTGCGGCTCGTGCAGTCTCCAACTGTTTTCAGCTGAATTCTGAATCGAAGCATAAGAATGCTTTATTGGCACAGGGTGGCATTTTAAAAACGCACAATTGGCTATAGGTCCTGAAGCATTATATACAGGGTGTGTTTTCTTCGATGACTAGTACAGGGACCTTGGAAACTACAGCCGATACAAAGAAGGTTAAATGGGCAAAGAATTGTAGTTTTGAATGCTTTACTCGAAACACATTTTATTTTCGCAAAATTTGACTGCTGGTCCACTAGCCATCGAAAAAAAAAACTTACCCTGTATATTAGAAACCACATAGAAGTGTGCTGGCGATATTAAAAGTAAACCAAAGTGAGCAAAACCACAATTTTTATAGCGGTTGCTGTGTCCCTTCCAAGCCACAGAAGCAACCACAACAACCTTTTTAATATGAAGGGGGTCTAGTGATACTTCATTTGAGCGGGTCGTCGATAAAACGTCGTATGATGAAGACAATTAAATACTTTTGAAAACTGTTGGTTGACCGATTACCATTCAAGAACTGGTTGCAAAATTTGCAGGCTGTCTGTCATGCTATTAGCTACTACTCCCAGAACAGGTTTCAGGCATGTTAAATACCGTCAGTGAATTTTATCAACGGTGTGTGTTGGTCTCTGACCAAACCAAAACGTTGTTCAATATAAGGTTCCATTTTAAACGCAAGCGGTTTTAGATGGCTTCACCAAAATGAATCTGAAGTAAAAATCGTTGCTCTGAGTGGCCACTGAAGGGTAGAAGAGGACTAATCCTTCCACAAATGCACTAGCGTGGACAGTGACCATTCAACCATCCTCCCAAACGACTACGATATAATGGCATCACAATTCCTCCGATTTTTCTACCTCGTAAATATGGTCTCATAGTCATACCATAAACAGGGCGGTCCATTTTCCAGAAGAGAAACTTCAGGGAACGATAGAGAGTCGATAAACAATATCAGTTTGCACTATAAGCTATTTTCCGAGAAACCCTTCGTTACGAAAATACAGGGTGTTTAAGTTTGGCTTTACAAATCCAATTGATTAATTGTTACCAAACGGCTGTGGCTATTTAAATAAAATTTTGCGAGCGATAACTGCCAAATTGTTGCCATTGAATGCCATGCCAAAAAAAACTGGCATTGTGAGCACATGTGGCAATAAAAAAAAATTGTTTTCTCAGTGGCGCCCATACTAGCACGTTAATGGATGTGTTTAAAGAAACTAATGACGCGCCACAGCTTTTTCATAAAATGAAAATCACTTTTGGATTCTTCAGTCAGTTTGAAAGAAAAAAGTTTCCTCTCCATTTCTCTGTGAAGCTCAGCGTTTTAAAGGGAAAATAAGAAATGATTGATAATAATTTAATAAAACAGTTCCTGATCAACGAAAACTATAGTCATTGCTCGAAATACAGTACGACCATGTTATAATATTTTCTTCTTTTTTTGTACCTAAACCAATTATTATGAATATGATTACAACAGTTACACGCCGCCAACGCAATTGCAGCTGTAAGACAACAGCTAAGTAATAATTAGCCGCGACGTTAGATTGTCCGGCTTGGAAGGAATGAAATAAATGATAACGTGGACAATTGAACTAGTAACCCGGCCACCCAGATCACCGGATCTTTATCCACTGGATTTTTACGTTTCGGAACATTCAAGAGACCCTAGTATATTCTACACCAGTTTTAACCATATACCAATGATTTCGTTTTACGAATTCAGTAAGCCTGGAATGATATGGAGTAAAATCTCAATCAAATATCAGCAGCAATAAATTCATTAATTATACGATGTCGAAACAATATCGAAGTGGGTGAACTACATTCTGAACAATTTCTTTAATTTGTGTTGTGATACATCGCCGATTGAATAATAATAAGCAATTTTTAACTTGAAAACGCTGAGTTGCGCAGAAAAATTGAAGTTTATCTTCGATTATTAGTTCGTTAAAACTTAATGAATAATCCGAATGTAATGTTTATTTTATGAAGAATCAGTGCCGTGTCATGTTTTTCTATAAAAACTCTTTTTTTAGCGTGTTAGTACGGACGGCACTGATAAAACAAAAAATGATGCTTAATTATCCACAACCGTTTAGCAACAACTAATAAATTTGAATTTTGTAAGCTAAACTTAAACACCCTGTATCTCCTTAACGAAGCGTTTCTCGAATATAGTTCATAATGCAAACTCTTATTGGAGAATTATGGGAAATTATAAATAGGCTATATATAGGAATATCCTACTGGCAGAAAGACCGTGGGTCGATAGCCTTTTTCTAGGAAATAAAGATTGTTTCTATACTTAATATATTATATACTCAATATATATACTCAATATATTGTTTATATATACATAAATACTGTCACGCAGTAATAAGGCTAATCCTTAATTTAATACTGCATTAGCTTTATTTTTTTAACGAAATAATAGTTATTGGAATGTCTAGTTCACTGCCTTCAATATTAAAAAGATCTAACCTAACCTCACAGAATTAAATTCATTTTACTGTGTTGTCGTTGTATTGTTTCCTTTTTTATTGGATTTTGGATGCTGTTTGAGCATTTCCGCTTAATTGTTGTAATGGAAGAAATTCTAGAAGCCGCAATCATATGCGGAGCAACTGAAAATGAAATTGAATATATAATTTACGTTTAAAAAATCCTTTAACAGGGTATCCTCGTAAGTGAACCATAATCTAATATTTTTATTGTGGTTAATTTTTAAAAAAATTCTTCTATAGAAAAAAAGGTGTAGCAATATAAGCTGGGTTATGTATACAATAAATTAACCTGCAAGCGGACGTTAGAAATAACAACTGCCAGTTTAAGGAAGAAATAAATCTGTACAGTATCGATGTGAAATCAGCGCAGAACAGTATAGGAAAGTTATTGGACGGTCAATAAGGGTCAAGCAGTAATAAAGTTAGTGGTCTTTTGACACATACGGGATCCCTTAATAACGATACTGTTCTACGCTAATTGTGCAGCGATACTGTACAGCTTCATTTCTGCCTTAAACTGGCAGTTGACATTTCTAACGCCCGCTTGCAGGTTATTTCATTGTTTATATAACCTAGCTTCTATTGCTATACTTTTTCCCTTGTGACAATTAAGCGGAAATGACCAAACGGCGTCCAAAATTCAATGAAAAGGTAAACAATACAAAGACAACAATGTAAAATTAATTTAATTCTGTAAAGTTAGGTTAGACCCTTTTAATATTGAAAGCAGTGAACTAGACATTCCAATAGCCATTCGTTGTTATCTATCCCAAAAGCTATCCTAATCCTATTGTTATCTTAATAATATCCTTTATTTTTAGACTCAATTGAGCCGGCGTATGTGTCACAATATCACTAACTTTATTACTACTTGCCCTTATTGACCGTCCAATAACTCTATATTGTTTTTCGATTCTCTATCTTTCCCTGAAGTATCCGCTCTGGAAACTGGACCACCCTGTATTTGGCGAGTTAAGTTTTCATTTATGAAAAGAGATCCAATGATCATAAATTATTTACAGGTACTTTTTAATAAATTAAACTCAGGAGAAAGGGACTATACAAATTGCGTCAATTTGGTTTCCCGTAGCTGACGCCTCAAGGCTCTCAAGCGTTTTCTCAACTTTTTGATTCTGGACTTAGAGCTCAATGTTGGTTTACAAAACGCCGTACTCCAGCCCCTTTTGAATGTTCTGGGGCATGATCAAAATGTCATTACATTTATGGAGCTTCAGGCGTTCGGTCTCGGAGATGCGTGGCTTATATATATCGTGATTATGTTCTTGAAGCAAACTTTAACAGACTTTTATTTTTGGCAGTGTTGCTTTTTGTATAGAACCGAAACATGGTCTCATTTCAGCAACACGAAAATATTTGGTATCGGCCTTCATCAATAGCAATCGCGATATGTACAGCTACAACAGTATATATTTTTTCAATATTTGGAAGCCATTAAATCAAGCAGTTAAAGATCCATAGATGAGCGGTTACATCTCGACTACGCCTGGAAACACCCAATTGAATATACCCTTTTTGAAGTTTTGGTGATCGTATAATCGCATAGAGATGAAAAACCTCAACATTATCTGATCACAATGTGTGATCGCTTCATGATCGCCTTAAAATGCGTTTTCGATAGGTGTCTCAGCCATGAAATATATCCATACTTTTCATGGTTAGAGGCCGGAGTTACTGACTGGCAATATGTACTTGAAGTATGTGGTTTTAGCTGCACGTTACTGCTCAATGATGATTGTGTCTATATAGGGTTTTTTCATTCTTAATATTGCTTCTTAATATTGCAAAAAAGTTATAAATTTTTTTTAGAAATTCTGAATTCATTAAAAAAATAATGGATTGTTTGGTGTGGTTCTAGTAATGTTACCGCTCTCGATATTGATTCATGCGCTTACTTTAGCGTACTCTGTCTTCAATTTGGATAGACTGTTGCCTCCAATCCGTTCTGCATACTAGGTGTTAACGTTTTGTTGTTACACTTTTTCAATCGTTGCAATTGCGTTTGACAATTCCATTTTTTCTGTCGAATAAAGTAAAATAGAACTCATAACATCTCATATTTTGTGCATTTTAGTTTCATCCAGAGACTTATCCCATTTTTCAAATGATCATATTTTCGTACTCAAAGTATTTTATCAGTGACGAAATATGCGAATATACGCAACAGAATCATAGCAGCCTGATCTATCAATACAAATTGCATTTTTTGAGGGCGGTGAATTAGGTTCTTTGTTGGATCAATCCCTCTCTTCGAAATGTTAACATTAAAGAAAACTTAAATTAAATAAAAAAATTGCGTAATTTTCGTTCCTTTTAATTTTTGAAGCTATTTCAAATCATATCAAAAAGCAAAATATACTTTCTCATGACACCTTTTGGGACGCTAAATATCTCAAAAATCAACAAAAATACTTCGTTTTTGAAAACGTCATGTTTGGATCTCTGATTGCGCAGCTTTTTCCTAATTTAACCGACTTAGTATCTCTCACTGTGTCGGAGATCGCCATGCAGTGCATCCTTATCTTGGACACCCTGTATAGCAATTTATCTGATTAGTGTAATCGAAGTAATGCAAAAATAACTCAATGCAACAATCATCATGCAACCCGAGATAAAATGGAAGTCGATCGAAGCATTATAACCTTTGAAAAAAAAACGCGGCACATGGTAGTTTGCGGTTAAACATAGATTTATTTTTCAATTACTCCTAGACAATTTTGCAAATAACTCAAGATAGAACTTGAAAATTGAATTTACTTGTGACCGCAATCGTTTGAGGTATTGGTGCCGTTCGAAGCCATACTAAGGAAAGGTATATTTTACAAACTGTTATTTTGAATTCCGGTTGAAGTTATTAATTGTGAAATGCCTGGTCATAAAAGACATTATTATTCCTCAAAATTATTATTTATGTGAAAAAGGTTTTGAATGTGAAAGATAATGGTATTATATTTATGACTCAAAGGTATAAAAATAAGTTTATTTCCCAAACTAATGCCAGAAAACCATTTAAAGGTACTTCTGAAAATATTTTGGGTATTTTTACTGGATCACTCAGTTTAAATCAACCTGAGAGAACTAAATTAAATTATTGTTATAGTAAAATTGAGAATTCAGTAATGACTGGCAAAAATAATTTAATATCAATGTTTAGTGTGGTTTATTCAGTCTAATTTTTATGACTGGTAGAATATTTTTTCATTTATTAATATAAGTTCTAGAAGACTATTTAGATAAAATTAATTTAGAATTGCTTTGTTCTAAAATCACTATTTCAAAATCGATAGGGAATCAATACCCTCATTCACAAAATCTTCAGAATTGACATAGTAGGTTTTTCTTCCGGGATTATTTGAAGAATAACATTAAAAAGCCTTAAAATAGTATCATATGCGTAGTACAATAAACTGATGACAGAAAAGTGATAAGCGCCATAAGTTCAATGTTAAATTCATAATTTTGAAAACCTTACATCTGAACACTAATGTAACGCATTAAATATGCAGTGAGTTTAAATTGGAGATTCCAACTTAACAAGTCAGCAAAACCCTGTGGATGCCTTCAAAGATATAAACAAAAAAATATTAAATAATTCAAAAAACAACTGAAAGTATTATAAACTACAAACCGTTAAGTTGTGCATGATTCGAATCAAGCGACGCACGTTAAGAAAATCAACATACCATTAATGGAAATCATTAAACTTATCATCAAAAACCAGACATAACTCTTCCTTATAAGTATGAATGTCAGGCATGAGTGTACTCCAGCAATGACATCTTAATATGTAGGTAAATAAGAAATAGAATATTTTGTGATGTCGTTATTTACCATGTAAATCGTCCAGACAATTATTTGACAAATATTCCAATTTAAACCCCTTAACGGATAACTGCTGTTTAGATAATTTAATTTAGAACCTAAACAGCGAAATATTTCGTCCTACTGATAATTTCTTAAACAGTAGCGAACTTATCAAAAATTATATTTTAAAATCTGTGTTTACACAACTTATTACCATGCGTATCAGGAACTTTACTGAAAAACATGACAAAAAATTAAAAGTCTTCAAAGAGCAGTCGTTAAATTGTCTAGTATCGTTTTTGTAAACAGCAGCACATTAATCAAATTTACTACATCAGATAATTGAATCGCATTGAAAATTCGAGCACCACGCCCATGTCTTTTGAAGCAACCGAACGTACTCTAATAATAATAACGAGCTGAGACAAGGCGCAATTAGCCGATAGCCTCCTCTGTACGACTACCGCGTTCTGGTATCTACCGGGAATGTCAAACACAAATTGGCCGCTAGTTAAATGTATAATACAACCAATTTGTTATTCCTAAGCCCGTTTTTGTTATTCCTACGACGATCGATATACAGCTGCGTTTTTAACTGGCCTTTACACTCAGCAAGGACAAACCAAAAGACGAAAACATGTATTTTTTTCGTTTTTTCTTCCATTTCAGTACTTTCGATGTCGTATGTCATTTATGAGCAGGTTTAAATGTGTGACGAGTTCAGATCTACTAAAGAGTTCCGCAATATTCTCGCCTTCATCTCGAAAATGTTCTTTAATTATTACTAACCACATCCTACATAAAGCATTAACTTATTTATGAGTTGAATATTATAAACATTTTGCTACAATATAATAATATTATATTATAGCAAAATAATAATATTATTTAATAATAAGGACAACCTGCAGAGGATCGGATATCGGTAGCAAAATCAAAAGTGCTAACCATCTCAAAAGAGCCCAGAAGATGTAAATTGGCTATATAAAATAAACCAGTATAACAGGTTATGAGCGTCAAATATCTCGGCGTCATCATCACGAGCAGCAGAGACCTTCAAGAAGAAGTAAAGTCTCAAACAACCAAAGCAGCTTTAATATCAGGATTCCTTAGAGATGGATTATGGCAAAACAAACACATGTCCATTAAAAGCAAAGTCCGCATATATAAGACCTGTGTGAGACCTGCTATGACTTACGTTGTAGAAACAAAAGCCGAAAAGTCGACAACAAAAAGGATTATTCGCACAGCAGGCTACACAATAAGGGACCACAAAAGAAACGATAACATCCGAGAACTTTTCAATATCCAAGACAGCGTTAGATGGTCCCGAAACAGACGTCGCGAATGACGACAACAGATTGCCGAAGATTGCAAGAGATGGTCTCCCAAGATCCAGCAGACCGCCTGGACGTCCACCCATACGTTGGCATGCAAGCTGGAATTTATCATCCCAGATACAACTCTAAGAAAGTAGAGAATAAGGCAGATGCCTTACAAAAAGGAAGAAGAAGATTTTAATAATAATTGGATTAAAAAAGCGGTTACTAGCTGGTTATGAACACAGATGCTATTTCACTAATTGGCCTTAGCAAATGTGTTAAACCTCTAACAACTTTATTTCCAAAAAGTCTCGGATTCATTTACATTTAAGATAAAACGTACGTGTTTCGCACAAAAAATGCTTCTTGTTTCACAATTCCTAATGAAAGGCGTGACAAGATGTTGTCCATCGCTACTGCAAATTTAGTTATACAGGGTGATCCAAATTGGCGTCATTCCTCTGGGGGTGTTTTGGGGGCACAGGAAAAATAGAAAAAACTTAATTCTTATTAGAAACTGAGATATTTGCAAAAAACTAGATCAGAAGAGCGGCAACAATGTTTTCAAGGTAATCTACCTCATTAACATTACGTAAATACCTGTTGCTTCTCAATTATTAAAAACTCTAGTAACCATGGGTAAACACAAAACAAAGAAAGTGAAAGTGACAATGACATATTTCGAGGTTAGGGTAACGTTGCCACTTCGCCGTCAGTGCTGCCAACCTTTTTGGGGCAGAGGAATGATATACCTGAATCCGCCACAGATGTCAACAAAAACCTCCTGTAGAAGGTTATGGATCTATTTACAATAAAGTTGTTAAATCCCAAGGGTGTACGAAGTTCTGCCCGTTTAATTCCAAACATGATTGTTTGTTTGTTTATTGTTTGTTGAATGTTTTCAATACTTTTCTGGTACTCTCGAAGTGAGCTCTATTACCCCTTAAAAGGAATGACGCCAATTTTGAATCACCCTAACAGAAATAAAAGTTAGAACCAACCGTGTCACAATATAGGATTATTTAAAAGGTGTGTTTTATTCCTCTGGAGAAATTGTATGCGGTTATTGGAGGACGGAAAAGCGGTAAAAAATGGGACTCACTCAAAGTGGAGATATTTGCTTATTTTTATTATTATTATTATAATCTATTTTATTATTTTTATTCATTCTTGTTTGATTTGCATATCAACAAAGGAAAGAAGTGAAACGAAAAGACAAACAAAACGTATAAGCATAATGCTAAGTTTTATTAAACGAAAAAATCCGCAAATCGAGTTGTTTCGATTTGTAATTAATAAATATCTGCTGTTCATCATACAGTCCAGCTACATTTTAATATGGTGTATTTTTAAAACCTACTCATCCATTTCAAGTAGAATTTGATAATAACTACTGTATGGCAATATACCATACAGCTAATTTTACTGTAGGAAAATTATTCTCAGGCAATTCATGATAAGCTCAGCTAACTAGAAATTTTTGAATGAAAGCTATTAAAGATATGTTTATTATGTTTATTAAAGATATGTTAAAATACCTAGCTTATAACAATAAATACGGATCACGTCCACTTTAATTTGGAGACTCGGCATGTTTCTATGAAAGGAGTACTTGGCTGTAAAAATAAAGCATAACATATTGAGAAAAAAATTGTAGTAGAAGAAAGCCATCCACACTTTTAAAAATAGCATACCTACTTAACTCTAAAAAAGGTCGAAACTCATCTCAATAGAAGTTGTAATCCATCTTATTCCTTGCGTTAATTTTATGATAAGTATAATTAAGTTTTCAGCTGAGCATAAAACAATGAAAACTCAGCATTAAATACTTTTACCGGTTGTTTTTAATTTTAACCGTTTAAAAATTTAAATGTAGTAATATTCGAAATGGAAAAAACATGGCAACAGAATATAAAATATAACTTAGAAATACATCATAGTGTAACTTCAGATTCTAGACGTTAAAATAATAGGATTTGCACCGAGTAAAATATTGCTTGAATATTCTAATGTAAACTTAGTTTTACGGTATTTACTAGAGGACACTACGCACGCTATGCTGTTTAGTTACTTTTCATCAAAACCCTTTGAATTTGAATAATTTGTTTGCTTGATTGGTTGTTTTTGAAATAAAAAGGTAAAATGGTTGGTTTTCACAAATCAACCCAACCCGTTTTTGAAATATTGCGGATTTAAGCAATCAATAACTGCATGAAGTATGACACCTGAATGGCAAGCTCCTCTAAATGGTCAAGAGGTCTCCTCATTCATAACGATTTTGAGGAAACAATTTTCCCAGACTCAGTAGATGAGATTCTAGTAGGCGTAGAGCAAAATATGTTGTTTATGCATGATTGCGCAGCGCTCATTAAACATTACGGAATCACTTTTTCCGGAATGGACGTTTTTCAGGCAAGTGGATGGATTGCCGCTGCGAATTTCATTGACCAGTCTCTAGCCCTGATTTTAATCCCTCAGATTTTTACTTTTGGGGTCACTTAAAAGATCTGGCTGATGAAGCATACATTGACTTTAATTGAATTGAATAATTTACACATGAGTTAATTCCACAAGAACCGAAGAAGGTATTTTATTTCGACTGAAGCAATATTTAACTCTACAAATAAGAAAGTTTTTTGGGCGAACTTTTTGCTCAGTTACCTAAGTAATGATTAAACAAAAACATTTTGTCGATTCATTATTTCGCTAAATCAATAAACACCACCAAGCACCATTACGTTCGTAGCGCCTTAAAACTAAGCTGAAATTCCAATTTTCCACCACCAAAAATCGTTATTCCAATATTGTGCAAAATTACTGTGTATATTTTCCTGACTGTATTTCAATTTCATCTAAAAGAAATTCCTGGGTTCCAGTCAATTTTATTGTTTATTATTTAAAATGTCACAAATACGTTTCGGTGTCTTTCTCTACCATCATCAGTTTGCATGTATGGCTGTTTCCACCTTGTCAAATGAACCTTTAACGGCCTGTAATATTGCCATCGAGCAATATTTTAGTTTCGTTAAAGCGTTGTACTGTCTTCAAATAAGAGCCAAATAAAAGGAATTGTAAAAATAAGTGTTTAAATTCAAATCCACTGTTGTACTATCGAGCAACTGTAGCAATTGGTAAAGTGAGACCTCTTCTTTTATTTTTCCGTTAGTTCCACCTGTTACTTTTGTTGATTTACAAGTAAAGCAACATGTTATTGCGTATTGTTGATACGAAAAAAGTAATATACAGATGCGAATCAAATACTGAATATTATGATTTACGGTTTTGCAAATGTTTATCGTTTGATTTTTTCTTATACTTATATGTATGAGGAATTATTTTTTGGGGGTTTTTTCTGTTCTCCTTAAATACCTCCGAACAACACATCCAGACGAAAGACGCAAATTGAAATCATCCTGAATATTAGTAAGTTACCTCTCTTAGTACAGTTACTGTAGGGCGAGGACCACCAGTTTACTAACCACAGTTACTGACCACCGTTTTAAGAAACCACCAACTTTAAGAAATCGTAAAAACGCACATCACAGTTTCAGTTCCGATTAGTGTTTAACAGAAACAATATAAAAAAAACAATTTTTCGTTTTTTATTATATTTCAACTCGCCAGCCTAGCTGCTCAGTCGTATGTGGCATATAAAGTTTGTAGCCAATGATAGAAAATCGAATGCTTAGACAAATATGCAATAAAATATATATAATTAAATATCAAGTTTCGGCAGCATCAATTGGAAGTTTGAAGCGAGACGAATAACTCAAATTAATCAATTTTTCAAGCTTCCCGCATTAATTTCCCATCAAGCAACAAAATCAGATAACCTCTCAAACAATGTGTTCAGTCATGGCGGAATAAAATAATAGTTCGCAATTTCACATCAATTAAATACATTAAAATAATAATATAAAATTATTATTTGTATGCACAGTTAAAGATTTATTTAGTTCCACCGTTAGGATTTAACCTGTGCCTGTTTGTGTATGCACGTAACGCACGACCCACACGATTCACTTGGTCTATAAAATCACCGACAACTCCTTTATTAGCTAAATCAGTGCGTTCAAATGACCTCGATTCAATGCCGCTAATGTCAGTTAAGTAATACGGAAGTTCAGCTACTTATTTTCGCAGAGTACGACAATTTTTAAATTTATATATTAAAATTGTATTCTGCTTAGCCACTCAACTTTTGATGAGTCATAATTTGTGACATGATCTCTTTTATGCAAAACAGTTTAGAGATCTAAACAGAAAGGAGACACCTTTCAAGTATTTGTGTTCAATATTGCGATGGAACCAAATAAATTGTGAACAATTTGACGAGAAAAAAACGAATATGTATAAATCAAATAGATATAGGAAGGTAGAAGAAATAGCCCTATGAAGAGGTCTGCCAGGAAATCAGGTTAGGAGTTCTCCGATAAAGTATAATATCAACCCGTATAGACGAGAAGTTTTCGAGCAAAAATCTTATCACTGGCGATTTTAAAGTAGAATGAAGTTTCCTCAAAACTGTCAATGATGCTTGTTTGAAAACTGTAACTAATTGGGCAACTGAGAAATTAATGGTATTTTGGACCGTATAACTCTTATACTTCGGTCAATGAAAATCAGGAATATAATTTACCCTAGTATAACAAGATTCTAATTTACTCAAGTATAAGAACTTGGGTAAATTATAATCCTCATTCACTTGTGGAAATCGGGGCAGGTTTGGGTTTAATGTGATGTGTGCAGATGTGTTCAGGGGTAGGATTATTGGTTCATTTATTCCTGTCCACAGTGGCTGAAACTAAATGCCACTCGAAACTTGATATTGAACATGCATTCCCTCTTTTTATCCAGGGATGTACGAGTAAAATATATGGCAGCTGCAGTAGTTCCTCTCCGCGATGTTCTATCAAGGCCCTCTGAAGGAATAGATTTTGGATTTGTCATTGCCAACTACCCTCAGCTGACGAGAACTAATAGGTTCGGAACGGGTTCCAGGAATGCTTGTTAATGCCCGAGAATCTGTATTTGTGCAACGCAGTTTTTGCAGACGTGTGGCACGGTCATATTGTTTATTATATTATAGGGTTATATAAAAAAAAACCTTTTTTCTTGATCCCCTGATAGAAAGTACGTACTTTCGCCACTATTTTCGATGGCAAAGCATCACTTTTACCCATTACGATGGCTTTCGCCACGCACCTTTCTGACTCGGTAACTAGCAACGGCGGGCATCGAAATCAACACGCCGAACAAAATGTTCTTAATCCCATGGGGAAAGTAATAACTTAATTAATAAATTAATTTATAACTTAACTGATAATAAACTTAATTGATAAACATCAAACGTGTGTTGTTAAAGTGTTAATCGTTGACGTTTCATTCGTTTCTTTCATCTTTCGTAGAGGTTTTGATTCATCGTTTGTCTTGGTTTCTGCGTGATTATTGGTTTATGAGAGATTATGGCGCCTCAAAAATCCACAGTTTGGACATATTTTACCAAAGTGAACGGCTCTACTGCAAAGTTGGTAGTTGAACTCGCGAATAGTCAATCAAGTTGTGAGTAGGTAATGGTATCGATACTTTCAGAGTACTGATATGAGTAGTATTGCAAGATGATTTGGTTACTACTCATTTGAGTAAGTATCGATACTTTCTCAGTATCGCATCATTCCTATTCCTAACCGCTTCCACCTTCTTGGAGCAACGTAAACTGAAACATATCACGTTCGAAATTATGGCAAAAGCAGCAGAGCTCACACAATTTCCATAAAACGTTATTTCACATACGTATTATTACCATTAAATGGATTTAAGTTTATCTACATAAAATATTAAATTAGGTACGTAATTAGATTCATTATTCAATACGGAAAAATATTATAACTGCGTACACCATGGCTACGCAATATTTAATTTTTGTCATCTCTATGTTGGTAGTTGAGTCTGACCAATATTCCTGCTTTCTTTGCGCACTTGGTTCGACATTATTGTTTGTTTGACTTATCAATGCTAGTTATTTTGGTTTCGTAGTTGAAAGATTATCAAGATGATCTAATTGCGTAAGTCTATCAAGATCAACACTGCGGGGCCTTTATGTTTGATGTTTTTTTTTCTTCATTAAGGATTTCACAAACTATAGGTGATTTACTCGGAACGAAATCGAGCCATCGAGGGGTTCATAGAAGTAGAGTTTTCTTGGCATCGTGTTGGTTAGTGTTCAGGCATATAATTTATATATGTGTTTTAACAGACCACCTTAATGGGCCTGTAATTTTCAAAGTTCATGCTGTCTCCTTTATTGTACAGCATGATGATTGTGATGTTACCTCACATTTCAAATATTTGTTGGCTTTGAAGGTGCAGGTTGAATTTGTAGGCTCAGGTGTCGAAGGCTCAATTTTGTATTTTATTTATTAGTTACCGTTCTTCATTTTTATCGCTATTGAGATAGTCGACCTTTCCTCGGAGCCCTGTCATTTTCCATCTAACTAAGGCCATGCTCTATTTCATCTGTAGCTACATCCGGGATTTCTTATTAGTCCCTAGCTCGTATTGCCCGTTCGAAAACTTCTTTAAATATGTTTTATCCGATATATCTTTCTTGTTTCGGTGAAACTCACTTAATTTTGAATTTCTTCTATTAGGATGTGACAGGACTCATTTTTCTTTCTTGTTGGTTCTTTTTTTCTGTGCTGATCTGTTATAATAATACGTTTTAGGTAGTCTATCATGTATTGTTCGAATTTGATTGCATCTTCAAATGTTGCCCATTGCCTGTTAGTTTTTTTTGTTTATTAAGTGATTTCATTCTGCCCTTTCTGATAATTCTATTGTCGCGTTGGCTAATCGGTGGTCAGTCATGTTGCAAATTTGTTCAGTTCTGCAACATATTTGACAATTCATTGTGTTATAATGAAATCATTTTCATTTTTGGAGTTATAATCAGGGCTTTGTCACGTCTCTTGTTAACGTAGCTTTTCAAAGCAGAGGCTGTTGGTTTGATACATCTTCCTTACGAATAGATATTAGAGTTATTTAACAGCGCATTTGTGTCTGCCTACAGAACCAGGATTGCCCAATCCGACTTATGATCGTTCTCTTTTTTGCCCAATTTTTCCAATAAACTTTCGACTTACAATATTGAAGTGCGTTACGTTTTCACACAGTACTTTCGACAAATCTTCTTCACATTCGTCTGATTTGCTCCTATCATGACTTGTAGTTGGTGCATACACGCTAAAAGGATGTAGCCACTAGCTTGCGTAATTAAGAGTTGACGTCGTACGTTGCAACGTTCAATGGGGTATTTTTTAAAGTCCTTTTTGCCTGTACCCCATGTAAACATTTTTATTATTACGACTTGAAACACTGCCTGTCCCCTCTTGATGCATTTCAACCCAAAATCAGTGTTTCATTAGTGTCAATTTCTGAGTTACACTTGGTTCACATACAGTGGGAGTTCAAAAAGTTGTTTATTTAAATCTAGTGACCGTGGTAGTTAGGAAGTTGCTGTTGAGAACAATAATTTCTCGATGAATGCATTGATTTGGAAATTTACAAATTTTCGATTGTTTATACCGACATTTTCTTGTCAAAAAAAATATGAAAGTTCAACTTCAACTCAAACTCTTGATGTTGTAGTCTTTGGACATTTGGGAATGAAAAGGCTGTAGTAGATTAACTCGATGAATGGTGGCCTGAAGCAAATTAAATCGTCCTGGATTTTCGTGAGACTCTCATTCGAGTGTGTTTTTCGTAATCTCTCTTTTCCTATAAGGGACAGGACGATTAGAAAACCTTCCTCAGTAATCTTTTACACATATGTAATATGTAGCAGTTAGCCTGATATAGCACCTCAACATCCATATCTAAGCAGTAGCAAGCATATTAAACAATACCAGTGACCAGTCAAATGTGAAGGTAGAAACAACTATACGCACAAACTGATGATGGTGGAGAAAGACACCGAAACGTATTTGTGACATTGTAAATAATAAACAATAAAATTGACTGAAACCCAGGAGAAATTTTTTTAAATATTAAACAATGTTATGCAAAAAAAACGAAATGTTATGACGTTCTCAACACGTTCTTGTTCGGTGCCGGTTACGTTGTGACTCACTGTGTGCATACAGAAAGAAAGCAACCCTGAATTGAAAGAGTGAATAAACTAATGAAGATAGAAATCCCGTTGCTTGTCCAAGGATGCCACTTAAATACTATTATACGTTCGACCGTCATCTGGTGGCTACAAAACCAAATTGTTGTGTCCAGTTAGTCGCGACTTGCTTAATTAATCATCTGAAATTTCCATAAAGCTGTAGTTGATCGATGAAACCATGACCTTAATAGCCCACATCAGTAGCCTCAGATTGATTATGGAAATAACCTGCATGCTGAATTATTTAAAAAAGTACATATATATCAAACGGATTCAAATTGTACGTAAAATTGTATGTAAAAAGTACGTTTTATAGAGACATGGTATATTTTTAGTAACAACCCAGTTAAGTAACTTGCATGACTATACACTTTTTGGTGGCGCCAACTCTCGAGGATCAGTTTTCAGCTTGGCCCCGCACAATATTAGCATAATTATATGAACTGAAATTTGTAACGTCGGTATAATATAACTGAGTTTCTGTTCAGTGGGAGCACGCGTTTTGAATTCATTGATATTTTGGGTGGGAGAGAGGAAAAGGCCCTGTGAGTTAACTCTAATTATACTAATTTCTGACAAAAACTCATTAAATGTTTCCTATTGCTTCAGTTATCACTACATAATATTATGACTGAACATCATTTGAATTTATAAGGCACAACAGTTTTGACTTGTCGTTAAATTAAGACGAATTCTTTGGAAACTATTCAAGGACAAATTGGAAAATCCAAAACTGCTTAATATTAAAGTGTCTTTTTGGTTCCAGAGTTCATGGTAAAAAAATTGGCAATAGAATATTGGACGTTTCGGTTTGGATAGAGTAAGTGCTTGTCAGTTTGTTCTTAGCCCTCACCTCAAAAGCGGTCACTACTTGACGTGTTATCCTTTACAGAAACAGCCGAACTAAGTTTGTTCTCAGTGACTTTGTATTATTTGTCAAACTGCTCTGTGGAGAATTGAACTTCTACTTCAACTAGAATTATTTAGGCTCGCAATGTCCATAAAACGGTTGAAGCTTTTGATTAGATGAATCAAACTGATGATGATAAAAGCGCTTGCAATGTCAAATTATTGACTATTTTACACCGAGCTGCGCGTTCATTTTTTGGAAAGTTTGTCCTTAACTGTATATTCAGATGCAAGAGATGAATTTCTTAAACCTTTTCAGGTAGTAGAACTTTCAGTTTAATCCTTCAAAACTTCTAATAGAGAGGCAATTCCATCAGTAAAAATGTCACAAAAACTTTAACTAAAAATCCATTAAGCTTAAACCCTATACCATGAATAGCATACAGATATATGCCCCAACCAGTCGAAGTACAGAGGAGGAAATAGAACAATTCTACGAGGACTTAAATACAACTCTATTACAAACAAAGAAACATGAAGCCAACATAATACTCGGAGGTTTTAACACCAAGATTGGAGAGATAGAGGAAGATGACACGGTGGGTGGGTATAGCCTTGGAATAATAAATGAAAGCAGAGAATGAACAGCTTTTTCGAATTATCACCTAGACGACTATACACCGTGGAAATCTCAACCAGATGGAATAGACGGGTGCATAATTAGAATTCAAATCGATTTTATAATTGTCAACAAAAGATACAAAAATGCAGTAAAATCGTCCAAGACATATCCCGGAGCTGACATTCCCACCGACCACAATCTTCTTCTAGCAGCAATAAAGGTAGAGTTTAAAACAGTAAAAAGAAGTAAGAAAACAATAGTTATTAGCCCAGATAAACTTAAACAGGAGCAGGAGAACGAATGAAAATTAATTTACCGTGGAAGCAATCTTGATGAAGCTTGAGTCCACTCACTAGAGATAAGAACACGCATAGGAAAAGAACGTAACATATTTCATAAAATGAAAAAAAAATGCAACCGCCAACTTAATATCTCATTGAGAGCTCGAATTCTTAAACGCTATGTTTTCTCCACTATCATGAATGGTGTTGAAGCCTGGACAATAACAGGAGCAACAAAAAAAAAGAATACAATCATTCAAACTCTGGTGCTATCGTAAAATGCTATCATAATACATATCATATCAAAAAATGTATATCATACATGAGTCATACCACAAATGCAGAAGTCCTGCAGAGGATGAACAAGACAACACAGCTAATGCACCTCATAAAAGAAAGAAAAACACAATTCTTTGGCCACATTATGAGAAACCAACAAAAACGAACTGCGCCGACTTATCATCAAGCGCAAAATAAATAGCAAGAGGGGACCAGGAATTAGACGCAACTCTTATGAAGTATGATTTTATGAGCGAGGTGTATTCTGGAAAGCTCTTATTGGCCTGATTATTAGGGGTAAGCGCAACATGCTCTGAGCTCATAACTTTGATGTTTGCCAGGTTAATTTCAAGTCCGATTTGAATTCATGCTTGGTTAAGTTCTTGGAGGTATCATGGTTTCAATATTTTTTGCTGTATTGAAGATTATACAATTTCACCTGCAAATCGTGTGATTAGGCGCACCCCGTCGATACTGATTCCGTAATTTGGCCAGTCTAAGTATTTGAAGACATCCTCCAAGGCTAGTTTCAAGAATTGTGGAGCAATTGTGTCTTGAGTCCGCAATCCCCTTTCGATCGAGACATTACCCGTATTTTTCCTTAAAAATAGATAAACTTTTGTCTATTTTTACTCGGATGACGGCATTCTTGCAGATATGCTTAATAGAACTGGAGTATCATATATTCCAGTAATATTCCCGAATTAGAATAACAGTAAAGCGAATCTTGCACTTTCAGTTGGTAGAAAATTGAACTAAATAAATTTAAATTCGCTCTAGCTAACTTCACAAACAAGGAGACCAAGCAAAACCGTTAAATCACAGTTAACACTCTATACTACTAACCACATGTCAATGTAAGAAAGGAAATTATATTTTAAATTAAAGGAAGTACATGGACAGCGAAACCATCCATATCCATGGCTAATTAGAAGACTCACTCACGAGTCACAAAGTATGTATTATTGATTTTAGTGCAAAGGCAGAAAACGGTATTTGTGTGCACATAAATTATAGTTTTTTTGACGTTCATTTAGGACTGTTTTAAACCCGTCAGAAACAATGACTAGTAGTAATAGTACTGTGGGGGGGACCCGATGGGTCCGGCGGGTAGGCTTTAGAGGCCCTTTTCGCCATTCCCCCTCCATCCATCCCGTCCCGTGTCTCTGACAAAGGTAAGGATCGGTCCCCACTTTAAGGAAGACAATTCTATGCGGGAGAGTGTGGACGCGCCTCCTAGTAGACGACCAACGATGGCAGACTCCTAAAAGGTGGTATGATGTTTCCTCCGCCATTCCACATTGTGGACATATTGGGCTATCACCAATTCCTAGTAGGTGTAAGTGTCTGTTCAGACCACAGTGGCCCCAACCAGAGTTCTCAGGGCCCAGCGACTCCTTGACATCAACCATTTGGATGTTGCCTTGGCGTTACTTGGCGTTCCAATCAACTCTGGCTTCTTTATACCCTTCCGCCTTTCTCCACATCTATGTGGTGCCTCTATGAACCCATTCATTTAAAGCGCTTGCTACATATCGGTTACTTAACCCTATGTGAGGTTCGGCAGTTATTGGACTTTAAAAAGATCAGAGCCTTGCCAATGCATTGGCCCGCTCGTTTTCCGCGAACCCTATGTGCGCTGGAATCCACACCAGGTTTACTTGTTTCTGTTCTGCCACTTTGTGCCCCAGGCATCCCTGCAATCCTGGATCAGTGTACTGCCCATCTTAACAATTGAGAGTGCCTAGAGGGCAGCCTGGCTGTCGGAGTAGATCTCAAACACTCCCTCTAGTCCTTCTGTAACTTCCCTATCTGTGGCAACCTGGAGGATTGCATATAATTCCGCCTGAAACACTGTCGTCCTTGCCGGTACTCGCCTGCCCCAGACCATCCCGTATTGGGCGCCCGTGAGCCGTCGGTGTACCAACATTGCACCCCCTTTCGAGCAGCCACTGTCCTAGTATTCCAACTTTCTTTTGTTGGGATTTCCACCTTAAATTTCATTTGGAACCTAAGTCCGCTGTCAGGCAGGACTATCTTTGCACCTAGGACTGGAAGATCCCGACGCATGGCGGTCTCTATTTTGGCATGTCTCTGACGTGGGTGGTTGTCATGGCTTGTAGAGCTGCATTCTATCCTCTGTAGGAAACAATGACTAAATTTGATACTATTGAAAAAGGACACGAGGAAAGACATAAAAAAAACTTTAATAAAATAAAAGCAGGTCTAGAGGTCTAAGATATTCGGGTGGTCTTTTGGGCGATCTTAATAGTTTTGAAATCCTCGCAATTTCTTTGCAGACCTTCCGAAGACGCAGGTTAGATGAAGTGTAGCTTTGTTGACATGCCAGGGGCTTTTAGCAGGCCGTCGTCGTATTTTCGACGGTTTGTCTTATAGTAACAGTCGCTACTATGATAACCGTCAAAAATAATATTTGCAGACTATGTTGCGTTTGACAATTGGTAACATTCCAGTCAGTTGGCCCAAAAAGTAAACGTTAAAGAACTTTATCTAGTTGCTTCTTCTCAAATAATTAATTTAAATTGTTATTGTTGTTGATTATTGTTATCATCATGATTTTCTAATATCTATTAGGTTGAAGTTAATGAATTTTCCGTGAACTGAACATTTATCGTTACAAGGATAAATGTTCTGATTATCGACTCTTACTCGTATTCAAGCTCTATGTAAAAAAATATTAATCAGTTGTCGAATTGCGAACTATGTTGCTTGATATATTTATATATAAATGTGTATGTCACAAACAACATTTTAATTTACATTGCATCGCTTGCAAATGACTAAACATATTTATTTTTATCAGAAGTGAAACATCAGCATATCAGCGCTGAGCAGGCAAGTAGTAATTTGATGATTTGATAACTGACCAGACCTCGTAGATCCTTATCATAGTTTAATATTAATAATGTCTCAATCTGTACTACAAGATTCCATTCGAAAAATTCCAACAAAAAAAATTAAAAATTCGCCGCTTCGAGAGTGAGCTTCGTAACGGTATTCTTCATTTAATTGCATGAGTATCTATTACTTAACAATAACTTAGCTGCACGTGAATAATTTGAAGCGCAACCAATCATCAGATGTTCTCAGAAAGATACTGATAAGGTTTTCAGAATGAAGAAATTATTGGGTAAGGGAACCTTCTTTTCATTTAGTTACCTAAGTGCTACGTACTGCTTGAAACACTTAGTTTTAAACACAATTGTTAAGAAAATTGCCAGATCTCAAGCGTAGATAAAACAATAAAGAGATTGGTAAAAATATTTTGAATAAATTATGTAAAGCTTCAAAGGTTGAATAGTTATTGTGTCCGTTATTAAAATATATGTCTTTTTAATATCAACGCTGGTTTTAAGGGTTCAGAAATGCGTTTCTGAATTTTTAATAGATCGCCTTAACTATTCTAAAACACAAATGATTTAAACTTCTACTGCTGAAAATCATATTAAACATTTTAATTATTTAGATACAAATGATAGATACTATGATTAAGATTTTCAAAATAAAAAATCGTCTTTTATAGTAGGGAAAACATTTTTGGGATCTGGTCAAAAAGAACCAGATGACTGCGTGTGCGTAATATAATAAAATATGGCGCACACTAATTTATCGCAAATTGACCAGTTACTTGAATATTTTGTTCAAGTTTATGTATTAAAATATTATACTGCTATACAGAATAATTCAAAATCCAGGATGTGTTGCCTGCGGGCATTTAAGGAGGGCAGTACAAATATAAAAAATGCTCACTAAAAACGAAGATATGGGAAAGTGTCCCTACCACCAAAGAGAAGATCGTTCAAAATATATCGGACTAATACCTCTAGATGTGATGTCAGCAGTTGTTATTAAGGGAAATGTGAAGCCAGAATGCATTATTGCAGATATGGCATTTTTTGGTACATTGGTGAGAAAAGCCTCTAGTCAACTCAAGACGTCGTAATGTAATTGGATTTAAAGAGGCTACTTGAGACTTAGCGCAAGCGATTCATACTGACATCTTTCCTAAATTATCCTCAGATCGTATAGGTATAGGCGCATACATAATACGAAGACAAAAATAATACGACAGAAAATAACCTTCCACTTGACATGACATTTCGTTGATTGATTAAAATTATATCCAATGATGAATATCTGGATGTGTATCTACGAGGAGGTTGGAATGGGATTATTCCAATTTTGATGGCCAGACTTTTTAGCCGGGCCTTTGGTAAAATGATGAAGAACTCAGCAGGAAAATGTAGACAGAATGCTCCGCTTTGTAAAGTAAATAAGGACCCATGAACTTCGTCGCCTTGTGGCATTACCCATACATATAAACCAAGACTAATTTTTGACTACTTTGTGGGTGATGCTGATAGGAAATTTCTGTGCATAAAACATAAACTTCACAGTTTCCATGGTGTCACTCCACTCTTTACGTCCTTAGAGCTGTCAATAATGAGAATGTATGAAAAAAATGACTTAAGTTATACAAGTGAACTTCGAAAAAACAAGTTATCCAAAAATGCAAAAATCTGATTTTGCGGACAAAAGACAAAAAAGTTGATAATGGCTGCCGAAAATTGAAACGTCGGATTTTAAATATGTCATCGCCATTTTGTAAGCGGCAAAAGATTGCCACGAAATTGAACAATAGCTTTTTACTATTTCTTCAAATAGTCAGAATTTTTCAAGTTTTAAACTCGCCTTGACACAGCTCTTCTTATTCAGCCTTTGTTCATCCAGTGTTGCATATAGGCCTATTCCAGTCTTTTCCATGCTTCTCTACCTCTGGCCGTTCTCATCCACTTTCTTGCAGCTACAGTCTCTATCCATCTCTTCCCAGGCCTTTGCTTCGTTTCGTTTCTCGAGATTTCCAAAATGTTACCCTGTATGACCACTTCTCCGTTTTTTGTCCTGCTACATGTGCCACCCACTTGCCATCTTACCCTCGCTATTCTGTCCATGATGTCAGTTATTTTAGTTCCCCGACAATGGAATATTTTTATCCTTAAGGATAAAACCGAGTTTTCCAAATGCCGTCCACGTTAAATGTTTCCTTCTCTTAATTTCCAAAGTTTGATTTTCTTTTCCATTTTTGGAATACATACCCCAAATATATATATATATATATATTAGTTCACCTTTTCTGATGATGATGGTGTCTATGGTAATATCTTCTGAGCTGTTGCTTATTAGTTTTGTTTTGTCGATATTCATACTCAACTCTACATCTTTTGATTTTTCGTTTAGGTCATGCAGCATTAATTTTAATTATTGGATGTCTGTGCTCATCAGTACTATGTCGTCCGCGAATCTTAAAATGGCTAAGGAACGCTCCATCGATTTTTGCCCCCCTTCTGCTCCAAGCTAATTTTTTGGACACATTTTCTAGAGCTAAGGTGAACAGTTTAGGCCGTAACACCTTGTCTCGCACCCTGGCCGAGGTTGATGTTCTCAGTTACTTGGTCTTCGCCTATTTTTACCTGGAAGGTAGGTCTGTCATATATTTTTTTAATGGGGGTAGAGTAGAAGCAGTTCTAGCGTCGTCTAGAGCTGTCAAGAAAGCCAATGTCTCGACACTGTCAACGGCTTTATGGTGGTCGACAAAAGCTAAGTGTAACGGAATATTATATTCTACTGTTTTTTCAACCATTGTCCGGATTGTTTGTGAGTGTTCGGTAGTGATCCATCCTTTACGAAATCCTGTCTGTTCTCCTGGCTGGTAGGCATCTAAATTCGCTGTTCGTCGATTTTCAATTATTCTAGTTAGTAACTTGAATGAATGAAGGTCGTAAAGATGTGGTAGTAAGCTTATGGGTTTGTAATTCTCTATATTTGCCATGCCTCCTTTTTATGGAGCAGAATGACTTCTGCGTTGTTCCAAGACTTCGGTATTTATCCCTCCAATAGAAGTTTATTTAATAGTAATATTATCGCCTCTTCCTCAAAAAGTTAGTTATTATCTCTCGTCTACTGTTTCTACATCCTGCCAGAAATTCCCTATATACTCTGAACCGTGAGGTTGTTTCTTCCCTATTCTAGTATTTAAGTCCCTTGTGGCGACAACATAGTGAGTTTTTTCTAGGCTCCTAGCATGTGTTATGTCCTCATAAAGTTTTTCCACCAGTTCATCGTCCGCAGTTGACGTTGGTGCGTAGCAATAAATTATCTGAAGATTTATAACGCAGAATACTCTGAGATATTTTGATATAGAGAATGTCCAGATTTTAGGGTGGTTTTTTCCTCCCTGGGGTCTCGTGTCGCTAAGGCATTCCTTTTCGAAACACATGTCAGAACTGCGTAATTTTGCCTCAATTTCAGCGCCTTTGTGTCTCTTAGGATTTCCGAGATTCCAATAGCCTCGTAAAGCGGGCACCTTCCATAAAATCCGATTTTTTTTATAAGATGAGAAGCATAGGGCAAATACTACGAACAAAAAGTTACTACAAATAATTACTGCTCGTATGAGCCTATTTTCCGGACGTTATTATGATAACAACCGATTAATAGTCATAATCAGGTATTTTTATTGAATCATGTCTTTTCGCAGTTAGTCGATGTACTCGTATATTAGAAAAAACTCATTTCATATCATTTGGTTTTATTACTGATGTAAGAAAAAATTGATTCAGCTCTATTGTATTTGGATTATTCAATAATGGAGAAAAACTAGCAGATTAACATGGGAGAAACGCAATAGATACAGATGCCTCCTATTACTTACTAGCATTAAAGGTTAGTGGCTGATAGATGGGTTCCGTACATCATTTCCGCGTTGATGGTTCTGCCGTAATACCTTCTGGTAGCAATTTTACGTAAAAGGCATTTTCTATTACGAATTGATAGCCCAAGGTTGCTATGAGCACCTATAAATGAGACTGAATGAAAAAGCGAAACGATTGATGCAAGGAAATTGTGACGGGTCGTTTGCTATCGGAATGCATTTAATTACCTTAGGGACAGGCATCTTATTAGTAAAATCACGTTCTTATTTTCTCTTTGTTCTGCGTTATGAATCGTTGAACTAACCGTGTAAGTTACCAGGGAAGATTAATCAACTTTTCTACCACTATCAAGCAGTACGAAAAAACATGTTTTTTTTTTGTGAAACAGAAAGTTAAGTGCATAAATATCGAACTATAACGGGTAATACCGTGAATGCTCAGCACGATAAATTTTAAACATTTGGTTTCTGTTTGAGATATGAATATTAAATACCTCGCTATTTACTAAACAACTTAACAATAATCATTACCGATCGTAAGACACAAAAGCAAACTTAACAAAATTAAAATTGTAAAAAAACTTTTCACTCTAGAGCGAGGAGGTGTTATATATAATAAAATACTAATATATAATAAATAAATATATAAATAAATATATAATAAAATACTTAGGGTTAAATAGGGTTTCATAATATCGAAACACCAATGATTTTGTCATGTCTATTGAAAATAACAGTTAAAAATACACTTCGCATGGTCAACCTGGACTACAATAATGATAAAGTGAAATGCCGGTATCAGGATTTTAAATGTCAAAAGGTTAAACAATCAAGTAATAATGTTTTTATACTACTAACCTTAGAAGTCACCATTATTTACTCCATTTCCCTAGAGAGAAGTCGTATTTCTCTCCTTAGGTCAAAAAAATAATTAAGAGGTCCCTACGTAAATAATCAAAGATGTTTAAGTTTTTCATTATGTTTAGTTTGCTCACGTCTGTAAGTTCAAGTGAGGTTCCTCCCACTTCCACTTCTAAATCACTGTAACTTTAAGATTCACTAATTTTTCGCTTTTCAAATATTGCCACACATCAGAAAATTTATGGGAAATTCAAAATCTAATTAAATCAATTTAGGCAATTATCCGCGTTAGCAGTAAAAAAAAATTATATATACTTCGGTGGAGAAGGCTATTATATATCTCGCACATTAAATCCTTCGGTGCTACGTGATCGGAATATAATAGCTTGCTTCTCTACCTAGGTGTATAATGTACTATTAATTTCACTTCATTAAGTAAATTTTACTAAAACAGTTTTGCTGACCTTCAAACATATCTCCCGTTTCACTAAGGAAGTCTCTCCCAAATAAATCTGTTTTGATTTATGAAGTCTTATCGACGTTGTCGAAGTCCTACAGATGTTTTCAATAAGGTTTATACAACGTTGATCCACTCTAGCATTTCTCAATGATTTTATTATTGCCCTGATTTCTACTGTGTCCAAGGCTTTTCGGAAATCGACAAAAGCCATCTATAGGCTTATGTTATATTCTGTCGCTTTCTCGATCATCTGCCTTACTGTGTGTAGACGTTCTGTCGTACTATAATGGCTTCGGAACCCAGCCTGTTCCTTTGGTTGGTAAGCTTCGAGTTTTCGCTCTAATCTGTTTGTGATTATTCTGGTGAATAATTTATATATCTGCGATAGTAGGCTCATCGGCCGGTAGTTTTCGAGATCAGTCGGGTCCCTTTCTTGTAGATCAGAACAACTACAGCATTCTCCCAATTTTTGGGTATATGTTCCTCTTTAGGCACTCATTGAATAGTTCCACTAGTTCTTGTCTCGTCTTGATACTTTCCTTAAGCATTTCAGGAAGAATGTTGTCTTCTCCTACCGCTTTGCCCTTTTTCATCTGGGATAGACCTTTCTCCAGTTCTTCCATATCTATCTCGGGCATTTCTTCTGAGTTGACATTTACTATTCGAATTTTGTCATTTCTTGTCGTTGTGATTGTTATTTTCGATTCGTACAGATCTCCATAGAAAGATTCCACAACTTTTAGTATCTGTTGTCTGCCTTCTACTATGTTGTTTATCGCATCTTTTATTTTTGTTATCTCTTTCTTAGGTGTGTTATGTCTTTTACATATATCTAGTCCCTTGTTCTGTTCTAATAGGAATTGCACTTGTTTCGTTTGCTGTTTTAATATATCTTGTTTCGCTATTTTTCTTGCTGTTTTGTTGGTTTATGTGTATTCAATAGTGTCTCTTTTACCCTCGGTTATCAGTTTTCTCCTTTTCTCTAGGAGGTGTTTTGTTTCTATCGACAGTTTGTCCGGCGTTTTCTCTGGGGGGCCTATTATCTGTTCTGCTGTATCTTTTATAATTTTTGTTATTCTCCCATTTCCATTATCCAATGACTCTTCTTTTTTTCCTGGATTATTGGAAAAAATGTCATTCAGCTTTTGTTTCTATGTTTCCTTTCTTTCCGCTATCTTTTCTCTGCTTTCTCTCTTCGTCGTTTGTTGCATCTTTCTTTTCCTTTCCATTTTTGTGTTTATGAGTAATTTGCATCTTACCATCCTGTGATCACACCACCATTTGCGTTATACATATTGATTTCAGGATTTTCAGGTTTGTCGACAGTTTTTAATTATTAATATTCCAACTACTCCATTGCTATCATCGTCGTTCCCTCTGTTGAAAATAGTATGTCCTGAATCCAAATGGAGGTATTGTTCTCCTCTTCTCCTTGTTTCGGCTAAGCCTACAATGTCCTAGTTTTTCTCCAATTCGTACTCTAATTCAACCAGACGTTCCTTTGTTCCGATTAAACTTGTGTTGTAAGTTGCAATGTTTAACAAGCAATTCGTCATAGCTATGTTAGGTCCATTACTATTTTGTTTTTTCTTTATGGATGTCGTTCTTCTGCATCTCCGAGAATCCAAGAGGCTGACCGATATGGGTGGGATTGTGAGGTACCTCTACCCACGTGGGGTACTTTATTTCGCAAAATAGTATCCACGTCCGTTTATTAGAGTGTCCGGATATGAGAGTTTATTTTCCGTAAGATTTGGTAGTTAAAGGCTTTATTCCATTAGGTTAATGAAGGTGTCCGCCTAAAGAGGTGTCCGTAATAAGAGGTTTCACTGTACTTATAAGAAAAAACACAGAAAGAACGACACCTTTCTCGTTAAAATTAATGGAAAGCTAGCTATGGATAAGTAGGGACACCAATTAAAGACCATGTAATATTCTTTATAAAAAATACGATGATTAAAATGCACAAAGCATACCAAATCAATTTAAAAACTATGTATTATTAATCTCGATTGCAAATCCGATAACAAAACAGCAATTAATCTCCTGAACTAACATTGAATCTGGAGATCAATTTGTTATAATTATGATCTTTTACCTAAGAAATCATTATCTAAGATAATATCAAAAAGTGCAGGCGATATTTTTTTGAAATCTGGAGATTTATCTAGATGGGATGTATTGGAACATTGTGGAACCAATAACAATTTCCCCATCATGCTCACAAATGCTTACACTTGCCAATATCCCCTTGGAAAACAACAAAAAATTGAGCCCACTGGAACAGTGTTTTTGTAGTATATCGTCTGACTCGAGAAAGTTGAAAGACAAAATATTATTTTCTCAACTGCTAGAAAGCAGAATTCTTGTGGAAGAACAATTTATACCAATAAACGTCACACAACGTGAGACAAACGTTTACTAACTATATCTCAAAGTTCTGTATTACACTGAGTAAACGACCCAATAAAAAATTTGGACATAAACCCAAATATAGGTAGATCTTTTTATTTCGGCACAAAAGAAAAATAGGCTACCTAGAACAGCTTTAAGTCCAAAAAAGGAGTGGTTTTATAAACGGTTTTAACAGACATCCTATCAAATCTAAACGAAATTTAGTTAAAAGTTCAAATATTTTATGACTCGGACCATTATTTCAACAAAGAAATCATTAATAATTTCATAAACTACTAACTCAAACTAACACAAATTAAGCAATGCATAGGTTAATTTCCACAATATGTTAAAACCCCATTAATATCCATTAGACAACAATCATCGTCCATATTTTTATAAGCGATGAAAATCATGGTAAAGAATGGTTAATAATGGCAGTTACAACGCGTTTCAAACATGAACAGATTATGTTTTGTCCAGCCAATTCGTATCTATCTGAAACACCCTAAAGTAAGTTAGGGTGAACACTCCGCGTAACACACAGTGTATTAATAATAAAATGTTTTACTAAAACTGAAAACACAATTCTGAATTCCTATGAACACATAAATATATATGTTTATTATTTTCTGGGAAATGGGACCGCCGAATTTTTAACAAGAGTCGGAAACGACTTCCAGTTTCTAAAAGAATTTGGCTGGACTGTAAAGAAATCAGCATTTAAAATAATTTACAAAATTGATATCAAATTAGTTGACACTATTCTGCTTGCAATTAGTCGTAGTTTATGATCAACTTACGAATATTATTTTTCAAGAAAGTAAGAAATCAGATGTAATTCATGGAGGCCGATATACCTCATTAATAGCTAATGGGTATAGATTATTAACCTGTAACGGAAGCAAGTAGAATGTGCATGCTGATAATTTAAAATGTCTTCTAGAAATAGACGAAATATTAGTTGGAATTTCTTATACCTTAAAATGTTAGGAAAGGAAATCAGACAGACAAGTAAAGCTGAGAAAGAGTTCACAGAATTTTAAGGAAAATAATGTTTTTAACTTTGCTATATACATATATGCTTAAGGAATACGCTAAAAGGGACATTTTTCATGGTTCGCTTTTTTGCAGGTGCTTTAACCAAATCTCAGTTCCCAGTGTTCACCATCTACGCCCAAAAGAGCTGTTTGGGTGTGAAGCCGTGCGAAAGAGCATGGTGCATTGATCGAGTACAAAACTACCGATTAACTAATTATGTCAAAAGTCAGCAAATCGTCGGTTCGAGACAGGAGTGCTTAGAACTTTGCTTAGGAGAAACTGAATATGCGTGCAGGTAAGATCTAAGAAAATATTGATTTCGCAGCATTTAACTGATGAAAGTCGAAGCAGGTTTCTCACAAACAGGCAATCTTCACTTACCGAGTAGTAGAATCGTGATAAGTTCAATCTAGATGCACTCACCTGCAGAAAAAAAATCCATATTATTAACATATTTTTCTTGGAAAAAAGCATGTTCTGAGATGTAATGATTGTAACCATGCAAAATTATGTTATGCACTTTATAGGTAAAAAATATATAAAAATAGAAACCTCAATGTAAACTTTTCCAAGTTTCGTTTTGGTACAAGTACAAGTTACATCTCATTTTGGTAACAAAATTAATTTAACGCAAAACCAGTTGCCTTGCTAGATTATAGTGCGGCACATGAACATAAATAAGCATTTTCTTCCGAATATGATTATATTTTTTCTTGTAATATGTCGTTCTTCATGTATGCCATCGAATACCATAAAAAGTGAGGTTCTCACCATTATATTAGCGCTTAGCCTTAATTTTTTTATCCACGACTGCTCAATATTAGAATTAGTGATACAAAATAATGGACATTAATGCCAAGGGTAAAAATGAGATGGAATAATAATTATTTCCGCAGTGGGACAACAAAATGCTGTGGACTACCAAAAGGACAAATTGAAAATTGCAAAGTTTAGTTTTATTAAGTCAAATCAAGCAACCAAATCAAGAGATTTCCTTCCATTAATCGTTGATAAAGTACAATATATCACTGGGTTCATATTGCCATTATGACGAGTATCATAAGATTCTGGTATAATAATATAGTAGAAAAAGTGTACTCTCGGCAAGAGCATGAACTTACCTATGAAAGAGTATATCATGTTCTTAGACCAAAAACGTCAAATGGATGAAAAACATGAAAATGTTTGTGGTTATTTTAACGTATTTGTCGACGGCAGCCATGAAATTCACTAGTTGTAGATTATGCAATGCTTCAAACCGGTTGACAGCTTGACAGTCAGCAATTTCCAGAGACAGGTTTGTGCGCTTCTTAATACCGAGATTTAGTAATTAATGAAAGAATGCCAGAGCAGCAAAACAAGAATACAAACAAAGTTATTTTTCTTCGCTGACTGTCAAACTGACAACTTGTTTCAAGCATTACATAAACTCCAACTATTATGACATGTCATGGCTATCTTCGACAAATACGTCAAAATAATCAAATATTGGCATACATTTCCAATGTTTTCCGCAATTTGACGTTTTAGGTATAGAAACATGAAATATCATTTCATGGAAAATTTAGTGGCCTTCCCCAACATGGACTAATATACCGGGTGTTATGTATGACAAAATACAATTAGAGTCGTTTTTAATTGTAGTCACACAAAAGATCACTAATTTCAAGAGAGGCTGTAAAATTTTCAACAAATTCCTATGTTGCTATATGTACGGTGCGGCTCAAGAACTGGACTAGCCCAGAGTCAAAATTTGAAAATTCCTTGCCTCGATATCTCGTTGTAATACGAGATTTCTTGGGGCTATATTTGGAAGAAAAATTGCATATAAATACTTAATATTTAAGAAAGCGCCTTAGAATGGTTTAGAAAAATTGAAGCAAATATAATGAGATTTACAAGGCCGACCTAGGCGCGCAACAATATACAGGGTGTCTCATTTAAAATATCGAAGTTGTTAATACTTATCGATAGACGCGGCAAAGTCGCATTGCCGAAAGTATTTCAGGTCGATAGAGCATATGCGATTACTTGGTTGTCAACATTTTCAAAGAGATCCTGTATAAACGCCTAATATGGCAACGACCGTGAATATTATATAAAATTCTAAGTTACATTTTAAAGCGATTCAAGAAATTAATCGCTTTCAAATCAGAAAAAAAGTATCATTGTGACGGCACTATTACGCGTTTATTACTCAAATTATTTTTAAATTAAACCTGAACCACAAATAGATATTCAACAGGTTTGTAATAACAGTATCAGCTGAATTATCTTCTGATATTTCGGTGAACGATTTTGTTTTGTTATACATACAACTAAAATAACGCAATTATAGCAAATAGACAATTGATAAAAATATGAAATACTAGTCGAACCGCCAAAGTAACCTCTGGTCCCCGGAAGAAGGGTAGCGACTTCCTGGTCTTTCAACGCAACGTCGAAATACGGTGTTGCCAACGTGGGCACCACAGACTTATAAATACATTTGTAGGTTAGGGTGGTGGTGTAGGTTAGGTTTTGGTAGCGCAATGTGAAACATATCAAAATCAACAACTACTTACAAATAAAAAATAAATTAAAAAAACATTTTCCAGTGGACCAAATTGTGAATCTAAACCATTCTCAAATCCCCTTGAACCCACACAAAAAATTTGATCAAAATCGGTCCATTCGTCTAGAAGGAGTTCAGTGCCATACACACGCACACAAGAAATATATACAGGGTGTCCCACCGGGAACCGCCGCGATCCATATCTGGCAAATTGTAATAAGGAGAAATTTGAAAATTGGACAGTGTGCCGAAGTCATTGCGGGCAAGCGACCTAAAATATTTTCAAGATGACCACATTTCCGGTTATACTGGCAGTAGATATCAACTTGCTTATTTTAAATGGAACACCCTATATATTATTACATTTTTAAATTCTACTCCAAATTCTAAATATATTCTAATTCTATTATATTCTAAATATATTTAGAACTAGGCTTTACAAGAAGGAAGCAGCACATTTATCGAATTATCGTCTGGCGTACGGCGTATTATATAAATGAGTTTACTGCAACATAAACTGCGCCGGTGCGTTGGGTTTGCGCACCAAGCCATTACGTTGGCACAGCGCCGGCTTTTGAAAATTCATGAGTTACCATCTCTATTTTTAAGTCAAACAATTTATTTTTCATCTCACCCTAATTAACGGCGTTACATTACCTTAAACGGTACTGATATGTAACTTTAGCTTTAAGCAAATCTGAAATATGGTTTACTTCGTTATGATCAACAGACTATATCGCTGATATATAGTCAGTTCCTTATTTTATTTACTTTCTATATTAAGGTATATCAATTACAGATGTTAGTGCTGCTTGTTGAGGTATTCACGTATATAATAATGTTCGACCCATTGGATCTGTAAAGGGTCAATTGGGTTAATCAGCGAATTATATACGTGAAATAAAGATACATATGTAAGTATATTCAAGCTGGTACTGTTAATGAAGCCGTTATTCCAGTTATAATTCTACAGTAATTATTTAACCAATTTTGTATGGACATTAATATTTTCTGGCTCACCTTGCTACCAACAGTTTATTACTTCGAATATGTTGCTTTAAATCTAGACATCACTTTAATTATGTATCACTTACAATTGCAACTATAAAAATCCAAATGGGGTAGAACTTAAACAACTAAATAATTTCTATATGGTTGAGGCGGATTCTTGTTATCAAAACGTTTTTATATCGGGTGATCAACTTAACTTAAGAAAGTTATATATTTCGAAAACGGTTAATTCTACCAAATAATTTGTCAAATAGAAGCATATATGTAATACTCCATAGTATTACATATATGAATAAAAGTAAGTCATTGTATGTGCGCAAATAATATGAGGTTACAAGTTTTAACCTTGACTCTGTTCTGAAGGTTATTGGTAGATTAACTTTGGCGTTTGAAATGGAAAGCTCTTTTTGTCTCTAAATTTAGTAAATGGTTAATATCTGGTGACTTTTATTTGGAACATTTTTTTGTATTTTTACTTGCAACGTTGTGATAAATTAATATGTATCAACGCTCCATCAAAGTTTCAGCAAAGACGCAACTATGGCAACAGGGAATATCATCAAGACGTAAGGACGCAATGACAGTTAAAAACGCAAATTTTGGTGAAGACGTGCAATTCCATTTTCAAGAACTTTATTGGCAAAAAAGACGTTTGTATACTGATCTGCAGGCGAGAAGACTTTAGCCGAACTTGCAGTAAAGACAATTACAAAATCTTACATAAATGAAATTTATAACTAACAAATTATTCCATTTAACCTGCTCAACAAAATAAACGTTACACGGACAAAGTTGGACTAATTTTAGAACTGGATCAATTATGATTACTGCAAACGAATTCATTTCTGTGTGAAGCATTATTTAGTGCACTTCTTTTTCGGTTAGTGCGTGTTTTCGCAAAAATTGGTGGTTCAGATAAAGTTTTTACCGAGTGGCAAATGAAACAATGCAAAATTGGTGAAAGTTCCACATGTTCCCAGTTGGAGAAAAAAAATGTTTGTTTCCATTTCAACCACACAGACTTAAGACAGATCTAATATCTCGCAAAAAGTTAGCGAGTTTTTCGCCCATCTCATTTATTTACAGAGTGGTCTCAAAAAATCAACTTTTTTGCCTTGTGATCATTTTTCCCTTTTGAACCAATTAGCAAAGTCTAACACTCATGTTGAAGCTAAAACTTCACAGTTGACGCGAGAAAAAAAAATTTAGAGGCAAGATTGCATGAATGAACGAAATATTTGAAAATGAACTTCACTTCAGTTGAAAGTCTGCCAGAATTACTGATGTCCGGGGCAATTCTGAGTTAAATCAATTTTCATCGCTTAAGTTATGTTAAGCTTCAACATGAGCTCTAGATCGTGAAAATCGGATCAAGAGTAGAAAAATTATTGCTGCAAGATCAAAAAGTTGATTTTTCGAGACCACCCTATAAATAGAAGAGATGGCCGAAAGTTCAAAAACATTTCAAATTATTTTCTTTATCTTTAAACTTTTGGTGTTAAAATCCAAAAAAACTCATTTTTTTCCAACTAAAAGAATGCCGAACTTTTCGCCGTTTCGCATTTTCTTATTCGCCACCCAGTAGAAAATTAGCATCGAAAAAAATTAACAATTCGGTAAAATAACTTTTCTGATATCTTCATATAGTTATGAAGCTTACTTAAGTTTAGTACTTACTGAAGTTAACCATATGAAGATATCACACTAGCTCGAAAAAATGAAAACACGGATGTTTGCATGATTATTGGTGATAAAGTTCGGTAATGATAATGCAGAAAGAATCCCGAACAGGGGAAATTTCGGAACCGGACAAATCAATGAAAGAGGTGAAGCTCTAACAAACTACCTACAAAACGAAAAATTGTTCTGTATGAACACTTTCTTCTAGAAACCAGAGAATCGAAGATGGATTTGCAGAAGCCCAGACCAAAAAACCAAACACAAAAACGACTTCAATATAACAAACCAAAAATATATCTTTCTGATGTAACGGTCTTAAACAGATTCGACCTGAGAAGCAATCACAGACTTGTCAGAGCGAAAGTTAATGTAAATCTTAAAAAGGAAAGAATAAATCTGACAAAACAAATACGCTTCCCTACGATAGATGAACTCCAGAAGAACGAGGCTAGATACCAGAAAGAACTAACAAAAAAAAACTCAGATGAAAAAGAAAATGGATATGAACGAACTAGAAGTTAAAATTCAAAGCGTTGTTAAAACCGCATCAAAGAAAGAAGGTCTTCCCTAACAGCTGCTGAAGAAAGGTAATAAACCAGAACAATAACTCACAATAATCCAAAAAAATTCCTGGGTTTCAGTCAATTGGCTATTGAAATCCAAAATGGATTTCAATAGCCAGTCAAATGTGAAGGTAGAAACAACTATATATGTAAGTTAAATTTGAATATCTGAACAATAGATTCTAGTCTTTTCCCAGATATGATTGTCCTGACTCATCACCTGAAAACCTATTGTTTTTAATGTACTTTTTAATATGTGTGTGATGTGTATTTTAGTATGTGAATTTTGATAGAATTTTTTTTTTAAATTAATGATGACTGTGAATGTGTATTTTAGACAAACTGATGATGGTGGAGAAAGACACCGAAACATATTTGTGACATTTTAAATAATAAACAATACAATTGACTGAAACCCAGGAATTTTTTGGGATTAAATTGAAATACAGTCAGGAAAATATACACAGTAACTCACAATAATAACATGTCGCAAGAAACTAAAGACATGATGAAGAACCGAAGATTTCTAAGAAAAGAGTTACAGGGGTACATGGAAATACACAAGCTAATCAAGAAAAGGGTAATATATGACATAGGAAAACACAACACAGATCTTATACAAAGAGTAACAGAGAACAACAAAAATCTAAAAATTTATAAAATATTTTTAAATCACATAAATTCGATTTTTAAGCGCTTTATTATTTTCTATATAACATGTTTACATCCGTTCTATCATCTTATCTATGTAGTGCGAGACTCGGCATCCAGTGTACTTCAATCTAACACCTATGATCAGAAAAATAGTTAAACATCTAATCGGTCTCTATCAACAAGAGACCGTTAACTTACATAATGAGATGCATATTTGGTCCAATTAATATTTGCGATAGGTAATTACAAATCATTATAAGTTATAATTCGCAAAAATGTTGAAATGTGATGATAAGAAGTTACTAGTTCACTTTAAGTAGTTGAGCCAGTGCTTTCCACTTTAAGTCGCAGAATCTCATTACAGTTCTAAAGGTATTATAAACAAATAAATAATAAATAAATCGATCGATAAATAAATCGACTGAATAAATCTGAAGAGAAACATGAAAACTAATTTTTAAATACATACCCTTTGTATTTTCAGCGATGCGAGATGGCCGCTTATATCGAAAAGTGCATTCAACTTTGATATCTTAAATCAAACACCCCGTAGTTTATTGAACGTTTATCATGGCTTTATGGATCTGATTATTTTTCTGATATCTAAAGCGGTTTCCAAACTATTAAATAATATTAATATTTTTTAATAAAAACATATGCCGATAGAAATTTTTTATGGCATTGCGATTTCGATACCTCGAAATTTAAAATTTTGGTGTTGGGTTAGAGCCTCGCGTACAGCAATTTGATCTAAATTATGCAGGATGGAACTTATTGAATCAAACATAGTATCTGAACTTCATGGTGAATTTCCTGCAATATTAGTGCACGTCACGGGAATGTACACGTCCTAATAGAACAAATATCTGCTTTAGAGGTTAGGATCCGTTCCGAAGAAATATGGAAACCAGATTATTTGATGAAAAATATGATTTGTACATGAGGTATTTATTACCTCATTTATACCTTATTTATTACCTATTTTATTTTGACACAAATTTTCTTATTCGGGCCCTAGTGCGCCAGCTGTCAAAATCGAAGAAAATGTTTTAGATAAAACATTCTTAATTTTTGATGGACTACTCGAATCTGCAGTAAAATAGTGTGGTTATTATTTGAATTTATCAAGTTGGCCTCTGCCTAACCTACAAGGTCGAAGTAGGCTTTTTTTCCAACGCGAATAAACTTGTCCTTCACAGATATTAACTACCTATTTGACACATTTTTTCAAAGGATCGCTAATTTCCGAAATATTTCAGCGCTTCAAGATAAAAAAAAACCATCCTGTATATGTTTCTATACCTAAAGCGTCAAATTTCCGAAATAAATGCAAATTATTGCAAAAATTTGATTGTTTCGACGCATTTGTCAAAGTAGTTGACGAATTTGCGATTCTTCATACCAGTTCGAGAAAACTGTATTTTTCGCACACCTATAAAAAAATATCAAGTGCAAAGTTAATATACCAAGCACAAACAGGAATAAATAAAATTGGCAATATAGCAAAAGAAATAGCAAGCTTTTTAAAATTATCAAACTCTGGCGAATGTACAAGTTCGACAGAAAACGGATGTGCAGATTTGCTAGTGCGGTAGCACAAGAACGATTTGCCTCAAAATAAACTTAATTTTCTTTCCCTACCAGTACTTTGAATGCCTCATTGGAACGTGCAGCAGACGCTATAGAACCAACAATATAATTCCACAATCTTCTATTCCACAGTCTTCAACTAAGCAAAATGTATCGATAACCAAACAATTTGTAAACAAAATGGCCTGCTCGGAGTGAGTGTCACAAACTGCTCTAATTTTGCAATACATTTTAACTTTTAATATTGTTCGCTTTTTGGCTATAAAATAAACTTGCGTTAAAATACTATTGACACCTACAAACCAGTGCCGATACGAATTTCATATAATAAAAAAAAATTAATAACAAGGACCAGGTGAACATTGTTGTTTAGGTTCCAACTTTAAGAAAAAATAAAATTTAAACACGTAAAGACTGGAAATGGTGAAATTGGGCGAAACGTGACCTCCTAGCGGAAAACGTTCAATGGCAGAGTTGTGGATAATAAAAAAAATCTAAAACTTTTGCATTTAACACTCTTTGACATAACCCCAAAATACCTCTCAAAATGGCGAAAAACCGATTTTTCAGTATTTTATTTTTTTCTCGTGCAAAAATGTTTTATTTTACATGAAGATCTGTAAAAGTGTATGTTGGTGCTGAATAAGCATGATTTTTTTGCAATTCAGACGACTAGGTTTCGAGTTATGTACATTTTTCGAAAAAACTACCCTGATCTTCCACGAACAATTATCTTGATTTTTTTTGTATTTCGAAAGTGGTCATTTTAATCGTTGTAATGTCTACTTTAAAATGGTCTATGTGACTTGCTGGTTTATTTATCATTAAATCGCTGAAAATCGCACCAAGTCACAAAGACTATACAATTAATCTAGTACGACCTCCTGTTACACGTTTTTACTATTCCAAACTTTTTATTTTCATGCCTTCTGTATTTATTTTAAAAACATGGAGACGCGATTCTTAAAATTATTCGGACCAATATTTGCCTGAGGATTCATTCAGTCGCAGGAATTCTGAAGCGAGTGCAAATGAAAGTTGTTTTACAGAACCTAGCAAGTGTAAAATATCAATGATTTGGAGCAAGAAGGTCAAGTTCGATGACCTAAAGCGAAAGTGAACTCGACCATTTCACTACCTATATTTTTTCATTACATCATAAAAACTGATTAAATAAGAAGGCAGCTAAACTAGGACAAGCTCGACTGAGTACGTATAGAATTAAGAGGTGAAATAGATCTAATATGTTAAGTTATACAGGGTATTTAAAGCAGAATTGGAACACTTCAGTGTGTGATTTATGGTTGAAAATTATAGGTAATTTGTTATAAAAGGTTAGATTGCACGCCAACCATTCGGGACAAATTGCAAAAATTCTGGAATAACAAGGGTTTTTTCCTAGACGCGGAACACACTACAAATTTTTTAGCAATTTATTGATCAATAAGTAAGTACAATTTATTAAAGGTCTCGAATATGTGTATAAAGCGGGAAATTAAGCTCCAATTTATTTCGAAAATAAATTGTACAATTTATTGTCGAATTAAGCTTCTTTAAATTTATTGTGAAATAGTAAACAACGTAGGCAACGAAAATTTTTAACATTTTAGGAGTTTTTCCATATTGCCTTCATATACAGGGCCAAATTAAGTGCCACCATTCGTAACAATAACAAAGTTACCATTGGTGCGCACTTAATTTTGTACAGCCTGTAGTTACTCTAGTAAAAAGAATGAAACCGTCCTTATTCCGTATCTTTGCAACGAGATCTCTAGCTAATGGTTGACTTGTGACTTAACGCTTTATAACAACGCCGTCTAGATGCATCTTTCACTTCTTTAATGATGCGAGATTATTGTTTTACATTTCATGAAATATTTGGGGTATAACATAATTGCGGAAGCTCGAGACTGAACTAAAACTATTTAAGCAAGGTAACAAATAATCGAAGAACTTTTGCCACTGTAGACAGTAAGTAACTACGAGTACATCCCACGGCTTGGTCCGATAGCAGTACTAAGAAAGCAAATAGACGCGTAAATTCCTAATAAGGGTGATTGCAAGAATTATAATCTAGTTTAGTGTAAGACCTTTTAAATCTCTAACTCTGTAGGTGCAAACAACATGCATGCTGAATGGCCAAGATCAGTTTAAAAGTGTTCATAAATACGTCCCATTTGCGCACCGCTTCCCATTTGGGGACTACAAAAAATAGTGGTATCTGAAATTGGAAACGGGACCATTACATTTATATATAAGTGAAGATTTTATTGTGTATCTGTTATAACTCTAAAATTATGTATTCGGATCTTTTGAATACGCACTAGTTGCCGAAATATACATTTCTGTTTTCGACATAACGTTTTTATACAATCTATTTGAACACTCTTTTCTATCTTTGGTTAGCAGTAACTCATAATACACTCTTCGTTCATTCATGTTTATTAATTGGATTTGATTGATTTCCCTCCTTTCTGACGGTTTTTAGAGTTTTCCAGGCTTCCGCAACTTCCGTACCACCCATGCATTTTTCTAATTTTCACATTTTTTCTCCCACATTTCATTTTAAAAAATTTTTAACTCTTGTTTTACTGTTCTATTCAATTTCGCTTATGCTTGTCGATCTATATATTCATGTGTTTTCAACCATCTTTGGTATGCCAGTTTTTTTTGTTTCTAGAAGTCTGTTTATATTTCCTGACATCCATTCCGGATTTTTTTCACCTATCTTTTCTTTGAATCCTACACCTGCTCTTGCTGCTTCGTCTATGCATTTTTTAATTTTTTGAAAAATTTCTTCAGCAGTCGAATGTTCTATACAGATTCCATGTAGTTTATTTGCAAGTCTAAGTTGATATAAGAATTTCACAGATTCATGTTCAAAGCTTTCTAGGTTATATTTGTTTAGTTGATTGCAAGATATAGATATGGACACATCAGACTATAGAGATGTAGAAGGGACGTCATAAGAAAAATGTCATCAAATAACGCAGTACCACCCATACATCGATTCCACTGGCCGATAATTACGATCAGTCACGTACCTTAATTATATTAGACGTAATATAGAAAAGTTCCAGATCCCGATCCCGGCTGCTTGTCTAGCCTATAATTCTGACAAACCCGAGAACTGCCCAGAGATATCCGGCAGCTCTTCGTAAGCATTATCTTATTCTAATAAGTATGTCGTGGAAGACTTTTAATTTCGATCCGTATCAATCCTAGCAAAATTTTGCATATGTCATCCTGCTAATTACACCGTATTTCAGACCTGTATGTTTTTATATCAATAATAATTCTTATTGTTTCGTTTCTGTTCGGAAATGCATCCAGCTAATTGCTCAGCAATTAAAATTACCCAATCCAAAAACTTGAGGATTGTCGTTTTTAGCAGCATTCAAAGCAGGCCTTTAGGCTCCTATGCAAATTCAGGTTACGTTATGTTATTAATCCGGCATTACACGCTAGGAATTTTTTTTTAGTTGCGCAGTAGCGGTTTGCTTCCAGCACTAAGGAAGAAGAATAATTAAAGATTATTTTAATATTATTAATTTTAAATTCATAATAATAAATGATGAATTGAGAGATGATAGGAGCAAACTTAATATGCTAAATTTGCTGAATTTGTCACATGAATAATGATCCACGTAAAACAAGCTTTTAATAAAATGGCGTCTGGGACAAAATTATAAAATACAAGCGTTTACAGCTCATATGTTGATAGCAAAGAAAACAAATTGCCAAAAGCCATGTACAGCTCACCCCCCGAAACGGAATACCAACTTTTCATGTTATCAACCGCATCTACTGCACTTTTTCCCAAATTATTAGAGATGTAGCATGTCCTAATTGCCTAGGGTTGTTTAAACGACAGTTAACCGAAGTTCGGTTAACGTCTTCTCGCCTTGCAGGTAAGTATACTAAAAATACTCTTTTGGGCTAAATGGACTTCTTTAAAATGGAATTACACCTCTTTTTGCGTCGTTTTGTGTTGATATCTTCCCGTTAGAGAGTTGACTGAGTTGACCCGTTGAGATGCATATTAAATTCCTACACTCGGCCATCCGACATAAAATCCGCTTCGGATTCACGGTCGTATCCAACCAGGGTCTTGGATAGTCGGTGAAAGTGGTGGCACGTATAGGTCCATCGTGATGAACTACTTTTGCGACGGCAGACCTTTCATGGTCTTTACTCTTCGTAATTTCGGAAGGGCCCAAATACAAGATTCAACGTCAGTTCTGGGCCGAATTAAGTTCGCTTAATAGTAATAAGGTGTCCATATCTATATTTTTTCCGTTTTCCTCGTCTTACGTTCTTTCTTCTTTTCTTCTTCTTCTTTAATATTTTCTTGTTTTCCTCCTGAACTTTCCAAATCTATTTTTCCTTACCTTTCCCTCTTGCTTCGTTTCGATTTTCACTAAATCTCGTAATGGCGTCCTCTCCTGACAGACCCCTAACTAAAAGTCTTTCTCTTTCCTGATCTTTCAGTTTCTTCACTGCTTCTCGCATGACAACCAAAGTTTCCTTTGGTGGGCGTTTTTTGTTTTGCCATCTCTCACATACTTTTCCTTAGCTTCTTTCTTCTTTTTACCCGCTTTTTCAGCAGCAGGCTCAGTAGCTTGAACGCACTCATTTCCTTGTCCTTCTTCGTGAACTTTATCTTCGGCAGTTTCCAGTTCCTTTTTCAGCATAGCTATATAGTAATTTTTATTTCCAATTATCTCCTCGTGCGCCCGAGCAGTTTCTTTACTTCTTATTTCAAGTTCGCCGTATTGTTCAGTAGCTTGACGCAATAGTTCTTGAACCTCACTCAGAGTCCTCCTAAGTTCTTCTGTATGCTTTGTCTGCGTACGTGTTTACCATTTTAGTTTTGCCTTCAATTTCACAAACAGAACGAATCATTGACTTTTGCATGGGTTTCGTTTAGGTTAAATATTTCCTGAGCTAATTCCTCGTTCCGTGTCGTTAAAGTTCGGTTCAGTTCTGTTGCGAACAAAGATTATACTTGTTTTGTAACTACGCCCAAATCTTGCCTTCGTTCTGATAATTTGCTTCCAATTGAATCCCTTCTCAAATTCAGAAGTTTATCAGTTCTCTCCTCGAGTTCATCTGTAAGACTCTGAATCCGACTATTCATCAAGGATATTTTCTGCTCCAAGCGCTTCTCTTTATACTCCAAAGTCATTTTCATAGGTTTCGCTTCTTGAGCATTAGCCAGAGCATCACATTTGGTATTGATAGCATCTTCAATCTGTTTGGTCAATGTTTCAATATCCAATTGAAAAAGTAGCATCTGAACTTCTCCAGTGCGTCTTTGTAATATTTCGATCGTATTTACATTTCTACTGTTGGATAAGTGCTAGATATATGCCCAAATTCATTGCAGGCAAAACATTTTGTTCCTTTCTCCTTGTTCAGGCAGAGACAAGCATTGGACATATGTCCTTGTCGCCACAATTATAGCACGAGCCCATTATGTGCGGCCTCTTCTCTTCAGTTTTGGCATATTAATCGCCGCTCTTAAAATTCTCATTTCTTGGTCGTTTGCTAGATTCACTTACCAATTCTAATAAGTAGTTTTTATTTGTTCGAATAGTTTCACTTTTTTCTTAAACTCACTAAAATTTCTAGCACCGTATAAAATAACTTTATTTGATAAGTCATCCTGAATGCCATCTATTATACACTGTAAAATGACAGCCTCTACATTAGCTCCGCTTCCTATTTCTATCATAATTAGAACATACTCTTGTACTGTTTCATTTCGTTCTTTAATTCTTGACATGAGCAGTTTATGAACTTGACTTCTGCTTACTTTATGTCTCTGAAAGTTCAAGAAAAATGCTTACTTTTTTATTTGATTTCAAACCACTTGGCATTACGGGGGAATGTTCGGCTTCGTCGTCTTCGTCAGAATATTCTTGGCGTACGACTTCTGCATCGTTTTCGACTTTCTTACTGCTTTCGTCCAAACTTAAATCATTCATGAAGGAACAAATACTATCCACCAAGGTGTTGGTGGCATTACCCTTATGATTTAACTGTAATAGATCGCAAACAGAAATTATCGCCTTCACGTCTTTAATTTTCTGTGCAAACTCATCTGACTCTAAATCCTCTATGAATCTAAATCAAAACCCGTGCAATTCCGACAATTTTTACGCATTTTCGGAGAATCACAATCGGTGCCATAAGCTATAAAGTGCAATGCTTTAACTTTACTTAATTGACTTTTAGCAATATTCAGCGCAACTTTATCAATATGTAGAAGTATAAGTAGACATGTTAATAGACCGATTAATTTAGCTTTTTAAAGAAAAATTTCAGTATATGTTACCTGAATGCGAAAAGAAACCGTCATACATTGCTGACAATAGCAGTCCGTCTTTTATAGTAGTAGTAAACATCTTTATTTCTAAAAAAAGGCTATCGACCTATAGGTCTTTCTGCCCTTGTTTAATACATGTAGTCTTAATCTAAATAAAAAACAAATATGAAAATTCTCTTATTCTAGGTTAACAATATTATTAAATAAAATTCCAATGACAAGAAAAAATTATTTTATTGGCCACTAGTCAGTTGCGTTTGTAAGTGTTCGAGTAGCGTTGATGTAGGGAAACGGAAGCGGGATTGTCTGGTTGGTCTTGTAAGACAAAGGGGATTCAGTATGGTCCAGTTGTAGGGGTTGTTTGTCCATTTTGTCTGTAGATGTATGAGTCTTTCCGAGATCTTTGTCATGTTTGTGCGTTCGTATAGTAGTTGGGTGGGGGGCCGTCTTTTTTATTTTTTAGGAAACTGAGAAACAATTACGCAGTTACCTGAAACTGCTAACATAGTACGACTTGATTATCTTCTCCTCTGACGTCGAAGAATTCTGGAGTAATATACATTTTCTTTTTATCAACACTCTTTTACCTCGTGATCTGTATTCAATATTGGTTGAGCTAAGCACTTCAATAGATGCAGCCCTGATATTAACGTTGAATAGAACCTCGGGTTGTTTGCTGAAATAGACTTACATGTTGTTGTTCCATGGCTGTTTTTTTAGAGATACCCTGGCGGAATTTACGACATCCTCCAAAGGCATCCAATACCTCGTCACTAGTAACATATTCATCAAATATGGTTGTTTTGTAAGCTAAATCGTCAATTATTATCAAGACGTAAATATTGCAAAAGTTAATTACATGTTAAAAGTTAAAGAGAACGGTGTTGCAGCGAATATCCAAATTACCATAAATAATAATCGATTTTTGCCATTTTAAGCCAGTTTTAATTTTAACAAAAGTATACAGAAACCAGAACTTTTAATAAGAAGTGTAAGTTGTTAATGAAATAATGAGAGTGTAATGTAATGTAAATAAAATCATAATAACGTGTTGCATGTTGCATGCAAGCAGTTACCGATAAGAATAATGACTTATAGTGCTGAAGGTAACGGCACCGATTATGAGTCAAAACTTCAATAACTGCTAACAATTGTATAAAATTAACTGGAAATAATAGTGATTTCTACAATTTGCTAAATAAATTCTGACATTTTGAATGTTTTAAGTATACAGGAATTTTCCAAAGTTTCCTGGTGGAAATCCAATGTAGTTTTGTAGTAGGAATTGGCCATTTTCACTAGGCACTGGGTAAGAAATGGACATTTTCTTAGTCAATTATCTCACAATAATGAAACGTTTTTTCCAACCTTTTTCTAGTAATAAAAATGAGCTAGTGAAACTAGCTATTCTTAGGCCAAGATTCAAATTTTACACATTTTCAAGAACTCCAAACTGTTGTTCTTGTTGAAATCCATCAATACATAATAATCGTTGTATTGCACAGTTATTTCTCTTCAAAATCATTTTGTTCATTTAAACTGCTCGACTCCGAAACTGCACGATTTTCACCACTCACACGAAAACTTAACTTGAAACATTTTGTCTTCGCGATTTCTCCAATATTCGAGAAATTTCCGTACACGTTTGGAATTATTTTTGCTTCCAATAATATACGTCCTAGTACATTTGTTAGTATTAATAAGATTATCAATAATCGTTCTGCAGTAGTATTCGACGGCTGTTAACAGGACGTTTTAGGTTATGGACGGAATAGAGGTTAAGTGTTCTTAAAAACACTAACATAACACACTACAGTACACCAATATTTGGGAAAAAGTGATTGCATTGGTATTAACAAAAAAATTTTCATTGTCATTTTCTGGACATTTTTTGGTCATTTCAAATTTAATTAAAAATGGTGGTAACACATAAAATCGTTTTTCTACATTCTTAAATGTGTTTCGAGATGGAACACGTCAGGAACAAGATCCGTATTTAACACTTTTCACTATTTTTTGAAATAAATGATCTAGGATGGTGTCCACTTATGAGGAAACACCCTGTACTTAATGAAAAATGAAGCTCACGAACCAAGAAGCAGATTTAATTTTAAGTGATGTAATAATGAGTTAATTTAACAGGGTTCAACGAATACTTAGGTTTTCTTTTAATTGAATTTCTGGATTATCTTTGCGCATAATAAAAGCAGCAAAACCAAAACGTTACATCTAATATATAATAATAATATAAAATAATAATAATAAACATTTTATTAATATTGTTGGGGATCAACAGAGTAGTGAACTGTACTACTTTTATATTGTGAAACGCGAAATATACTAAAAAACTTTCTTCTTTTAAGAGTTAGGCTTTCGAGGCCATTCCTTGAAACTGGTAGTGTCACAAAAGTTTATGAAAGTAATTTATTCGCTGTGACCAACAGTATAAATCCTATTTATATACACGGAAATATTTAGCAATTCTTTTTGAACTTCACGAAGTTTTAAATCGCCTGCAACTTAAAAGTACTTCGGCAGCTATAACGAAAGAGAAAATATATGAGGACACCGTTACTTGCGTACCAACGCGGATCTCGAACGAACGATTACATCTGAAGAACGTAGGCATTAAAATTCTTGCAAAGTATCCTAACTAACGGATTTTTATTTATAAAAACCACAATCGTAATAAGCTAAACAGTATTGCCTGTATTTGGAAAAAAATACATTAACAACAATAATTGAATAGCAAATACGATTCGAAATATACAATGTGTCTACGGAATAGCCGTTTATTCCAAAACTAAGAGAACTTCCGACTTTATCACTATTATTTGAGGGATTTCAATATGTGCTGTATTGCTGGGCAAAAAACTAAAACTAATCCAAGTATACCTACCATGATCCACCTATTCAGACGTCTGTGTCGTCGTCTATATACGTCGCTAATATACGAACACATAAGATTGGCAAGAGCACCGAACAAATGTAAATACGAAATAGGTATGGGAGACTTTAACGCCATATTATGAAAACAAGGAGAGGCAAAGGAAGAATATATAGGAAAATATGGATTTGGCACTAGAAATCAAAGGGGTAATATGATGGCAAACTTTAAGGCGGAACAAAGATTGTATGCCACAAGCACCTTCTTTAACAAAAAACACCAGAGAAAATGGACCTGGATAAGCCCAAACGGAGCGACAAAGAACGAAATAGACTACATACTTTCTTCTTCCAAAACAATAATCCAAGACGTAACAGTTTTGAACTCGTTCAATACAGGGAGTGACCATAGATTGGTGAGAGCCAAAATGATCCTGGAAAAAACAAACTTCAGGGAATACGGAAAAAACAACAAAAAAATAGCAGACACGGAAATGCTTCACCAAAATAGGGAAACATACAAGAGAAAACTACAGAGCCACATAAAGAACATAATGACAACAGACGACATCAACCAAGTAGCATCCGACATAACAGGGGCAATGAGGAAGGTAGCAAATGAAGTAGCGGAAAGAAAGCCAAGAAAAACAGAAAAATTATCATGCGAAACCAAACTAAAGCTAGAAGAAAGAAGAACTCTGTATGAAAATGGTTTATACGCAACGGAACAATACCAAAATGTCAGAAGAGAGGCAAGGAGAATGATAAGAAAGGATAGGGAAGAGAACTATAGAATAATGGCAGAGAAGGTAGAAGAAGGAAACAAAAACCTTAAATGCTTAAGGAAGAAGCAAGGAACACACCAAATAATAGCTCTGAAGGGCGACAACAATATGGAAACAAGAAACAGAGACAAAATTAAAGAAATAGCCCATAAGTTTTATCAAGACCTTTACTCACCAAGAACAGAAAGACCACCAGGAAACCAAAACAAAGGAAAAGTAATCAGTAATCAACGTTGGCTCTGAAAAGATACCATAAATAAACGAGGAAGAAATTATACATGCTATAAACTCAATGAAGAAAAACAAGGCACCAGGAGGAGATGATATGATCGCGGAAATGCTCAAGGAAGCACAAGAAATTGTCATACCGCAGCTAAAGCACCTTTTGAATCTCTGTATAGAACAACAAACAATACCAACACCAATACCAATTGGAATGAGGCAATACTAGTTATATTATTTAAAAAAGGAGATCGAACAATGCTGCAAAACTATAGACCCATTAGCTTGCTGTCTCAGATGTATAAGCTTTTTACCCGAATCATAACCAACAGAATTACAAATAAGCTGGATACCTACCAACCGGTAGAACAAGCCGCATTCCGCAAAGTATGACCACTTAGGTGGACCACTTACAGTAACGATCATAATAGAAAAGTCGACCGAATATAACTTTCCAATACACATGGCATTCGTGGACTATGAGAAGGTTTTTGACTCCGTAGAACATTGGGCAGTATTTGAAAAACAAGACAGAGCGCGAGTAGACCATATCAATATCCCCAAAACTCTTTGCCTTAGCTCTGGAAGGTATTTTCAAAAAACTTGAATAGGGAAATATGGGACTGAACATAAGTGGAACCAAAATATCACACTTAAGATTTACTCTAAGGTCTCATCGCAGTAACGTCAGTCATGGATCCATCATTTGGACCCAACATCACTAACCAACTACCAGACCCAAACTAACCTGAAAATTTTAGAGTTGCTTTTTGCTTATGCACGGATTGTGCATTCGTGTATGGTTTATGGCTATGGTATACATGTTTTTTTTCCATTGGAAACTTACTTACACAATGAGAAAATTAAGTTCTGCGTGTGCCATTCCAGATCCGTGTGAAATTCAATGAATAAACAGGGCAAGCAAAGGAGTACCTCAGTGGTGAGGGAAGGGTTTTATTGGATAAACAGCCAGGCTGGAGTCTCATACAACCCAGAGCGCTAGACTACCAGCTCTGGACAGAGATCATTTTTTAAACCTCATCCATGATAAAAAAGAATATCACAAACAATATTTTTCAATTCAAACGGTACATATGTGAATCGTGTAAAAATTATACATTATATTAATATTATATATTAAATCTATATTATTAATAACTCTATTTAGTTTCATATAATTACATCATAAAATGTATTATCAAAGTAAAAGGTACCGATCAGAAATGTTATATGAAAAACTAGTTATCAACAAGGAAATATAAAATAAAACAAAGCAAAATTGAGTCGATATTTTAATTATATATAACAATAACTTCACTTCCTGAAAACGCACACCACAGTCCTGAAATTTTTAGGTTAGTTTGGGTTTGATAGTTGGTTCGTGACGTTGGATCCAACTGATGGATCCATGACAGACGTTACTGCGATGAGAAACTCGTCCACGTTCGTCTCTTGTACCGTAATATACTATTTTTGGCGGCGATTGACCGAGACGCACTGGCGGGTGTCAATCCGTTAAGATTTCGAAAAACGAATTCTCGCCTTCCTATCAAATATTATTTTTTATTCAATTTCAGTTTTATTTCAATGCGATTTTCTCATATGTTATTGACAAGTCGCGTTTTGACGAAATTTTTTATATTTAACTGATTATATACTACAGTTTAGAATTAGACATCTGCTTGTAACCGATCTGTACAACTTTCTCAAGCGACTTTTTAAATAATTATAATAATCGTGCAAAACGGCTAATCTGTTACATTGTTAGGAATAATTTTAATTTCTCGTTGCGAGTAGTACTGTTTTGATTTTTCACCAATCGAGATACCGACGCACTCCTGCGGTCACTCGGAACACCGATAAATCAGTTAACTTGGCACCACAATATTTATTCAAAGGATGCTCTGCCGATATTACAACGATATTATTTATGCATAGACTTGTAAGTGTTCAGCAGATGTTCAAATTATTAGCGAGAACCCCGGGATTGAAATAAAGCCGATTACCTACACCCTTTTAAAACGCGTGATCTGGAGATATAACTGTTCATTGTCGTATTTTGAATGATGTAGCGATACCTAAACAGTTGTTTTAAAAATCGGTATAATTTTGAAGTCATGATTCGCTTATTTAAATATTTTCAATCCTCTTTAAGATCTGAAAGTTGTTTGTTAATTTTATTTTCACCTGTTTAAATTCGCAAATAAAGATCTAATAAAATTGGCATTCGGCGAAGTTTTTAAAACGAGTTTTCATCAGAAAAGTTCATGATTATCCTTAAGTCGTCACAATAGCAAACCAATGGTCGTTATGTAACAAAAACATACTTAACTTTTGCTGTGTACTTAGCGTTCCAGTGTTGCCTAAATGTTCCTGATGAAAAAGATTGATGATGATCAGTTTCACTCACTTTCACTCTCCTCGAGATCTTTTACTGTCTCAAAAGAATTAATTTGTTTCAAAAATTACCGGTTGGTGTGTCTATCATGTAAAATATTTGGCCGATTTACAGTATTCCTATGGAAGATAAACTTGTTGCAAGTTCGACATTGTTATACATTTTAGGTTTTGAACATCAAAAAGTAAGAACTAACCACAATTACGCTTTATCGCTGACATACACACAGGTTCTCGCACAATATTTAAAGGATTCTTCATTTGTAGTTTTTGACCCTATCAAGATCAAACTACAAATTACATTAGGTAAACCTGATGCATGCTCGACATTATTATAAATTTTAAGTTTCGAATCGTACAATTTATAATAAAGCATCTGAGGTTGGCACGTTTGTCAATAAATATCGGCATAGACACAGGGTGCCGTGGTGATTTTTCAAAAAAATGTATAACTGGAAGGTTTCCAAACAAAACATTTGTCGAACTTTAAGCACGTTTTCCGATGTTTTATTTGTAACGTTTAAATAGTATTGTGACCAATAGTTTGTCGAATGACAATTGAACTACTCAAAAATATTTCTTAATACGTAGTAGGTACTAGAGATGGGTAACTCAGTGAATTTTCAACAGCCGGCGCAGTGCCGGCGAAATGGTTTGGTGCGCCAACCCAACGGAACGGCACAGTAACTCATCGGCGCAGTTTATGTTGCAGTAAACTTATTTATATATTACGCCGTGCCCTAGACGATAAATGGGTAAATGTGCTATCGTATAGTCATGCGTCGTGGGCTTGGCTTTTACGCGGTGCATCCGGTAGCGCGTCCCATCTATTTTTCTTTGGTTTTACTGAAGAGAAACACACGCCTGTTGCGTTGTTTTAATAAATGGAATAACTGAAGTCGCAACATATTTTCTTCTTGTAAAGACTAGTTGCCTCATAAGCGAATTTTCGGAGAAAAGATCCGAATATTTGTTGTTAAAATAACATAGTTTTCAAAATTGTTTGCTACTTAGGGAACTAAACAGTAAACTTTCCTTGGAAAACTAAACAGCAAGACCGTTGCAAGACCAAACTGCATTGCACACATTGCCGGATTTCGTACATTGCCGATAACACATTTATAACATGTAATGAGGGTCTGAAAATAGAATAAAGCGTATGACTCTCTCTGTGGCTTCGAAATTCCACAACCGCACGGGCGGAGGTACAAAATGTTTAATTTTAGAAAAAAACAAAACTTATCGACGAAGAACAATAAACAACTATTTTCACTAAAAGTTACTCAGCCGGTTTCGAAGAGGCCTCCTTGCGTGTCTCGGCAGAGCACCAAACGCTTCCAAAAATTTTCAACCGCGTCACGTACCTCTTTTGGCGACAATCGGGCCCATTCCCGACACAGCGACCGCTTCAGCGACTCCAAAGTTTTGTGGCGTGTAGCACAGGCCCTGGGCTCCAAAATAGGCCACACACTGTATCCAACGGATTGTGTCCAACGGATTGAGATCTGGCGAGTAGGGCGGCCATTCCGCCGACCAGATGAAATTCGGAAAATGAGTTCGGCACCAATTCTGAGTCGCTTTCGCCTTGTGGGCCGGAGCGGAGTCCTGTTGGAACGTCCAATGCGCATCGCCAAAGTGCTGCTGGGTCCACTGAAGTACGACGGCTTCGAGGATGTCACGGCAGTAGGCGCACTTGGTGATTTTGACCCCTTGTTCCACGAAAACCAAGGGGGTCTTGCCGCTGGCGGAAATTCCGCCCCAAAATATAGCGGCCGCGGGATTTTGGCGATGTTCGACGATAGCCGATGTGCCGGGGTGGCGCCCGTGGACCTGCTCCTATCGTTCTGGTGATTGTTGGCTTGTTCAACGGTGAACAGTTTCCCATCTGTGAAGAGGATTTTGTCTAACTGAAGGGGAGCGTGGCGCCGAAGGAATCGTTGGCGTCTTTCAAGCCGTACGCGCTTGTTGTCATCAGTGAGGAGCTCAACTTTTTGGAGCTTGTAGGGCTTAAGATCGAGATCCTCTTTGGCTATTTGGCGAATTGATTCCCGATTGATATCAGTCTCACGTGCTATGTCTCTCATGGAGACCCTCGGATTTCGCCTGACAAGTTCTCGGACAAGCTCCCGGTTCTTGGCGGTCCTGACGGTGCGCTTTCTGCCACTTCCTGGACGGCGACTAGTATGGCCGAGCTCTTCAAACTGCTTGATGGTTCGTCGGACGATAGATTTGTCCTTGCCGAGCGTTCACGCAATTTCGATCGGACGCTTTTTCAACTCATGTAACGCCAACGTTTTTTCTCTTTGGATTTACATCTTAATAAAGTAGCTTTAAATTGATGAATAAAAATGAAACAGAACATATGTCTGCCGTCTTGAATGAGGTTCATTGATGCAATGGGGGTTGGTGCCGCCACCTGTGAGTTTGTGGATAAAGTCCGCCATAAGCCTAATAGCGTAATAAAAGGTGCGGCGCAGTCAGACGGGATGAGTTATAACTCATTAACTCACAGAGCGACAACAACTCCAAAGCACAACTCAACTCAGTGTTACCCATGCCTAGCAGGCTCATTCAACAGTTGTTAAATATTTTTCTCGTACAAATAATCCATTATAACATCTTAAAAAGAATGACGGCCATTTTGAATCGTCATGTATATATAATATTTATTTTATTTATATGCTTCTTGGACGATGCATTATATTTATTATATATGTATATAATGTTGCAGGTCGGCAAATTACAACAACGCTACAGGAGACTGTGAACTATCCAGCATGGACCGTCTTACTCTAGCTGGAAGCAGCTCATTCGTCACTGCTGGCGGATATGATTACATGGAAAACAACTGTATCGAAGAACCGACCAAATTATGTGAATTTAAGAAATTAAATGGAAGAATTTTGAAAACCGTAATTTCCCTTAACTTCAATTAAAAACCAAGTGATTACAGAAATTTAATTTTAGGTTGACTCTGTATATCAAGATGTGGGGTCCGTAGATGAATGCAGAGAATTGTGCCTTAGCTCTCCGTACAGATGTCATTCTTACGACTATGGCGACACTGGTGAAATGGTATGCAGACTTAGCCATCACTCCAGAGCAACTTTGTCAGACATTCAGGTAAGTTTCAATGGTAGAAGTAAACCTACAGGAGCCACAATGATTTAAAACATCCTAAACATAACATTGATACGTTGGAGTGTGATGACGGTAATACTGATAGGTATAAAGTGTTACAAGAATTATTTGACTGTGGTTTTCGGTCAACTGTTTTCGCGAAAAAATCGTTTCGGTTCTATTTTAGCCGTGAACATAGCCTCGAAAAAGAAGCACTGATACGTTTAAGCTTTAGATTAGATTAATGTACCCTGACACTGACACGCGTGTTAAATCGTTGTTGGAAATTATATTAAAATGCAATTCAAAAAGAACATATCGAAAGGCAACGGAAAAAACTAACACTACAAAAATATAAAAAAACATATAACATATTATTTGAAACTCATCATGAGAAGTGTTTCATTGCCGCAAATAAAGAAAGGGAGTCAAAACACGAAGCAGAGAAAATTTTACGTACTTGACTTTTGTCCCCCCCCCCCTTTTTTTTTTCCCTGCCAACCACGGATCCAAATTCTCAGCATGCTTGTAACACCATCTATATAACATTGAGACTTGATTTAGGAACCGTATCTCGAAGTACCAGAAGCAGCAACATACGAACTCAGTTCCTGCTACAATGTCAGTATCGACTGTAGATCCGGAGACATGGTCGCTCGCATTCAAACCAGCAAACTTTTTGATGGAAAAATTTACGCGAAAGGAAGTCCAAACTCTTGTGTACGCGACGTTAACAACAGTTTGGAGTTCGAGCTGAACATGGCTTATGACAACTTGGAATGTAATGTACGGAAAAACGGCCTTGGAAGGTTAGGAATCGAGTAATAGGACGCAAGGCTCAGGTTGAGATTAAAAAAAATATTATTTTTAGGTATGTGAACGACGTTGTCATCCAACACCACGACAAGATTGTGACCAGCAGCGATCTAGGCTTAGCTGTTACATGCCAATACGACCTTACCAACAAAAGTGTTACAAATGAGGTTGATCTAGGAGTCCAAGGAGACATCAATAATGGTGAGTTAAAAAACGAAATCATCTTGATTGCTTCCTCTGAGCGGCAAACAGAATCAAAAATAAAATCTCAGGTGTTTAAACCAATGGTTCACATGGAATGGATATTATCCATAGCAAAATCATTTACACAATTACGTATACATTATTTTAAAAAATACTGGAAATCCTATGAGTTTTAAGATATGTTAAAATATTATCCAATGGATATTACAAATATGGTCAGTTTCAAGATATTAGGTGTTATTGGGGGTAATTTCACAATTTTATCAAAATTACCACATTTGCTCTCCCATATATCTATTAAATTACGAAATTTGAATTGATAGAAACTGCAGAAAAACTTGATGGAGAACATGATTTCGATTTCACGTCTGTTTCGGATGTATTCGGCTGTACATCCTTTTCTAGCATTTTTTTCAATTATTGTCGGGAATGTTCTTCATACATTTGAACCCAGTGATACCAGTGTGAATATCCAGTCATTTTTATTAACTGCTGTTCTCCAATCCCTTTCTTAGCCTTCCTTTCCCTTAGAAATAGGTATTGCTCACAGACCATGATAAGTCAGTTATTTTGAGGCAGAACCTAGACTTAATGAAACATATGTTTCTGCTAGTTTAGAACTCGCATCTCTTCCAGACAATTAAAAGTGACGGTTTATTGATATATCGTCCTCCTTCTGCATGAATTTCTGAAAATGTAAAATTGGGCAAATCTGGAAAATCATTTGGACACGAATTAATTGTGCGGGCCTCTTCCCTCCGTGTGTTGTTTTAGTAAAAATAGAATTATAATCTTCCTTAAAGTATGTTTTCAAACATTTCGAGCCTTCTCCTCCACGCCATTTTAATTCGTATGATAGTAAAAAGAAGAGTGCAACATAATTACTACGAGGGTAGATCAATAAGAACCCAGGTTAGGAATGAAGAGCCAAGTTTTTCACATTTTTTTTTCTATTTTTCAATCTCCGTTTAGTACAATACACTTTTCCCAACGTTTCTGCCATTTCTTTAACCCCTCCAAAAAATACGATTTGTCAAACTCTTCAAAATACGCTTCCTCGTTTGAGTTGAATTTTGTTCCCCCGAGCCACGTTTTCATGTTGGGGAACAGAAAGAAGTCGCAGGGAGCCAAGTCGAGCGAGAACGGTGGGTGAGGCAGCAATTCGTAGTGCAGTTCATGCAATTTGGATGCGACAATTCTGGATGAATGTGCTGGTGAGTTGTCGTAGTGAAATAGCACTTTTTCCTTTGCCAAATGGGACCGTGTCTCCATCAATTTTGTATCGAATCGGTCCAATAATTCACTGTAGTACTGCCTCATGATAGTTCTTCTTTTCTGCCAAAAGTCCATGACGACTTGGAATCCCAAAAAATCGTGGCCATGCCCTTTCCGGCCGGGACCGTCTTTGCCTTCTGCGGAACAGATTCGCCCCGAAAAATCCATTGTTTTGACTGTCGCTTGGTCTCTGGCGTGTAATAATAGATCCAGGTTGTATCAACGGTGACGACTCGACGCAAAAACTCCTGCGAATTTCTCTTAAAGAGGTCCAAATACTGCTTCCACATTGACAGTCGTATCCGCTTGTTGTCCACCGTAAGCAATCGCGGTACCCATCGGGCCGACACCTTTCTCGTGCTTAACTTATCATGTAAAATATCAATTGCCGATCCGTACGACACACCTTCGGCCTCTGCTACTTCGCGCTTTTGGTTCGGCGATCAGCGAGAATCATGTCCTGGACCTTTTCAACGATTTCCTAGGTAACCGCGTCTGTCGGGCGGCGCGGGCACTCCTCATCATAAACAGATGTACGACCACGTTCAAATTCGTTGAACCAATATCTTACGGTTGTCATAGGTGGTGAAGGGTTCCCATAAACAGCATCCAACTTCGTTTTTATTTCTTCGCATGTTTGTCCATCCAAAAATAAAAAGCGAATTACAGATCGACATTGTTCTTTTTCCATTTTATTGAGAAACACTTGTGATACAACTGGCTGCCAAATAAAAACTAACCTATGAATCAGTTCGAAATTTAGTATGGTGTCGTGTGAAAGATGGCAGTACACGACGGTAATGCCAACTTCCCTCAGCACCGCCACCTGTCTTCACACACGGGTAGTAATTGATCCACCCTCGTAGATGTACGATATGTGCAATAACTGCTGTAAACACAGTTTTGTAGTAATCATTTAATTATATGTTCAAATTAATCAACTTCCACTTCCACGTTAAAATATTAGAAAAACGGTGTTCTAGATTCGGACAAATATAGTCATGAATTTTGATGGTAAGTAAAAGACATTATTAAATAATAAGACGTTTGAGTTCTACCAGAGATTGCTGCTGATCATCACCAATTTTGGTCATTAAATGCCGCAAATAAGAACTAGGAGTCTCAGATCAGGTGAAGAACAAGAAGTTTTCCTGTTAGTTTCACCTATTATCTTTGTTGATTTAAAAAGCAGCAGATATCTACGTAATGATAATGAGAAACACTTCATTTGTAGTTGCGTATCAAATACATACCAAATACAATACCAAATACCATACATAGTGTTACCAAATTTTTGCTTTTTCCTCAAATATCTAAGTTTTTAGTGTAAATTGTATTCTTATTACAATTTTTTCTGTCTAAGTACGACTAAATAACACCTCCAGAGGGATGATGCCAATTTTGAATCACCTTGAATAATAGTATGTGACATTTACGAGTGCCAGTTAGAAAGTTGTATAAGACTGTCTCCATGTAGCACAAAACATAAGAAAAATCTTCATAATTTGAAGTAAAGGTCGTAATTTTTCTTTTCGAATGGTTAAGTATTCCAATAGGCTGCCAATCAAACATGGGACCATTTCAAAATAAAACTTAATAACAAAGTTGAAATTCGATTTTCAACTGTTAATTTATTCTAAAAATTTCGATTTTTTTTTCAATATTGTTCTCGTACTCCCCAAGTAAGCCCCTATAACCCCTTAAAGGAATGACGCCAATTTTGAATCACCCTGTATTTTACCAATCTGAAAACCGAATGTAAATATTTTACATATCGTATTTTTGTTTTAGTCGCAACGCATGACATTATCGTTGATTCACCAAACGTGGCCATGAGAATCACTGACAGAAATGGCGAAGACATGATGCAATCTGCGGAAGTTGGTGATCCTTTGGCTCTTAAATTCGAAATCTTGGACAAAAACAGTCCTTACGAAATATTCGTCCGTGAATTGGTAGCTATGGATGGAGTGGATTCCAGCGAAATTGTTCTTATCGACTCAGACGGTTGTCCCACAGACCATTTTATTATGGGGCCGATTTACAAAAGTGCCGAATCAGGAAAGGTACGTAAAATACAAATTATCCATGTTAATGTATGTATGTTTAAACAAGGGCAGAAAGACCGATAGATCGATAGCCTTTTTTAGAAATAAAGATGTTTACTACTACTACTACAAATTATCGTGAATACCGTTAGTGCTAAGGTACAAAATGTTGCTGATATTCTAAAAAGTTTGAAGTACTTTTTGGATATTCCAAACAAGAAATGTTGATTCATCCATTACAAATTGCATCTCTGATATTGCTGTATACAATTTCAATCTTCTATTTCATGCAGGGTGAAACATGCAGATTGTGAATAAATCAAACAGTAACTTTAATTCCTTAGCAGAAAATCGAACTTATCAATAAAATAGAGCAATAGATTCTTCATAAATCAATAACGTGATCTGTGAATTTGCACTTTTCCTAATAGATACGGTTGCTGGGGGTTGTCGCCTTAGCAACATAACTATTATGCCGCGTCCAGACCTAACGATTGAAAAATACCAAAGGAACCTTGCCGCAGCTCAGGCTCGAGTCGTCAGGTCTAGACGCACCATTAGAATGCAAACCTCCAGTGTACATTATGTCAGCAAAAGCTAAAGTTTGACTTAATCAGCATTCATTTATTTGACTTATTGTCTCTTTCTTGAGAAAATTCCCTGTAGAGTCGTAGATAAAGTATAGTATGTTATATGCACAGAATTTCCTACTGCAAACATACTCGTATAGAATGGCATCCATTCTGCGCTTATAACACAGTATACTAAATTCACGTCAATGTGTTATTATCTGTCAATTGTTTGTGGTTGTGTTTGTATCGCTGTACCTTTTTTTCATGAAGTCGCCCATCGTTTTGTTTAATGAAATCCTCTCATAAAATACAATTCGTCCAATGGAAATATATTTATAATGTTTGACAAATTTTCACTCACGCACTTTTAACTGAAAATGGGATTCGTGCTCTCTCTCAGCTAAAATGCATTTGGGTAGATTTCCCAAAAATTATCGATATTATCTCATAACTGACCAAAATAATTTCTAAGCATTTAGAGTCTATATTTATATTACAAAAGAATGAGCGTAAAAGCTCATTCACACGGGACATTAATATCGTGACATATAATGGAGTGACAGTAGCCAGTGTCACGGTGTCGTATATCAAACCATTTTGATATGTGACACTAACGTCGCGACATTGTGACCTTCAACTGTTCAGACAATGACACTGTTATGAAGGACATTACGATATTAATATCACCGTGTGAACAAGCTTTAACTCAAACTAAACGGAAGGTGAGACTCCATACTCGTTAAACAACAATAAACATTAGAAATTTAATTGACAATGAAAACAAAAAACTGCATCAATGAAATATCAATGTTTTTAGGCTTTACTATCGCACTTCGATGCATTCAAGTTTCCTTCGTCGGATATGGTACAATTCAGAGCACTTGTCACACCTTGCATGCCATCCTGTGAGCCAGTGCAATGCGATCAAGACGATTCCGAAGGGCAACTTCGCTCAGTAATCTCATACGGAAGACGCAGGAGGAGGAGGTCCATAGACCAGTCTCAGCAAGACCTTTTACTACAGCAAACTATCCAAATCACCGACAAATTCGGATTTCAAAAGGATGGAAACAAAACTGCGTTGAAAGAATCAGTTTACATTAACGATGACTTTAATACTGGTCTATGTGTCAATTTGCCCGCCCTCATGATGGCATCGATCATTTTCTTAGCAACCCAGATAGCTATTATAGCAGTCTGGACCTTCATATGTCAGAGAAGAAAAAGCGACAAGTTATGTCAAGATACCATTAGTATTCCGTCGCAACTTAGTGCCAGTCGTACGGATAGTCTGTGCAAACTCTATGAAAACGGCTACTCACACTCACGTAGATTTTAGACCTTTTTTTCAAGCTCCTGTTTGTGTATAGATTTAATGACGCGCCAATTATCTTACCTGCGACTGGAAAGACATCAGCCAATTCTTGCTAAATTACTCCCCTAGGACAATTTCAAATAATTGTTAGTTTTGAAGCTGCTTTATAGAAGGAAGCAGCCGCACATATGGTTTGCTGATAAAATACATTTGGAGCACAACTGGCATCGCCTTAGTTCAGTAAAATCAAGACATAAATGACTAATTGTATTCAATTGTTTTCTCTGACTTAATAGACTAATAAAAACGCGACTTGAACGGTCCGTTAGCCAATACTCAGAAAGTCGAACTGCATATCTTCGTCTGTTCACTGCATATTTTGTAATAGACAATACGTGTGATCAGCTTGCGCGATGGACTTCCGTTTGAATTTTGAACAAGCTTGAATTTATGGCGCATTAACTCGCAATATCTTCAAGTCTGAAGTCTCGACGCGACCGATTAAATATATATTAAAATTAGTTTTTAGTTAAATAACTGTACGTTTAAGTAATCGATTTTCTTAATAAAATACTCAGCTGCTTTCTAATGGTATAGGACCTATGATGCAATATTTAAAATATGAAACAATTCTGGGTTAAACATTATCGAGAATATATTAAACTGCCAATAAGATACGAAAAGTAGGTAAACGAAAGTAAGGCCATTCGAATTTCGGTAAGACCGCGAACTTGAAAACGCCAGAATTCGTGGGGGTTTGAAAGTAACTAGCCTCAATAATCCTAAAAACAAATTGTTGCAAATCTCGATTCTTTATCCCAGATTAACGTTATTTAAGTAAATATGTAAACAGAATATGCGATATAAGCTAAGGCAGCTTTGCAGCAAATTCTGCTTAAATCGAAACATAGTTATAGTTAAAGTACAGAGAAAAGAGCAGGATGTCGAATCTACGAGGAATAAAGGACGATCGAGTGAGATTGAATGTGTGACTGGTGTGTGTATATTTAAAATGTTAATTTATGGCAGCTTGTCCTTTAAGCCAAGTGGATTGCTGGGTAGGCAGGGAGGTGACACTACCATAATTTTGTGCAAACAAATCCCTGACCTTAAATTGACGTCCAAGGTTATCAAAAATACCATAACAATTATTAAGTAATATAACTGTAGGCAATTTTTCTAAGCGGAAAATAATTTTAAGTCAGCTTTTCTGCTAAAATATTTCGAAATATTTTTATAATCAAATTCAAACTAAACATATAATTAATATAATCATTTAAAAATAGATGTGCCCTTGTCATTTACCCCTTTTTCCTTCAAAACACGTTAACCGTTTATAGTCCAAAGGTGTACAGTTACTTTGCGCACAAATCACTTCAAACACGATCTTAGAGCATCCCCCTTCCTTATATATCAGAAGTGAGATAATAAGACTCGCGGCTTTGGACGAGTGATCGTTTTGTGACTTTTCGTGAATCGGTGGTGCATTCAGAGACAAGTGATCTTTGTTGTAAATTGACAACAATTTAGAAAATGGCACCCGGCAAGAGCGATCATCTTGACTTGGAGGAGGTTTTGGATTATGAACTGGCTCAGATCTAGGCGATATGATGACCTCAAGATACATTAATGAAGAATTAGTGAAGGAGCTTCTGCAAGGTGTTTGGATAAAAGCACCGGACCCTAATGGCGGTAGAAAAAAGCGGTAAAAAATGCGATATTGGAAGAACGCACTAGAGAGGCTGAATCAGGTGAGTTTATACCAAGTCACCAAAGCAGCGGTAGTGCGTGGCCGTGTCCTGGGTCGTGCAGAGGTTTCGTAAGGGCCAATGCAAGTAATGAATTTATTCATTTGCTTCGATACGGACAGCAAGGACTGCAATGTTGACTGATGGCTGGCAAAAGTCGACGGAAATCGGGGGCGGGGACCAAAATCGTGAGAGGAATGCACGGCTGGCCGGAGCATGAGCAGGCCTATTTGATGCAGATGTGGTTCAACAGGCTTGACAATTACAACCTACAATGGGCGAATGGAAAGTGCTGTTGGCAAAGCATTCCCCAGACAGTATGATTATGTGAGCCTCCTGAAGGAAAGGTTGGCAAGGAAAACGGAGAGTAACGAGTCACTGAGTTACTATTACCACGCGAAGGTCGGGTTCATTGAGAGGTGTGAATTGGTCGGTACTAAGGTTATTTCGTGTCTTATTGATGGACTTCCTCAAGGTGTTAGGAAAAATCCCACGGCATTTAGATGTCAAACTGCGGGCGAAATGTATTCTGGGTTTTTGGCTTCCCTTGACAGGTACCGAGACTACTGTAAGGCGGCAAAACGCAAGAAATGATGGTACATGGAAGTGGATCAGGCTGGACCCAGTGGTTTGAGGGCTCTGATTGGGACAAAGGCGACATATCCAGGCAATAACACTCCGGCGGGAAGAGCAATTCGTTGCTACAACTGCTAGCAATTTGGGGACCATCTGAGCGGGAACTGTCCCAAACCCAAGGCGAAAATCTGTATCAATTGTGGACAGGTGGGCCATGAAGTGCGTTCTTGCCCTCAGCGAAAGGATACCCAAGTGAGCAGAAACGGCATTAGCGAGGTTGCTTATAAGAAAATAGCGGTGACTCAGAATGGCATTAAAACTAAGGGGCTCATTGACACCGGAAGCGAACGCAACGTTCTGAGTCGACGCTGTGTCTAATCATTGTGTGAACTCATCAAGTGTTAAGAGGTTTTGGCGTTTTCCTAGAAGTTAATGCTCTCATTGCAGAGTGTGATCTTTCTGGCGCTGATTTACTTTTAGGGCAACCGGGACTTTCTAGTCCTGTCGTTCGGTTCACCGTTGTAGATGGAAAGGCGATGTTGACATGCGACGAAGAACCACTAGAACAGCTGATCCAGTGCCTCCATCTAGAACTGAATGAGGCGAACAGGCGGACGCTAATGTCCATGCAGAATGCCACATGGAACCTGGCGAAAAGGCGGATCTCCAACTCCGGTCCTCGATGGTGTTGCTGGCATGTCCTATCTGGTTGGCGCAAAATATTTCGAGAAGAATGGTGCCGTATAGGTATCATGAACAAATCAGTGATGGCTGGGTCATATTCCGTGATTAGGATCCATAACATTGGAAATAAGGCAGTATCATGGAAAACTGGCGAAGTCGTGATCTGAGGTGTACCAATGAGGAAGGCGACACCGACATCTCAGGTAATGATAAGCCCTAATAATGCATGTAAAATTGATGATTGATGTCGGACGCGTTAAAACTGGCGATATTGATGATGAATGTTATGAGAAGCTGGTTCATTTAATGTCTGAAATGAGCGAATGCTTTTCAACGGGTGAGACTGATTTGGGGTTGACTGATTTAGGCGCATTAAAAATTAGATTGACAATAGTATATCGACCTTATCGGCTGTCGTTGTATGAAAGAGAGTTGGTGAGGAATGGGGATGACTTATTGGCGAGCGGCGTAATTCGGAAAAGCGAGTCGGAATATGCAGGTCCAATCGTGTTGATACCTAAAAAGAATGGTGATGTCCGAATGTATGTGGATTATGGGGCGTTGAATGCACTCACAGTGAAGGATCGTTTCCCACTTGCTCGTGTGGACGATCAGTTGGAACAGTTGGATAGGTTGGCTGGAAAGTGTTTCTATACTACTCTGGATTTGGCGCAAGGGTATCATCAAGTCCCAATGCATGAAGACTCCATTGAATACACCGCGTTTGTGGCCCCTGATGTACATTATGAGTATTTGCGGGTTCCTTTTGATTTGGCGAACACCCCTGCTATCTTCCAGAGGGTCGTGAACAGAATGCTGATGAACTTCTGACTTATATGGATGACATTTTGATTCCTTCAACAAGTGTATCGAATGGACTGCACTTATTGAGCCGCGTGTTAGGTATGGTCAATGAGGCGGATTTGGAGTTGAATTTGAGAAAATGTAGTTTCTTGCCGGACCATATTGAATACCTTGGACAGGCGATACGTGCGAACGGTGAGAAACCGGGCAAGAGGAAAATTCAGGCAGTTCCATATTTTCCTGTACCTAAAGATGTGCATGGCGTACAGCAGTTTTTGGGATCGGCAAGGTACTTGTGAAAATTTGTCTAGGATTTTGCCGAATTTACGCGACCTTTATCGACATTAACCAAGAAAGGTGTTATATGGCGTTGGGGTCTCAGGGCAGAGCGCATTTGAGCTCCTGAAGGCGTTGTCAGTGGAAAAAACCGGTACTGGCATTGTTTGATAGTGGAAGGGCGATAGAGCTACATACGGATGCTCGTAAGCTAGATATAGCAGGTGTTTTGCTGCAGAAACAGGATGATGGCGATTGGAGACCTGCGTCTTATTTAAGTCGAGTCACTTTGGCAACTGAGCAGGTGTGGCATAGTTTTCAGTTGGAAACTTTGGCAGTGGTTGAATCAGTAAAGCGATTCCGGGTATATCTCATAGGCGTTCCATTTAAGGTGGTTACGGATTGCTCGGCAGTAAGATCAACATTGATGAAGAAGGATTTGCTGCCACGTATTGAACGATGGTGGATGACGCTGCAGAAGTGTTAGAAGGAGATTGAACATCGACCTGGGCCTCAATTCTCAAGTTCAAGGGAACGGGACGGGAACTATCACATTGCTGATGTGATCGCTTACAGAACGTCGTTCCCCGGTTTCGAGAATTTGGAACATGGCGGTAAAATGAGACATGTCGACGCTCTCAGTAGAAATCCGGTAGATATATGCATGATAAGCATGGGCGAGGCGGATTAGTTTTTGACAGTGCAGCTTCAAGCCCCTAAGGCACAGGAATTGCAGTCTGCATTAACTGAGGATGTGGCGGATAAATGCGTAAAGGCGGAATACAAGGTGTTGAATGTCAATTGTATAGGAAAACCTTACTGGGCGAAAGGTTATATGTTCCGGCATTTGCAAAAATTGTATTTAATGAGGAAGCATCATGATGATATTGGTCATCCCGGAATTGATAGGTGTTCAGGTTTGTCATTTCATTGTGAATGGGGCAATTTATGGAGAAATACATCAAGGCATGTGCATTTTGCCATAGCCTTTTGGTAAGGGTAGCCATGGCCATGCAGAGGGGCTCTCACATCCTATCGAGAAGGTGGCGATTCCTTTTCATATGCTGCACGTCTACCACGTTGGACCCTTTCCCAAGAGTACCTGGCGTAATCAGCATGTGCTCATGGTGGTTGATGCTCATAATAAATTCACAATGGCGAGGGCGACTAGAACACTGCGTTCTAATGAGGCGATAGAAAAGTTGAGGCAGGTATTTGGCGAATTTGGATATGCAAGGCGAATTATTTCCGACCGTGGTCTGGCATTTACCAGTAAGGGATTCATTAGTTATTTAGCAGAAAAGGGAGTAAAACATGTACTAAATGCAATTGCTGATCCTAGGGCGAATGGTCACGTATAGAGTTAGAATCGGACATTGTTGAATGCAATTGAGGCAAGTGCGGAGTCCGAGGCGACTTGGGATTAAAACCTTCCTGAGATTATATGGGTAATGAATCAGACTATGAACAAGAGCTCAGGATACTCACCTACTCAGGTCATGTTCACGAGCACAACTCGCGTGAATGCAGCATTGAGTGGGGAGGTCCATGACGCTAATGTCAAACAAGGGGAAGGCGAGTCTCTCGGCATTATGAAGGAGGAGTTACTTCACAGGCGACAAAAGGCGGTTGAAAACCTGACAAAGGTAAGTAGAGCGATGAAAGCTCGATACGATTGTAGGCGTAAGGCAACAGTGACTAGTTACAAGGTGGGCGATTTGATATTGTGGCGTAACGTGGCTACCTATTCCAAGTAAAAAGGTGTAAATAGGCTACTTATTAATAAGTATGATTTCCCCTACGGCGTGGCGAAAGTAATTGGTACTGACCGTTACTTAATTATGGCGGTGAAAGACATAAGAGGGTATAAAACCTTTAAGGCCTTGGTGGCAGTGGAATGTTTAAGGCGATATAGAAGTACTACTCCAGGCGATGATGGCGAAAGTGAGGAATCTGATTTTGACGGCGAGGTCAAGGATCGACAAGATATGATTGACTTCCTGGAGGGCTAATTTATTAATAAGGACATTAATTTTTACAGGATGGCCACACGAAAGCAACCACGAAGAGCGCGGCATCACTGGTGGGCTGAACCACGAGGGGAGCGGCGACACTGGGGCATTCTTCATTAATGCTAACACAGAGGGCGCGGCGGTAACAACGGATATCAACCGATCAAAGGATCCGGGGATCATCCGGATGTCTAGGGGAATAACAACAGTGTTGCTGGGGGAATTTTGGACGAGCAGAGTTGGTTTGCGATTAGACCAGTAAAGGCGTGTTTTTTGAATCCAAGCTTTTTCTTTATAATCAAATCACTAAAAGTTTGGATGCTTTCCAGCAAATTTTAGTGTTTGTCAACATTTACGAGCTGTGTGTGTTCTAATTTCGGACCTTCACGGTAACATATAGACATTATAAGCCTAGTGTTCCCTGGGACCAGAGAATGTTTCGGATTTATGGGCCATGAGCACTCATTCGTCGCACTTTTCTTGTGCTAACAATTGGATATTTTGAGGTAAATTTTTGGTAGCGTCACTTATTTTTCCTAATTTTCAGTTTTTGCAATGCTTTACTTGATTGAAATGTTGATTGAAATCAATGGTGCAGTAACATGGTAATTTCCTATTTATTCCTCAACACTTACTTGTGTTTAATGATAAAATTAATTGTTTTTTTAAATCATGATAGTGTTGAGTTCGCTAATATGCACTTGGTCTTTAGGCTTACTGGGGGAAATGTCTGTAATGCGAAGTGAATATACCAGGAGCGCTATCGAGCGCGCTACCGTTGCTGATACAAGAACGTTTACTCTCGAATTTGCAAAACTGAGGGTTTCGGTCTTGAAAATTATGGAAAACAACCCGATTCAAGTGGAAGAAAAATTTAAAGCAATCGAAACATATCTCGTGCAGCCCTTTTGGAAAATTCTTATTGCCAATATGCTGTACTGGCGACATATTCAAATGGGCCAAGCAATGTTCCCACGTGACTTTCCTTTGCACATAATATTTTGTGAGTGGTTTCTACGCTGGATCTGGGGTAGAAAACGTGAGAGCTTGCTGTAACAAACCTTCAGTAGTACCTTCTAATGAAAACGCCTTTATATAAACCAGTTAAGTATAATATTTCATAATTTTTTTTAAATCGGAATTGAGAATAGACTATATTTATACAGGGTGTCCCACCGGGAACCACTGCTATCGATATACAGTGAGCGACAAACACATTGCATATAATTATTTAAAAATCAAGTGTTTAGTTTTCAAAAAATCGCTTGCACTTCTTAGTAAAAGTCCAAGAAGAATATGCAAGTTTAAGGCCGATTGAGTCTGGAGAGCCTTTACCTTCATACTGCAGATTTACCAATAAATTCAAATTGTATGACTGCCACATTTGCTGACGATGCTGCAATTTTAGCAGCACATCAAAATCCGACAGTTGCGTCTGACATTCTGTAGAATAACTTAACATTGGTACAGGAATGGCTGAAGAAATGGAGGATTAAGGCCAATGAAACTAAAAGTGGACAAGTAACTTTTACCATGCGTAGAGACGATTGCGCTCCTGTTCACCTTAATAATTTGCAAATACCTCAAGCCAGGGAAGCCAAGTACCTGGGCATGCACTTGGATCGGCGCATGCCATGGCGCTCTCACATTTTCCCGAAAAGGAAGCAACTAGGCATTAAACTAAAAAAATTGTACCGGATTATGGGTAGAAACTCACAATTAACAACCCAGAATAAAATACTATTATACAAAGTGATGCTAAAACCAGTGTGGACTTACGGAATACAGTTGTGGGGGGCAGCTTCAAATTCAAATATAGGAATTCTAGAACGATTTTAATCAAAAGTGTTACGAACGATTTTGGACGCGCCGTGGTATGTGCCGAACGATCTTATTCGCCGCGACCTTAAAATATCAAGTGTTAAAGAGGAAATCACGAACTACAGTGTTATTTACAGGCAACGGCTTAGCGCCCATCCTAACCAACTTGCGGAAAAGCTCTGGAGTAGTCCATTTAACAACATTAGACTGAACAGATTTAATCCTACAAACCTAACTACTAGATTTAAGTAATACTGTTTGAAAACCCAGTAGTCAAAAACAATTAATTAGTTAATTGATTTGAAATAGGAGATTTGGATGGCCAATCCCCTACATGTTGAAATGTATGTCAGTTTTGTTGTATGTCAAACAAAATTTCTGATTACCTTCGGGTAGCTTGTAATATTTCTGGGAGATAATAAAAAAAATAATTTACAACCTTGAAAATAAGTTCTTATTTTCTCAGACTTAAGGAGTGAGGAATTATATGGCCACTTACTAGACCTGGGTAACACTGTGTCGTGTGACACTTTTATGTTGTTGCCACTCTGTGTCCATGTGCCCTAACACCTCGCCTCTTACGACGCGAAACCTTGAACAACTTTTAACATTAAAGCGACCCACTCACACGGCAATCTGCAGGGTAGGGCAACAGCAATTGGGTATAGCACTAGACGTTGCGATCACTGGTCCCAATTTATCAGAGTTTTGTTCTATGCGTCAACGTATGGCTCCTTCAAGGGTTCAAAAAATTGGGATTGCACTTGCAGCACTAACAGCAGATATGAACAAAAAGAAAAGAAATACTGGTCAAAACAATGGTTGTTATAAAGAAGAGGATTTTATCATTCCAATTTAATAAAGGAATTAGAACCAATGGTATCTATGAATTAGATTCTATCAAGTATTTATCAACCAACGTAAAATAAATAACCTATACACAGGCGACCAGAAAAGGATAAATTGTGTACAACTGGTCTACACCCCATTCGAGCTGCAGGGAATTGAAGAGAGGAGCAGGCCGATTGTATCCTCTGAACAACCAACTAGACGATATCGGAAAGTCGTTAATAAATAGGCACAATTGAACTAGACATGTGACAATCTACAGGGACCCTGCAGATTGTACCCTGCAGATTGAAAAAGATACATTGCAACAGTGCAAAATATCAAACCTCTCCAGTGGCCGCTGAACCAGATAGATGAAAATCAATACGTCTTGAAATCTACTGACAGCGAGTAAGTGCTGAGCAAAACAGGCGACGGATATTCGATTAACACCATAGCTCTTATTCTAAAAATCACAAAATTTTATACAACAAAACAATGAAGTGATTTTCTTCTTTTATTAACCTATACAGGGTGTCCCGTCGGGAACCACCTCGATCGATATATAACTATGCAATACATAGATCGCGGTGGTTCCCGGTGGCACACCCTGTATTATTCCACAGATCTAAAGAAAAAAAATCACATTGAGTCTCTTGGTGAAGTCAAATGTGTTCGGAATGTGAAACAGAATAAAAATGAAAAACCGCTTTAATGTTCATCGTAGATTTAAAACAATTGAGAAATATATAAAATTCAGTTACTCATAAACACCAGAGTAATTTTTGAACCTCTTCGAGAAAACGTTCCGATATACGAAACACAAGATGTGGAAAATGTGTAGAAACCCACAGCACCTCAGGATATCCAATAAAAATGAGAGATAAACTCAGAAAATGTGCTAATTGCCAAAAAAGCATCCTGTTTTTATAGGGGCTGTATTATGTATAAACACTGTGCAGAGCATTCGCACCCCACAGCCTCAGAACGGTGTTTCTCAAATTCGCCGTTATGACCGGTGGCGTGCAAATGCCTTCTAACAAAAATGATGTCTGATTGCAGAAAAAGTTTGCGTTTCTCTAAAGTAGTATTACAATATGTGTTACCATTTATTGTACTCGAAAACAAATAAAAAATTTAGAGCTACCTGATCCTGGTCCTTGGTGCGCACTTTCATCGCATAACAACATACGATTCAAGTCTGGGTAACACTGTGTGGGTCTCTTGTGATAATACCGCTCTGTGCGATAATGCGTATAACACCTCGCGACTAACGGACCAACACTTTGAATAACACTTCAATTTAACCTCATTCAAGATGGCAGACTAAGTCCGTAAAGGCCGCGCGCTGTTATCATATGATTCCCTATAACCAAAAGTAGGTCGTGCTCAAAATACTTAACTATTGATAAATTCTTATTTATTCGGCATCGGTTGTGTTAATGCCCGAATTTCGAATCGCGAATCCTAAAAAGAATACAGAATTGGCACAAATTGAAGCACTGACAATGTTGCCGACACATGTTACAAAAATATTTTTTTACCACGAAATAATAGCAAATGAATACTATGTTATATCAACAATTTCTGACACCTGTTAAATCATTCAATTTTTCGGATCATTTCTCCGAAAATTCGCTTGTCAGACATCTAGGCTTTACAAGAAGAAAATATATTGCGTTTTCATTTATTCGTCTTTTTCATTTATTCGTCTCTTCAGTAAAACCAAAGAAAAAAGATTTAGCGCGCGTTACCGCTTAAAAGACCATGCGTCATCGGCTGTTAAGCTGGATTTATAAACTCTGCGCTTGGTGCCGTTTGTCGATCGTCCTTCGCAGTTGCCGCAGTTCAAGAAATAAACATACGGGCGCGCACTTATCAATTTATAAACCCGGCGTTGCTTGAAGTTTGTCGTTTGAATTGCGTTTCCATGCTGTTGGTGACTAAACAAATTTTATTTCGCCGGCGACTGTCGTTTTCGACAATCAGTTTCATCACGTGAGTGACTGACAGTGACATCTGTCAAAACTAGGCCGTGTTTTGTTTACGTTTTTGGCAAGATGGTAGATTATGTTATTTTCGTTGAGGATCCAGACTTTAGCAGCTTGTTAATACCACGCATTATAAATACTTGTACAATTTAGTGCACAGAAACTGTAAAAATACCCAGTAAACCGGGTTGCGTGGGTTGAATTAGCGACAACACAAAATACATCTGGTATGATGGTGAAATAGAAATTCAAGCATGTCACTGACGACGCTTTTTCTTCAATAGCAAATATGAAGCTAAAATGAGCGTGAAAGCAAGTAGCTTGCGTCTAGACAATCTCGACATTTTGATATTAAAACGATAAAAAAAATTGAATTAATGTGTGTATTATTGGGTAAACACAACATACAACATAACCAGAATCAAAATCATGGGCATACAATCTGTCAATCAAATGCCAACATCGGCAACTGCGAACTGCACAATATAAATCATTAAAAGTCGAACATCAGCAATGGCAAAGGCATGGCAACTGCACGAACGACAAACGGTATTAACTGCAGAGTTTATAAATCCAGCTTAAAAGCCCATGCGTCATCGGCTGTTAAGCCGTGCAGCAAACCTACGAGTGAACTTACGAACCACTAAACATCACGTAACACAAGGTCCTCTGTTATCTCCACATTTATTTTCTCGTGTTATGAGTTTACTGCATCATAAAAAGCGTTGACGCGTTGTATTGACGCGACAAGCCGTGTTGGAATTAGTGCGTCAAACCTTGAAAATCCACTGTGTTACCCAGGCCTAACATACTACTTCTCTACTCAACGAATCAAATAAAAAATATATATATTATTAGGTAGTGATTTCTGGAACCAACCAATGGTTCCTAAAATTAGCATAGAAGCAAGAGCACCACTTGCCACCCTTGACAAAGTATCCAATAATGTAGGCTTTTATCGATCGATAAAACCATAAGATCAAATGCTATCAAACGAATGAAAGTTGTTATTCAGTAAAAGATCGGAAAACCTTAATTTTGGGACACTAACATTTCTTATAACATATACAAGTTTCCTCACGTGTATTATGAGTTTGGGATGGTATATGTTAATGCAAAACTATCTGAAATGTCAGAACCAGTCAGTCAGCAGCAATAAATTTGCAAGAGATCCAACTGCATTCGAAACAGTGAAGTCCAATTCCTCTTGAGTATACGTACTTGTATTATTAAACAATTTAATTAATTAAATAACGTAGTTTTTGATATCGGTACAAGCGCTTAATTCTCGGAGTCATGCCGACAGCCATGCAAAATATGCCCTTACCTTTAATCTCTGATCAGCGACAGCCCACACTCTAGTTGCGTAATCGTTGGAGGCTCCTAAAACCAGCGATCCAGATGTGTCAAAGTCTACAGCCATTACTGCAGCATTACTGCCCACCATGGTTCCTTTGTTTTCCTGGGCACCTGAAAATCATATGATAACCATGTGTAAAAGCGCAATAGTTCTTAATTCGAAGCTAATAAAAATGCGCAGCATTTCCAAAGCCAATTTCGAGTTTATTTCTTAAACATTCTCTTTAACATTCTATTCAATGATAAATGCACTTTGTCGAAGAGAGAACAAAATTATTGTCTGCCGTATTTATCATGTTTGAACTGAACCATCCCAATAAACAGAGAGTAGTAGAATTCATAAAATGACCATGTTTCTTTAATCTCATTTGTGAGGACTAACTCGTTAACCCAGCTTAACTTACTTGTTATTTTATGAACTAAAAATGCGAATACTTTAAAGACGGATTTAGTAAATAGTGTCCAGCGTCCCAGCAAAGAACAGCGAAGAAAGGAAAAGTAAAGCGTAAACGCTCAGCACATCTAGAAGAGCAGATTAAGTCTAAAGCCTCAAAGCCCGCAACACCAAGCTCCCCAAAATCATTCGCCTCCTTTGAGGGCTCCATTAATTCCGAAACGCTCGAGGCGGAACTTCGAAGTCTGCACGCCTAAAACCTCTACCTAGAACAATCCAACGCTGAGCTGAAAGCCCAAATAGCCCACCTGGCCCAACGTTTCAAGGCACTTACCAATCCCCTAAACACCACACCAAATGAAAGTGGTCACTCGTTTGAATCCCTAAAGGAAACAACTCCAAACGTTCCCCATTCAATGGAAGTCCCTGAGGACTGAAACTTTCCCCCCCTGGAGCCCCAAAAGCGCCCACCAGAAAAAAATCCCCAACCCCACAAGAACCAAAAGTCCTGAAAGAACCAGCCATGAACCCTGCTTCCTCCGCCGCTAGTGCAACCAGAGATTAGGAGAACTAACAACTAATTTCTGGTGCAACTGCTGCTACTCCCTGAAGCCGAAATCATTGCCCAACTCAAAATAAATTTGATTGCGGCTATGGTTTCAAAAAATCCGATCCTTAATACAGCATGTAACAGTACATTAAAAATCCAACTTATGTCCTCCCCTCCCCCCTGTGGGCCGAGGGCTTGGACACTGCAAGTGCAGAATTGACAAAATCTGCCTACGGCAACGATTGCTTATCAAAATAAAACACCAGAAAAGAGTAAAAGCCTTGAATGGCTAACTCTGAGGAAAATCAACAACGCGCAACCCACATTCCGGCGTCTAAGGCAGGGTCTACCTCAACCTTACTGACGAGTCCAATGCGCAGGTCCGGGACGAAACGCATAATATGATCAATCAATGAAACGAGATATTGAACAAACTATGATTTCTGAGCTGTACAAATCCAACTTTATAGTTGTGGGAATAGTTAGTGACATGGGCACTGGCAGCATAAGTTTATGTTCACAACTAAATATAAGTTACGACGGAAATTGCTTTTTTCACACCCTGAAGGCAATTCTCTAAAGGTTTTTGCATATTCAGACGTACCTCATCTCCTGAAACTAGAAAGAAACCATATCACTGACAATTGTTTCATATTAGCTAATTGTGTAATAAATAGTGTAAAAATATTTTAAAAGTTTATTTTAAAAATATCAAGTTTAGAACTGCCGTGTGCATATTAAATAACTATACAACATCTTCAAGTAACAGGTCCAAAATTGATCAAGTTGTCGCGCCCCCAAAAGACGGTTCTATATTAAAAGGAACTGGTTATGAGGTTTTCCAATAATTATGACTTTACTAAAAACATATAGTGTTCGTTACAACTTGTTTTGACTATACTAAAAAAAACTATAACAAACTCTAACCTCTATAACAAAACCTTTCTCCAATACAGTCGACAATAAACTGAGGCGTTGCCTACCTCTTCTGTTAATACCAGTTTCCGACATACTCCCACCTGAGAGACCAACTGTACAATGTTCCTCAACAACAAAAGGAAACCTCAAAACTTTACAACATAATAATAAGAACAAAACCCGATACTTATGTTCAAGAAATAATGACAGGGATCTTTTTCTACAAATATCTTATAGGCATTTCAGATGTGCGACACCACGTGTAACCTATACTTTTTGCCCTGACAACTTATTATTGTCACATCGAGACAAACCGCTAGAGCTAGTAAAGGCTCTCAGAGAAGCACCAAATGCTCGGATATTAACATTTGGTGGAGGTCCTTCCGGGATGTTTATCGTCTGCTTTTTCTTCGGGTTTGACATAATCTTGAATAGCTCGATATTCCAAGAGGAGAAGCTTCTGGACGGGTCTCAACAGCTCTCCACGAACTGTTTCAACTTTTACCACACGAACTTGATCATCTTGACCTGCTAGCAGTTCTTGAACTCGTCCCATTGGCCAATCAATACGTTTTGTGTTATCATCACCGATGAACCCGACGTCTCCCATCTTAACGGCACAGCTACGCCGCTTCTGGTTCAAAATCTTTAATTGTCCGAGGTGTTCTAGTCGGAACCAGCTCCATAAGTTATCCCGTAACCTCTGCTTGTTCCGCGCACTACGCGATAAGCCCCTTTCAATTTCGTCGCAGTCAGGCATATTATCATTAGCTAAGTCCCTTAAAAATATTGCGGGAGTTAACGCGATCAAATCACTCGGTCAGTTGAAATATACGGCAAAAGACTAGAATTCACTACAGACTCACACTCGCATATCAAAGTCAAAAGTTCTTCGTAATTCAAACACGAACAACTAAGTACGCGACGCAACAGGCGCTTAACCACTCCAATGAGCCTTTAGAAGAATCCTCCCCACCACGCCGCGCTAGAGGGTTAAAATGCCAAACTGTGCGTTGGGTTGACGTCTCCCGTACAATATCTTCCCAGTGCAAACCCGCAAAAGCATTTTCATCCCCCTCTGAAATTGGTAACATTGTCACTATATAGAGTCTTTGGACTACAGCGACGTGCCACAAATCGACGAAGACCCTGTCAGAAACCTGGGCTTGGCAAAGATAGCGTAAGTTCCATATGAATTGCTCGATAAACTGCACAAGTAAACAAGCAGACCCAGGCCTTATATCCCGATTTGAGAAACAACGGTCCGGCAAATCTACTCCGATTATCTCGAAAGCGACTGCATCACGCACGCGATCCGAAGGTAGAGGTTTAAACCTCCTACAAATGGTGTATTTTTCAATATAGACCTGATGCTTCTTCTGCCACCTAGAGTCCAATACTTCTCCCGCAAATTAGCCAACAGTTCTTGGGTACCCTGACATAACTTCACATGTGTGTCAAAAATTAAACATCCGAATCTATAGTTCGGTGTACCTTTTCTATTAGAAACCCTGGACTTCAAACGAATTATTCCCGATTCGCCAACGAATGGATTGAAACTGCAAATTATCCTATCATTGACCCCAGAAAAACTTTCTCTTTGTATGATTTCAAAAATAAACGTTTCAGCATTTTCTAACTCTTCTACTGTCAGCTCACTTCTTAAGTTAACTTCTTTCAAGCTGCGAATGCATCTACGTATCCACGCGATCATCCTTACTGTTTTGTAGAAGCTGCCAAAATGAGTCAAATGCCAAAAATCAGTCGTCTCGTCGTTGACCAGTGCGGCAATCAATTTTCTTTTTCGTTCCACCCCAATTTCTAGTTGGTCTGGTGTTATATCTTCTATTCCCTTCAAAATATTCCTGGGTTTCAGTCAATTTTATTGTTTATTATTTAAGATGTTACAAATACGTTTCGGTGTCTTTCTCCACCATCATCAGTTTGTCTAAAATATATATTTACAGTTATCATCGTGCGTGATGAATTTAAATAAAAAACTTTCACTAAAATTCACATATTAAAATACAAATCACACACATATTAAAAAGTACATTAAGAACATTGGTTTTCAAGTGATGAGTCAGGACAAACATGTCTGGGAAAAGACTAGAATCTATTGTTTAGAGATTTAAATTTAGCTTACGTGTCTAGTTGTTTCTACCTTCACATTTGACTGGTTATTGAATTCCCTGTTTTATTCGACATCGAGCGAGAGAACAAAAAAACTGTTTATACTTCGCCTTTTCTTTGCATTCTAGGAATTGCTCTGCAATTCCTCAATATCAGGTGTTTATATTTCACTTACCTGTTCCAATCAGTTCATGCATGCGATCATTTAATTAGTGTGTGATACACAGAGCTAAGATTGTCGGTGTCTGATCTAAAATTCATTGCATTCTGATGTTTTTTAATCTGTATCATTTCATGGATTCTTCTCTTATTATAGTTGTTTTCATTGATTAGTATTTTTGTGTTATCGAAATCAAAACTATGTAATTTTTGTTGTGCATGTTGTGCTAATGCTGTTGCATTTTCGTTAACCTTTCTTAAGCTATATTTATGCTCGTATATTCTTTTTTTCAAATATTGTCCTGTTTGACCTATGTATGTGTTGTCACAGTTCAAACAGTCAATCTTGTATTTTTGTAACACTTTTTATTTTTGTGTTGATTTCTGGGATGTACGGTAATGATACATACTTGATTTCACCTTCTTTTTTCTTATTTATATTATTTATGTTGTTCCATTTATTTGAATTGTAGATTTTATTAATTCTTTGTTTTATTATTGGTTCGGAGAAAGCTTTGGGATAGTTGTTCATTATTACTATCTTTTTTATTTTTTCAAGATTTTTTGTTCTATATCCATAATGTGCCAATTTAATCGCTCTATCAGTAAGAGCTGTTACCACACTTTTTTTATATTGTATAGGTGCATATGATTGGTAATTAAAGTATCTACCAGACCACACATCCATTGTGTACCAGTTTGTTTTTATTTCCCCATTATCGTCATATATAACCGTCATATCCAAAAAGTTTATTAATTTGTTTTTGTCTTCCTCAATGGTGAATTTAATGGTCTCATGGAATGCATTAAATTTATCTAGTGTGTATTGAACTTTTTGGTTTGGCAGGCACATTATGCAGTCATCTACGTATCTTTTAAAAAATCCACACTTAAAATTCAAATCAGGCATTAGTTTTTGTTCCAGACTTTCCATCACGAGGTTTGCAATTGTTGCAGCTATGGGAGACCCCATAGCTACTCCATATATTTGTGAATAGAAATTGCCCTCGTACTGGAAGTAAGTGGACTTAAGGCACAGCTCTACCGCCCCAATAAATTCATTTTCGGGTAATGATGTGTGTTCCCTTATTTCAGACCATCTACCTCTTATGCACTGTATTGAGCAATCCACCGGGATGTTTGTGTATAACGATACCACATCAAGTGATATTATGCGATGGTTCTTAGGTATTTTCTGCTTTTTTATAAATTTACAGAAACTCCATGAGTCCCTAACGTGATATTGTGACTTTCCCAATATATTACTCAACACAGATGACAGATATTTAGATAATTGGTAAGTTGGGGCATTTATGTTGCTAACTATCGGTCTCAATGGGTGGCCTGCTTTGTGAAGCTTTGGCAGGCCATATATATATGGTGCTCGGCCGTTGTTACGGTTGTTAAAATATACGCAACGTTATGTCTTCTATTGGCCAACATTATTTGCTTTCGTACAACTAATCATGTCCGTCCCACCATTTTGATGGTGAAGTGTTAAAGTTGCTTTGGTGTACAACCTCTTAATGAGATGTCGGCAGTATTTTTTATTCCCTAACGTCATGCCACTGATCTGCACACGTCAAAACCCGAATTTTCTCCACCCTGTTCGAAACAAAAGCGCACCATTCTTCCCGTCGTTTTATCCAAGAAATTACCCTTAACTTGATCAAAGAGCCTGGCCCAGCTCAATTCTAACCGTGGGATGTTATGTGTGTTATTTTGGAATTGGATTTTTTGGTAGGTGTAACTCGAGACTTTGCGACCAATAAAAATACTTTTACTTGACCACCCATGTCCGCCCGTAAAAAGACAACACAGACGTAAGCATCCAGACTTGCGTCACAAAAGGTATGAATGCTCAAGTTTTCGGATTCACCATCACTTTAACAGCCAATGTCTTTCAGTCATCCTGGATTTCAATTCTTGTGTGTCTTGCGTGAGTATTGAGCTCCGGGTTTATCACAGTGAGTGAGACATTCGGGTAAATGAAAATCTATAGTCATGGCTAAGAGGAAAGGGCTACTGCTTATTCCAAAAACTACACCTCTGTGTCTTAGAACAATATCCTGATCCCGATTTTTCCAAATAAATCTCAGAAAATCTCGATCATTTTGGTTGATACCGATTTGCAAAAATGCATTTTTTATATCGGATACTACACCTATTCGTTTTCTTTTAAACGCAGCAATATTGATGGAACCAGTTCTATTAGGGCCTTTTTCCAGACAATGGTTTTAAGACGGTTTTCTCTTTTCGTGCGTCGAAGCATCGAACACAGGTCGTATTTTGATAGTACCACTTTTCTTGATTACAGGCCGATGAGGTAAATAATGTCCTTGATTTAAGTCATCGGATTCCAGAGATTCAATTTTTTCAATAATCTGCTCATCCATCCATTCTTCAAACACTTCATTGTCTTGTACAAACTGGTTATTGCCTTTTAGGCGATGTACAGCATTATTTAATCGTTTAGCCATATTGTAGTAACTTGGAAGAGCAGGGTGGTCCTTCAACCAAGGAAGGCGAGCTTCATAACGCCCCTCTTGATCCGTAGTTATGGCTTGCCAAAAAAATCTTTGGCTGCCCTTTCAATAGGATCTTGGATACCCAGAACGTCTAGTTCCCATAAATTACAGATTTGCACATCCTTGACAACCAGATTCAATGTAGTCAACACTGCATCAGAGTGTGTTCGACAATCTGGCATCTTTCCCATAAGAGGCCATCCAAAAAGAGTTTCGAAAGCGATTAATCCACATAGTAACACCTGTGTAAAAAACACCTGCCACGTCTGCTCCCGATAATAATTTAACTGGGCCATATTGGAAAGAATCGGATATTTCTATCCGATATTCTTTAATCTCCTTGAGCCATAGTCCAGACAACATAGGAAATATATCGGCACATATGGTGCGCTGATCCAAAACTTCAAATTTGTATGAAACTCCTTCTTTGCAGATTGTAAAGTCATAATAATCATGGCAATTAATCACTTCTGAACTAACAAATAAGCAGTACCTTATCTTTTCTTGTCGTTTTGGTGTATATCCGAGTTGTATATCAACCTATTTTTAATGTAGAAACTTTGTGATCCAGTATCAATGAGAGCTCGTACCCTTTTCTCACAGTTATTGCCCTTCAAAACTACACATAGAGTCTGCAGAAATATATGAGAAGACATTTGGTTTGACAACGAATGCTCTCTGACAAGGTCCGAATTTTTTGGTGAATGAATATTTGAATCTGAAGGTGTTCTATTTATGCTTACGTCTGAAGGTAATTCATAGCACATCCATACCACATGAGAACAACTTCAGACAATACACTTTAAACGGCTTTTACATCTTTTCCTTTGGTGGCCGATTTTCAGGCAGCAAAAACCAGCCCCACTTTTTGAAACCAGTTGCTTTTTTTGCAACATAGTCATTTTTTTAGCTTCAAAACATGATGATGCATTATGGTTTCCTTGGCAAAACAGACAACTCTCACAGCCCAAATTTACGAGGCCAATTGCAGTAGGATATTCTGGAATTACGTTTTTCTTCAGCTTCATCCTAGAACGTCCCTCACCCATTTTTTCGAAGTAAGCTTTTTCTGTCGATCCAAAACTCTCCGCTGCTAGAACGAGTCGCTGCTCATTATCTGCCTCTTGTTTAAAGAAAGCCATTAATTGTCTTAACTTTATTTCCAAAGGAGGGATAGAAACATCACCTGTGAGTTAACTTGAGTTAATTGTGGTAAACAACGTTGCCAAACTCTGAATAACTCATGTGGTAAACAGGACTCAATGAGAGGAAAAAGAATGGCAGCGTATTTATCAGAGGTAATTCCTGAAGTTTACAATGCGTGTAACTGTGTTTCCAAACCATCATACAATACGGACACATCAAGTTTTCCTCTATAAGCTGAGTTTGATAAAACGAGTTTGAAAAGTCCTCTTACATAGACCTCGATCTGCAAATCCTCACGACCAAATCTCTCCTATTTGCTCTATATAATTTTCTTATAATTTTCCCCCATAGCAGGGTAGTTTTCATCGAGTTGCCTTACTCTGCTACCCGTCACTGTAGCTTGAATGAGGTACTCTATTTTATCATTTGAGTCGATAAACGGATCTTCATGCACTTTCTTGAACTGGGTCCAAAAGGATAACCAATCTTTGAGGCTTCCATCATAATGTTTAAATTCGATAGTAGGCATAGCATATAGCATTTTCTTATACCTATATTCTCTTTTGACTCTATACTTCCTGCTGTGGATTCTGACCTTGCATAAGGTTCCTTGTCTTGTGGTAACCTGGAAGCCACTTCCAGCTTTTCCCACTTGGACCGCAATGCAGTGAATCTTCAGAAGTACCCTTCACGACCATCCAGTTCACTTTCGAGTTCATCTTCTGTCACATTTTCGACCAATAACTCAAAGAGTTCGTGGTCCAATACATTTAGTTCGTCATATTTACCGGACAAACAGTCCCATTGCACGGCGTAGTGTCTTCTGGTGGTTAGTAAAAGTGGTTCCAGCTCATTTGCCGCTCGCGTAAAAGAAATCCTTCTAACTTTTCTCCATTTCTTTTTAGTCTCGATCTCGGTCATGGCAAACTCGGTTCTAAACCACCAACGCGTTTCCAAAATATTTTAAAAGAACGTGAAGCGTGTGGTGAAAGCTCTCTTGCTCATTTTTTCCGAACCCCTCAAAGTTCCAAGTCCCGAAAAAACCAGTGAAAATTCGGTCACGGTCGCCACTAATGTCGCACCCACAAAAGGCTACCCGCGATTTGCGCTCCGACGGTTCTAAATAAAAAGGAACTGGTTGTTACGGGGTTTTCCAATAATTATTACTTTACTAAAAACATATAGTATTCGTTACAACTTGATTTGACTAAAGTAAAAAAAACTAACCTCCACAAAAACCCTTCTCGAATACAGTCGACAGTAAACTGAGCCGTTGCCTACCTCTTCTCTCAATACCAGTTTCCGACGCAAGTAGTGTCGCTAAGGCAATTCGGTTCTGTGAGGAACGTCACTTGAGGCCCAAAAATAGCCCTTGGGATACTAATAATAAGTACTAAATATAAGTATGCCCCCATTTAATTATGTTACAACCATTTATACAAATTATCAATATATATAAAGTTATATCAAATATACCAAAAATATTGCATCGTTGCCTCACCCGGCCAGCAGCAGCCGACGCCTCATGAGCATTGGCATACCGTATCAAAAGAGATAGACTTTCGAGGCCATTCCTTGAAACAAGTGGGTTTTTCGGGTTTTTAGGCCGTCGTTCGGTAGAATTTCTTCTTGACGTTTCGCAAGTACCTTTGTGAATAGAGATACAACATCGAAGCTGACCAGCATATCCGTAGGTTCCAGTCTGAGGTCTTGGATCTTCTCAATGAAATGTTTGGAATCCTTGATGTATGTTTCCGTGGACCCCAAGTGTGGCTGCAGAAGAGAGGATAGATATTTTGCTATATCGTAAGTTGGTGATAAGTGAAGGAATACCACTAAGACCAATCGTCAGTGCCCCGAGATCACCAACTTACGATATAGCAAAATATCTATCCTCTCTTCTGCAGCCACACTTGGGGTCCACGGAAACATACATCAAGGATTCCAAACATTTCATTGAGAAGATCCAAGACCTCAGACTGGAACCTACGGATATGCTGGTCAGCTTCGATGTTGTATCTCTATTCACAAAGGTACCCTTGGACGAATCAATAGGATTAGTGGCGGAGCTATTCGAAGAGAGTATAACAAATCTGTTCAAGGCTTGTCTAAAGGGCAGCTACTTCCTGTGGAATGGAGATTACTACGAGCAAAAGGAAGGAGTAGCCATGGGAAGCCCACTCAGTCCGGTGGTGGCGAATCTATTCATGGAGAAGTTTGAGGAAGCAGCGTTGAGCACCGCACCCCTTAAACCAACGATTCTGATACCGATATGTCGATGACACGTTCGTGCTATGGAGGCATGGACGCAAAAACCTGGACATGTTCCTCGAGCCATCTAAACAAACAGCACCCAGACATCCAATTCACCATGGAAGTTGAACAAAACCACCAACTGGCCTTCCTGGATGTTTTGGTGTCTAGGCAGGGGAATCGTTTGGACCACAAGGTATATCGAAAAGCCACCCACACAGACAGATATCTTCACAAGCTATCTAACCACCATCCGAGTCAGAAGCAGGGAATCATTAAGACTCTCACGGATAGAGCCAGAAAAATATGTGGACCAAAACATCTAACAACGGAACTACAGCACTTGGATAAAGGCTTTTCTTCAGAACGGATATTCCCAGTTGGACATCAAAAAAGCTGTAGGAGTGGGACGTGCTGAAAAAAGTGAGTCCACTCTGAAAGCTTTCCTGCCCTATGTTCCCAGGGTTACGGACAGAATTGGGAAGGCTCTTGAGGAAACACAACATAAGAACGGTCTACAAGCCCACAACAAAGATCCGAGAATGTCTAGGGTCAGTTAAAGACAAAATACCCCACCTAGCAACTGCAGGAATCTACCGGATTCCATGCTCCTGTGGAAGCGTCTACATAGGAACTACTAAGAGATCGGTTGCGACAAGAATAGAAGAACACCGACGGAATTGTAAACTGGGACATGTGGAGAAGTCGGCAGTGGCGGAACATGCCCTCAGCGATGGAACACACAACATCTATTTCGGAGAGGCACAGGTCCTGGCCACGACAACAGGGTATCGCCCCCGACTAATACCAGAAGCCATTTAAATCTACAAACACGACGACAATTTCAACAGAAAAGAAGAGACAATGGCGCTGAACAGGATATGGTTTCCAGCACTCACCAACGCAAAAACAGCAAGAAAAAGCAACAGCTCAGGACAGGAGAGAGAATCCAGCACACCGGAGGATAGCAACAGCCAACAGAATGCGCAGGCTCCGATGACACAGGCCACGTCATCACAAACCACGTCATCGCAACCGGTGCATAAATACGGACTGCGCCCGAGGAATCGCATCAGAACAGTGTAAGCGTTCAAGCAAACCACTTCTGAAGATGCAAGCCGCACGTGCTTGCGAAACGTCAAGAAGAAATTATACCGAACGACGGCCTAAAAACCCGAAAAACCCACTTGTTTCATTGGCATACCGTGTTTATGTGTATCGTAGAGAATCATATGAGTTGAGATCAGAAATCGAGCAGTAAGTAGTTGGTGGTGGGACGGACTTCACCCACTGACTCACATGTGGCAGCACCAACCCAAACTCGAGACGCCTTCTCGCTTCAAATAGTTCCAAATATGCATCCGTCCGTCGAACCAAGAGATCCCGTTCGCAACACTCCCAAAGTTTTCTGAGTTCTACTGCTGAGTCAGTGCCCTAGTGCTTTAACGTGCTTTTTCCAAACGTGCTTTTCCCACGCGTTTCGGAAGCGTGCTTTCTCCAAACACACGTGTTCCAAACAGTGGCTAGTGAACAACAAAGGCCGGCGATCTCCGAGGCGCCCTAAGAAACGGTAAGTGCCTCTGACCCCCAAACACTCTTCACTAAAACCAAATCCTCAACAGCAGCAATTCATGCCTTTAACTTTCTCCGAAAGAAAACATTTAAACACACTATTAAAAAACTCGAAGCCCAAATTAGAAAACTAAACAGAAAAAATTACAACCGACCAATCCAACACCAATTAACAACACTACTACACAAAACACACTCCAAGAATCCCCCAAAGCCCAACCAGCACCAGAATCCATGGAAGTAGACTCCAATTTTCTACCCTTGAAACCAACAACTCCCTGGAACTTCCTCAAAACATCAAATAAAACACTACACAATCACCTGCAGGCTGAAGAAGCCAAATTAAACTCGCAAAACCCCGCAACCCAAAACACACAACCTCCCCAATCCCAACCCCCACACGATTCCCAAACCCAAATCCATTGTCCCAATCACCGCTAAAAACTCTGCTGACCGGATTAAAATCCAGTCATAAAATTCAATACAAAATCTCAAAAATTCACCAACACAAAAAAGGAATACTTTGGCATTTCGACTATGCGACATCGCAGACATCCACAACGAAATTCACGATTGTCACCGTTGTTGTAACGACCCAATGAGATTAGGAGGATGATTATGTTCAATTTGATATATTTGCTTATAAATCAGAAACATATCTTAATCCCAATAAAAGTAATTGGTCACCTACAAATAGTAAGGAAGCAAACCCTGAATATACGGTAATACGAATGCAACCCAGAATACACAGTGGTGGGGACACACACCCGCAAGATCAAAATTAAGCATTGCACAATAATAGAGGCGGTGGTGTGAACGTGGTTTCCAAATTGTGCAATGGAGTGGGCTATCTATACTTATTCTTATCTATGCCTGTGGTTAACAGGATGTGGATGACAGTGGATGACTAGAGAAGCTTTTTGTGAGACCGTTCAATGGGAATTGCATCTTTTGGAAATCTGCTTGATAGTCACCCGTGACCACAGGAATCCTGATGGTGTGCGGGTAAAACATCAAGTGTTTAGAACAAAAACTAAGTTTCCATCGCTATCGGCCCATTATTGTAAAAGACCAAAAAATTTAGTAAGTATGTTGTATTTAAATAAAAGTTATCTACTTTTCTGCGAAAAACGTAAATCTCCAAAAAACGTTGATGCTCCTAATTAAGAGTTAAAAGTTGCCCCTTGACCCACATCCCACGCACAGAGAATCGGGTGAGGGGATTCATTTTGGAATTATTTGATAGCTGCTTTCAAATTATCAGATGCCCGTTTTTTTTTAAGTTCGCTTTGTCGCGTGTTTTTCCAGATTTTCCTGGCTTTCCATCAAATCAAAATATGCTTTATTGCCCCAGAAAAATTTACAAATTTTATGGACAAGTTTTCCATACTTTTGGACAACCTTCACCCTCCTTCTACCATAGTACACAAGAGCATTTTAGAGTGAAACCGCTTTTCAGGCAAATATTACAATTAAATTTTTTACTTGTGCTTTTAAAGGAACACTGAATTTTTTTAAAGCAATTAAATATTTTGGTTACTGATCCTATTACATTCGTTTAAAGGTTTACAAAAGGTTAAATTAACTACTACCTAGTAAACACTAGGTGTTTTCGTAAGATCACCGCGTAAAAATACTACAAAAATCCACTTCCTTTAGTTTCATTTGAATTCCGAAACGACAAGTGAATGAAAAATTACATCCAATTGTGTTATAAAATATTTTGGATCGATAAAACTCAATTTACAAATTGTGGTATGTTTAATCGGCACTAATACTACTAACTACAAAGTAGTAGTAGTAGTAGTAGTAAACATCTTTATTTCTAAAAAAAAAGCCTATCGACCTATCGGTCTTCCTGCCCTTGTTTAATACATGTAGTCTTAATCTAAATAAAAAACAAATATGAAAATTATTTTATTCTAGGTTAACAATCTTATTAAATAAACTTTCCAATTCTAATGACAAGAAAAAATTATTTTATTGTCCAGTAGTCAGTTGCGTTTGTAAGTGTTCGAGTAGCGTTGATGTCGGGAAAAGGAAGCGGGATTATCTGGTTGGCCTTGTAAGGCAAAGGGGATTCAGTATGGTCCAGTTGTAGGGGTTGTTTGTCCATTTTGTCTGTAGATGTATGAGCCTTTCCGAAATCTTTGTCATGTTTGTGCGTTCGTATAGTAGTTGGGTGGAGGGGTTGTGTAGTGGGTTTTGGGGGTGTCTTATTCGTGTTATTAGTCTTAGTGCAATTTGTTCTGTTGTTTGTATATAACGTTTTGTCCTTTCTGTTACGTTGGTCATGAGTATATGTCCATAGTCTAGCAAGGGTCTAGAAATAGCTTTATATATTTTGGTGGCGGTGTTTGGGCTAATTCCTCTGTCTTTGTAGGTTAGTGATCGGAAGTGTTTTGTTCTCTTTATTGTTTCAGCCCTGATGTTTCGTATGTGTTTAGTGAATTTTAGTTTGTGGTCAATTGTGATTCCAAGGTATTTTACGTCGTTTTTTGGTTGTGTCGTCAGGGGAGTCAGCGTTGAGTCTGTGGTTTGTGAGCAGAAGTTGGTTTTTTGACGCGTTTGGTGTTAGTCTCCATTTATAAAAACATGTCATTGTGTTGTTTGTTAGTGTTTGGAGTCTTTGAGCTGCTCTCTCAGTAGTTTTGTCATGTACAATAAGTGCCGTGTCGTCTGCGTATTGTAATATGTATGCCGATCTGTCGATTTGATTTTTGTCTGGTAAGTTGTAATTGTATATGTCATGGCAGTATATATTGTAGAGAAACGGTGAGAGCGGGGATCCTTGAGGGAGTGGAAACTACAAGTCACTATCTTCAATTCCTTCGGAATGATCTGGAGATTATGTTGGACGATTTAGATTTAGAAGCACGACGTAATGTGCAATGGTTTCAACAGGATGGCGCCTCTCCGCATAATTTTTCACATTCATAAGGCGGAATCACCTGGACGAAAAATTTCCTGGCGCATGAATTAAAAGAAACAATCCAATTTTATGGCCACCCCGTTCACCGCATCTTTCAGTTTTGGATTTCTTTTTCAGGGGAGACGTAAAAAACCAGTTTATAAAAATAAATATAGCAATTTAAATTAACTTAAAGAAGCTGTTTTGATAACTACATTATACAAACTGCTGAGGAAGAAACTAACAAATCGCCTGAACTGTAAATTCGACTTTTACCAGCCTATAGAGCAGGCCGGTTTTCGGAAGGGATACGGCACAGTCGACCATATCCAAGCAGTCGGCACATTGATAGAGAAGTGCAAGGAATATAACATACCGTTGCATATTGCATTTGTTGAGTATCAAAAGGCCTTTGACTCCATCCAGATATGAGCAGTGCTGGGGGTCATGAACAAGGCAAGAATCGATTACAACAATCGAACTACAACGTTCCAAGTCAACGTCAAGAAATATCTATGAACCGAAAAAATTTACGTGGAAAGAGGCGGGCAGCAGGGCGACACAATTTCCCCCAAAGCTGTTCACTCTGGTACTGGAAGACATATTCAAAACCTGAGATGGGAACAAAAGGGTGTGTGTATAGACGGAAAGTACCTGAATCATTATGAGCCAAGATATAAACGAACTGGCGGAAATGGTGAACGAACTTGGGCAAGCTTCAAAAAATGTTGGCCTGCAAATAAACTTCCAGAAGACCAAAATCCCTCTCTCACGAAAATGTCCAAATAGCATTAGATAAACACCACTTGGAAACCGTGGAGCAGTACATCTATTTGGGGCATAGTATTAAATTGGGCAGGGACAACCAAACAGCGAAAGTTACAAGGAGAATCGGCTTGACTTGGACTGCCTTTGGAAAGCTAAACCATATTATCAGAGACCGTAAAGTCCCAACCTGCCTCAAGAGGAAAGTGTACGATGCGTGCATTATCCCTGTCGCAACTTATGGCCTAGAAACCACCACTCTCACGGTTAACAGCATAATAAGTGTTCGGACCATCCGTCCAGTATCCACCCAGTCAGCGTCGATAAGGAAGATCCCTGGAAGGAGTTCGACAGCCGACAAAACACACCAGCCGTGCACCAATTACCAAGCACACCAATTACTGACAATTTACCAAACTTCTCTTTTAATCCTTCTTTATTGAATATTCCGGACAACATCAAATTAGCGGATAATGACTTCAGTAAGTCCCGACCGATAGATGCCTTGATAGGAGCAAATCTATTCTATTCATTGTTGTGTATAGGTCAAATCAAGCTGGGAACAAATCTACCAATATTACAAAAAACACAGTTAGGATAGATTATGTCAGGGCCTCTACAAATAAATTACCAATCAAATAAAGAAGTTTGCAATTTTACTGTTAATGAGACCAATATCGAAGCTCAGTTAGAAATGTTTTGGCGATTAGAAGAATGTTCACCAGTAAATAAATACTCCGCAGAAGAACAAGAGTGTGAAGATCATTTTATCAAAACTTCATTTCGCGACTCCACCGGAAAATTTACAGTTAGATTGCCCACGAAAGACAGCATTAGAGAATTAGGCGAACTCAAGGCAAATACTTCTTTGAATTTCTCATCAATAACACAATTTGATATTTTGGAACGGTTTTCTTCATTAACGAAATTGCAACGTGTTATTGCATATTGTCTTCGTTTTATTAAAAACACTACAACTGACAAAACTAGCAAACTTAAAGGTTCTTTGTCTATAAATGAATTAAAAATCGCCTTAAATATAACGGTTCGAATTGCACAAACTCAAGACTTTGCAGTAGATATCTACAATCTTCAAACGGACAACTCTGTTAAGTCAAATAGTAGATTATTATCTTTAGATCCATTTTTAGACAACGGCGTCTTGAGAGTTGGAGGCCGTCACAAAAATTCTACTATTATCCCCTTTAATCATAAACACCCTTTGATTCTCAGTAACAAAAATGCTCTTTCTAAGTTGATAATTACTTATGAACATAACCGATTATTGCATGCTGGTCCTCAAGCGGTGTTGGCAAGTTTACGAAGTCAGTATTGGATATTGAATGGTCGAAATACCGTTCGAGGTATTGTAAGAAAATGCATGACCTGTTTTAAGGCTAATCCAAGATCATCAGTTCCCAAAATGGGCAATTTACCTTCAGCTAGAGTTAATATTAGTAAACCATTTTCTAAAACTGGAATCGACTTTGCTGGTCCATTTCTTGTTAAGGATAGTAAGACGCGCTGATAATAAAATTAGTGAAATGCTATTTATGTATCTTTGTTTGCTTTGATACGAAGGCCGTACATATCGAATTGATAAGTGATATATCACTGAATGCTTTCCTAAATTTTGCTCTAGAAGGGGAATGCCATCTGAAATTTACTCGGATAATGGTACCAATTTTAGAGCCGCAGCAAATGAATTTAAAAAATTAGCTAATCTATTTAACAACAATTGCAAGTGAGAGGAATTTCAAAGGTCACCTCATTCAAAATAACATCAAATGGTCATTTATACCTACCGCGAGCACCTCATTTTGAAGGATTATGGGAAGCTTGCGTCAAATCTGCAAAATTTCATCTCAAAAGAATTTTAGGAAATGCACATCTAACTTTTGAAGAACTCTACACCAATTGTTGTGCAAATAAAATCAATTCTGAACTCTCGTCCAATCACCCCATTATCGGACAATCCTACTGATCTCGAACCTCTCACTCCTGCCCATTTTCTCATTGGAGACATATTGTCAGCGGTACCTCAACAAAATCTACCAGATGTACCTATCAATCGTGTAACCAATTATCAGCGACTTCAGCAAATGATTCAGCACTTTAGGAACAGATGGAAACTTGAGTATTTTTCAAGTCTTCAACAAAGAACGAAATGGAAGAAATCAACATCAGATTTGAAGGTCGGCATGATGGTCCTCCTAAAAGAAGAAAGTGTACCTCCCCTACAATGGGCAATGGGTAGGATTATTACAGTTCACCCAGGCAATGACAATCGAGTCCGAGTAGTCACGGTCCACACATTCAAGGGAGACTTTAAGCGTTCGTCAGCCCAAGTTTGCCCTCTACCAATGGAGACTTAGTTCCATAACTTTTTGGAATTGCTCAAGCTATTTCAAGGGGGGCGGAATGTTCGGACCATCCGTCCAGTATCCACCCAGTCAGCGTCATTAAGGAAGATCCCTGGAAGGTGTTCGACAGCCGACAAAACACACTAGCCGAGAGCCGAGACAAAACAGAGGCGAATCGAAATCAACAACAACAACGCAGCGAACAGAGATCCATTTCAACGTTTTATAAAATCAAATAAATCAGTTCGAGAAATTAGACGGGTTTTCTTAAGCCCCCACAATAAGAGTCTGCCAAAGAGCAATGGAGCGAGCGATGCTGAGCATCAGCCTAAAATACAGAGTACGCAGCACGGAAGTTCGCAGACGCACTGGAGCACATGATGGCAATGGGCAGGTCATGTTGCCCGAGATGTCGTGAAATGGACCAAGAAAATAATGCAGTGAAGACCCAGAGAGACGAAAAGGAGTCTTGGTAGACCGCGGGCGAGATGACCTACAGCTGCTAGCCGGACTTCGATCAACTACATTAAAAAAGTACAAATCATTCGCAGACACTTCATTATCGAAAAAACGTAACGATATGATATATCACTAAAATTTCAATAAAATGCTGCTTAAAAAAGGCATAATCAAATATGGTTGCCATTTAAAAAACAAAAGTTTACGTCATATGTCAAAAATGATAGTTAATTTGTAAAAATGTCATTTTATTTGGAATGCAATTTCCTACAACTTTTCTATTTAATTTTTGCTGCCAGATTAATATTGAGGGAACTAGGATTTATTTAAAACTCTGTCATAAATTAGGTTTGTTCAAATATCGCTTGACAGCTGTCAAATTTAGAGAAAATTAAAATTTTTCGAGTGGAGCATTCAAAACTGCAAATCTTTGTCCATTTAACCTTCTTCGCATCTTTAGTAGTTTCCAAGATCCCCTCATCGAAAAAAACTCACCCTGTATAATAAATATTTTCAATTATATTTAAAAAATAAAAAGTGCCAAACTGGAAGTAACAAATCCTTATTTATTTGTAATTTATACGAATAGCAAAATGTATCATATTTTATGCCTCTATACATATGAATAAATTGCATTACAAACGTTTCTCAACAAAGTAAACTTGATGATGTCCTTTCATGTTTCCATTCTTGTTTGCTGACGAAGCTTTCCGATTTGATCTGGCATGAGACTTCGATAGAGATGTCAGCATTTTCATAGTATGGATGACTCTTGTCCATTGTCCATAGAGCATTCGTCTAATGAGCAAATATTCATGACAGGCATTTGCTCGCTTGCAGTACTTGCAGTGTTTGTTGAAACAATTTTTCTTTGTGTAGCATTTTTGGCATACTTAATCTTTACCCAGACGGTTGGATGGCTGCTTCCCACAGCCACATTGAATTTAAAAGATCTTCAGTTCCTTTTAATATCTCTAGATCATGTAATTTTCTTTTCAGTTCCATCCATTCGCCGCTCCTGCAAGTCCCGGATACACCGATTGCAAGCACCACCTGAAACAATACAGAATAGAATGCTTAGACATTAATCATACGGGGAATTAAACGACAAAAAGAAGTATTTTAAAGTTGTTAATCGCTTATAAATAATAAGTTTCTTTTTTACCTTTGCAGATAGAAATCTGCTGTGCTGCATTTCGAAGAAAATCTTCTTTATATTTCTTTGAAAATATGTAAGACTTGGTTGCCTTTTAGCCTTCAGGAATTTGAAAATCTCTCAGAGATGGGATTTCATTTATCATACAAAACATTGATCATAGTCTTGGCAGTGTATCGTTCATCCTCACACCGGCAAAAAAACACTGAAACAGTATCTGACTATTCGCCGTTTTCTTTTGATTTCGTCGGTGCACCAGCTTCATATATTCAGAAACACTTTTCGTAAAGTTTTCTGTTTTTTTTTTCACAAATATTATCGTCTTTCGCCTTCATATTTTTTCCTCTTATATTTGGTAGATTAAGTGCACTTGATGTCTTCTCAACTAGACATATTTTTTAACTGTTTAATTCGTATTAATAAACTTATGGCGAATACTCAACATCATCCAGGGAAAGATTGAGGGCAGAAGATCGGTCCAGAGATAGGGCGCAATAAGCTATCATGACTACGAAACAAGAAATTGGACTGAACTAGGAGTGGAGCAGCTGTACTGAGCCAGACGACAGAGAACGGTTCCGCGAGATTGTCATGGGGATAGCTCACGCGTAAAGATAGGCACTGCACCGAGAGAGAGAGAGAGAGAGAGATTTCTATTTGGGCCTTCGATTAGGATACAAAACACATAGGACAAACCTGGCAAAAAATGAAGAAAAGAAGCAATTAATGATATTTCGATAAACCCCTTCGGTATTTTCTCATTTTAAGAAGAAGTTTTATTAAGTCGCTATCATGAACCTGACAACTACGGTTCCGGTCTATAGAAACTGCTGACCAGGGTGCCAACATCTCGATATTTTTTTAAAAATAAAGTCTAATTAATATTTAAAAATAAATGACCAATAATAGTTAAACATGCTTTAGTTAGTGTTTCTGCATCACACCTTTCAGAAATTATATAACATACATATCTGAAAATAGAGTCCATCTAAGATTTTGCGACAACATTCGTTGTTTCCTTCCCTATGATTGCCAAAAATACGGAATTATTAATTTCCTCGAGTAATTGTTCATGGCAGGTATCAAGCATACACAAAGCTTGATCATTATACAATGAGTACAAGGCAGGATATTCATCGGTCCAAAATTCGAATTTCGTGCTCATGACGTCACATGGTGCTCACTTTGGCAAAGTGAACAACTGATCCCATTCAAAATGCATGTAACCTAGGCAGATTTTCCATTATTTTTAAAACGCAATGTTGTATAGCTCAATGCTTTCAAAATAGTGTTTGGGGCTTGATTTAGGCTTATTGCGAAGAAAAGTACCCTAAAGAAGTCTTTACAAAATATCTGATTTTCAGCGCTTTAGTTAACTGTTTTATTGCTTAGTTGCCAGATTATTACTCGTGAAATCGGGATAACCCTTGAATGTGTTTGGAAACTTTGTAAACTAACAACTCAGTGTTTTGCGTTTAGTAGAATTTTATAGATTGAATGGAAAAATCTGTTTTTAAAAACTTTATTTTCAAATTAATACAATAAATTTAACGTGAACATGGAATCTTATTGACTGACTATCGTAGCGACTGTTCTCGTAACGTAAAATCTTAATGACTGACTTATGACCAAACCTAACCGTAGACGTGGATCTTATTGACTGACTGCTCGTTTCTGTTGTAGCTTCTTTTATACTTAAATCACGCTGATCAAAGCAGAAACAATACTACGTCCTATTTTAAAATAATAGTCGGCAGAAGTGACCATATAATTGTAGTTGGAGAGTTTACATTAGACTGTTTCCTTCTTTTAAGCGTCGGCTCAGAAATATAAAAAATGCTGTGTGGAGTTTGCGGTTGCAATAGTGATTCGAGACATAAATCTCTGGAAATAAAGTTTCAAGCCCACCCACTGCGAGAACCGAAACACACACGCCAAGCAACCACCACGTGTATTTTTAAATTCACGAGCAGATCGTGCCTATCTGTGTGTGCAACCAAAAAGGCATCAAAAACCGCAATGGAAAAGTTGCAGCAGGAAAACGAGGAGCTACGGTAAGACATCCGCCAACCTTAAACAGCTAGGGAAAAGCAGCCAGTTTTAGTGCAGGAGTTAAGGGGCCACCGAAACCCTCGGCACCCCGCAAGGCTAAGACACCCAAAACAGCACGGGTTCCCCCCAAAAAGCCTGTGTTGGTTATGCCAGCACCGCACAGCCCTCCACCAACCACCCCAGGCCCATCCAGGCTCCTTCTGCTGCTCAAGAAAGCAGAAAAAGGCGCCGAGAGGAAAATAATGATGAGGAAGCCATCATCATAGAGGTCACGGGGATGGAGACCGACATCCCGGTTCCTGACAAGGTCGACAAAATTCCAGCAATATTCAGGGCCCAACAAGCTGGAGACAGCCAAATAGTGCTTTCACTGCAGAAGGCATCAAAGTGATCAGGGCCGCAACCAACAAAAATGGTGTTGCGGTCACCACTAAAACAGCGACTAATTTTAAGAAAGCCCCTGCGAAAGCTCCAGCGACCGTACTATACGCACACGCTGCCGGAGGAAAAATCCACGTGGTGATCAGGGGATTGCTACTGGACATTGAGGCCAGCGAGACTGAGCAGGAGCTCAAGGCGTTGGGCAACAGGGACGCGGAAGCGTTCCAGATGGTCAGCCGGAGGTCCAAGGAAAGACTGCCCTTGGTTTTGGTGAAGACAACCAACAAAGACATCTGGAATATATCCAGACTGTTGAACCTCTCAGTCAAGCTGGAAGCGAAACGTAAGTCCCAAGATCCTGGACAATGTTTCAGGTGTCAGCGATACGGACACTCCCAGGGTCATTGCCCAGCCGGTGAGATGCGTGAAATGTGGCGAAGGCCACAGAAGCGCAGATTGCCAGCTACCCCGACCAGGCGAAGGGAAGGTCCGCAATTGCAAGTGCGCGCTATGTGGCACCCAAGGGCACCCAACCAGCTGGAGGGGATGTCCCATGTACCCCAAGAGGAAGATTCCGGTCGTCCGGAAGGAGGACAGGGAAACCTCGCCAAGGAAGGCCACACCTCTCACTCCACAAGAGCAAGTAGCAGCAATGGACAGAGGGTCCTTAGAAGCCATTGTCCAGGCGTTAATGTTCCGACTCCATGCCTAAACGGCGTGATAGTTTCACAGTAGCGTCTTGGAATGTCAATGGGCTAAGGACTCGCCGTCCATAACTGGACGAGTTCCTGAACAACAGAAAGCTTGAAGTGGTAGCACTCCAGGAAACTAAGGTTGCAAGAATTATTAAGATTACTATGTATATTTTCCTGACTGTACTTCAATTTAATATACCAGGCATATACAGAATACCTGGCTCTTTTGTAACATTTTAAATAATAAACAATAAAATTGACTGAAACCCAGGAATACATTGGAACTTCAATTTAATCCAAAAGAAATTCCTGGGTTCCAGTCAATTTTATTGTTTATTATTCAAAATGTTACAAATACGTCTCGGTGTCTTTCTCCACCATCATCAGTTTGTATGTATGGCTGTTTCCACCTTCACATTTGACAACCTATTCTTGAAGCCTAGCTTCAGAAACACGGTAATACGTAAAGTACTCCCGGTTTCCATCCGCAGAAAAATCACCAACCATAGAAGGCTACGCAGGAGAAAACAGAATCGCCCTTAACCGGCAAGGGCAATTGCTGAAAGAAGCCTTACGGAACCATAAGAACCGGAAATGGGAAAACCGTTTGACAGAGCTGTATCCTGAGGATCAAACCATATGAAGTATGCAAAAGGCCCTAAGAAGAGAAGGTACCAAGATTCCAGCTCTCCATGGAACTCAAGTTACAGATGGCGGCAAAGCTGAAGCGTTTGCGGAAGCAATCGAGTGTGAGGCCAGGGTAAACCACCACCCAAACGATAACTTACATCACGAAGAAACTGTCAGAAGGGCAGTCAGGATGCTTCGGAGTGAAAAGTCAGGCAGCCACATCCCTCCAACTTCGCCAGCAGAAGTTGCAGCCATCATCAGAAGAACCAAAGCCAAGAAAATCCCTGGGAGAGATGGAATCACCAACAAATGCTGAAGAACCTGCCGAGAAAAGGGCTGGTAGCTGTAACTAACTTGATAAGTGCCATTTTCAGGACTGATCATTTCCCAAACATCCGGAAGCACTCGGAAGTCATCATGCTCCCGAAGCCTAAGAAAAACAGCACTTTCCCCCAAAACTACAGGCCCATCAGCCTGTTGCCCACTCGAGCGAGCCCGACGTGCTTCCGCCAGAACAGCTTGAATTCCGAGGAAAGCATTCCAGGGAACTCTAACTGCTCAGGATAGTAGAAAAATGCACCAAAGAAATGAATCAGTACCGAACGACTGGAATCCTCACACTGGATGTCGAAAGAGCGTTGAACAGAGTGTGGAGAGACAGTCTCATCTACAAGATTATGGAAACTGGTATTATCAAGAAACTGTGCCAGCCTATCGACAGTTACATTTGCAGAAGGAGCTTCGGCGTTGTTAAACTCACCGGTCAGAAACCAGAAGCACTGAGGCAGGAGTACCGCAAGGAGCGGTACATCTTCACAAGCGACATCCCAAGACCCGCCAATACAACCCTGACTCTCTTTGCAGATGATACGGCCCTTCTGTCATCCTCATGGCACACATCAAGCAACAGCTCCAGCTTGCAATTGACGAACTACAACAGTGGTTCATCAAGTGGAAGATTAAAATAAATGCAGAGAAGAGCCAGGACATACGTATTGGCAGGAATTAGGATAAGGCCGATGGCAACATCACCATAGAGGGAGAAAATATCAAATGAGAAAATGTTATTAAATATCTGAGTGTTGTTTTAGATAAGCAGCTGACCTGGAAGAAACATATCAAAACAGCCATCGACAGGGTTAAGGCAACAACTGCCAAATTGTACCCACTCCTCAATCGAAGAAGCCAGATGAGTATTAATCAGGCCGACACTGGCGAATGCCTCCACTGCGTGGGGATATGCGACCTAGTGTCACCTGAATAGACTTCAGGCCACAGAAAAGAAACTTCTGCGGATGGTCTTAGATGCGCCCTGGTTTGTTAGGAACTCCCAAATCTACAGGGACCTCGAGTGGGAGCCGCTACCAGAGTTTCTCACAAGGAAAGCGGCAGCGGAAGAAAGCTGGAAGGCACTCCAACGAATAGCTGCGAAACGTAGTGAACTACACACCTGAGGATCTGGGGCCCAGAAAAAAAATGCCCAGACACCAACTGGCCCACTTGGGCAACAGGTAGAAAACAGCGTAAGCTGTAAGTGTGCTAAGTAACGTTATAGTGTATGTAGTACGATAAGTAACAGCGCATATATAAGTCTAACGCGTTAAATTATTACGATGGCATACGGATGCCGGAGCTGACAAATTCTTAGAGAGAACTGCAAGTTTTAAAGGAAACTCCTGAAAACTTGGGCACGACACGCCCAAATTAGATAGAAATCCATCTTGTGCTAGGTATTACAACACTGCAGTGAGCACCACATGACATCACGCAAATCGACGCAATATCCTACTTTGTATTCATTGTATCATGGAGCTTGATCCTGAGATATAATTCCGAGAAAATGACAAGCTATGTTGCCAAATTGTCGACAAAGTAGTAATGCTTGTAGTATTACCAGGCTCAGCGATCTGAGCATTTTAGTGCACGAGCCCGATGTTGAAATTCTGGGGCCCAACTAGTTTGGTTTCCTCTTCCCTGTTTTCGATATTATATTTCTTATACGAGTCAGCTTGGTTTCTATTTTTCTATTAAATATTTATGAATTACTGTTTGTTAAGAGTTTAGATGAGTATGGCGGGAATTTGTCAACACAGGTAAGATATTACGAGTGCAGGAATTGAAAATAGTGAATTTGGCGTCGGCAATAAAAGCTTGAAAAAACTTGCTTAATTAGTAATTGAAATGCTTATTATAAGTAGGTTATTAGGGAACAAAAATAGAAAAAGAAAACAAATTCAAGATTATCTTGAACCAAAGGCAAGTTATGCCCAATTTCTTAATGTTTCATTATTTCTGGTACAGAATGTGATTTAAAGCTGCACAAAACAACGTGTTTTGTGCAGTATATCGAGTTTTCCTCTGGCCTCTGTCTTTGCACCATTAACTTTTCTTTGATGAAACAAAAAGTGGTTTCTATAAGTAAAGTTTGAGCCACATCTACACTTTAATTGGCGATTTCTTGAATTCATAACTTTACTACTTGGAGGGGAAGTTTCCATTCTCAGTCTGTTATTCTAAAGCAAACAGAATTAACATAAAACAATGTAATGCATGTCTTCCTGTAAAGTAAAGTAAAGTAAAGTAAAAAGTGTCTATTAGAAACTTACCTTTAATTAAAAAATCGTTAAAAGCACTAAATACGAAACTGATAATGAAAAATATCAAAAGAAAAATAGTTAGCTTACGCTACTAATAAAGGTATACCGCTAAGGAAAAGGTATACCGAAAAAGGTTGCAAATGAAAATAGCAATTAGACCATTTCATTGCAGACGTGAGGTTACAATGTAATCGCAAAGTTGTATTTACCAGATATCCGCTCGTTAAGCTCTTGCTTAAGCAAACACTGTAGCAAATCGTTCTGTATTTCTTTAGAGGTGCCTATAAATATTGCAGAATTTTTTAGATGCTCACTTAGAAATGCATCTAGTTCAGCCCCAAAATGTATAATGCCACAAAATAGCCGATTCTCAAAAGTATCGCTCTAATCTTGCCTCACACAAGCTCTACAAAACGTACCTAATGCAATTTAAAATGTTTGATAAAATATAACTCTTCTACTCTACAAACTTCACAAACTCCACACACCAACATATCTACTTCACATCATAAAAAACTTACTTGAAAACAGACTACTACAAGTACGAATTGACAACGATAAATCTTTTTCTTTTTCCCCTGAACAAGGACTCCCGCAAGGATCCCCGCTCTCACCATTCCTATATAATATATACTTCCATGATATCTATAATTACCACTTACCAGACAAAAACCAAATAGACAAATCAGCGTACATATTACTATACGCCGACGATACTGCACTAATAGTACACGACAAAACCACTGAAAAAGCGACTGAAAGACTCCAAACACTAACGAACAATACAATGTCATGGTTCTATAAATGGAGACTAACACCAAACGCGTCAAAAAATCAACTTCTACGCTGACTCCCCTACAATAATTGCAGACGGCCAAACGACAGAACCCAAGAATGACATAAAATACCTAGGAACCACAATTGACCACAAACTTAAATTCACTAAACACAAACGAAACATCAGGACAGAAACAATAAAGAGAACAAAACACTTCCGATCACTAACCTACAAAAACAGAGGAATTAGCACAAATACCGCCACCAAAATATATAAAGCTATTTGCAGATCCTTGCTAGACTATTGTTGTTGTTTGTATATGACAAAACGTCATATACAAAGAACAGAACAAATTGCACTAAGACTAATAACACGAATAAGACACCCCCAAAACCCACTACACAACCCCTCCACCCAACTACTATACGAAAGCACAAACATGACAAAGATTTCAGAAACACTCATACATTTACAGACAAAATGGACAAACAACCCCTACAACTGGACCATACTGAATCCCCTTTGTCTTACAATACTAACCAGACAATCCCGCTTCCCTTTCCCTACATCAACGCTACTCGAAAGCTTACAATCGTAACTGACTACTGGACAATAAATTTAAGATTCCTGTTTGTTAGAATTAGAATTATGAAATTGTTAACCTAGAATAAGATTATTTTTACCTTTGTTAGTTTAGTTAGATTAAGACTGCATGTACAAAACAAGGGCAGAAAGACTTTGAGTTGATGCCGCTCTGTGAGTTGTTGTTGTTGTTTTTTGGCTATGCTCCCACAGGGTAATCCGCCAGCACATTCCCTGGAGTCAAGGGCAGGTCTCACTCGAAGTCATCCCTTCAGCTCCTACATTTCTTCTTTATAGCTTGGCACTCTTTCTCTTGATTGCTTGGTGACCGTGTTTACTTGTTCGACTTAACTTTGTACTAATAAGAATACTGGTGACAAGGACTTAGTAGACGCTCACAAACACAGGAATTCTACCTACCAAAAACGGACAAGGTAGGATCTTGTATTCATTGTATCATGACGTTACGCTCCTTTAGGCCTGGGTTCAACAGTGTATTTTTAGGTGTTTACACAGCGATACAGATACGTCTTACCGCGCCGATACAGCGATACAGCGCGCAACACATTTATGTGTTGGGAGATAACAGAGGACGCTGTGTTTCGTGATGTGTAGTGGTTCGTAAGTTCGCCCGTAGGTTCGCTAGCGGTGCTTTTAAGCAAAATGATGTCGCAATATATTTTCATCTTGTAAAGCCTAGTTGTCTCACAAGCGAATTTTCGGAGAAAAGATCCGAATATTTGGATGATTTAACAAATCAAATCAAAATATGCTTTATTGCCACAGAAAAGTTTAACACATTTTATGGACAAAGCAAATAAAAACAATATTCTACAAAATATAGCACATACAAAGACAATCAACAATGCTAAAAAACATACAAAACATAGCACGTACAAGGACAATGGACAGTACAAACACAAAAGTCATCACAGGTGTCGGAAATCGATGAAATAACATAGTTTTCATTTGCGATTATTTCGTGCTAAAAAAAAATTATTTTGTAACATGTGTAGGTAGCCAACATTGTCAGTGCTTCAATTTGTACCAACACAGCATTCTTTTTAGAATTCGCGATTCAAAATTTCGGGAATTAACAGAACCGAGATAAATAAGAAATCATCAGTAGATAAGTATTTTGAGCATAAACTAGTTTTGGTTATTAAAATGTGGTTACCGCTCGCGCGTCGTGCCCTGCCGACAGTGTCGCGAATCATATTATGAATGCGCGCGGCCTTCACGAACTTGCAATCCGAAGTCTGCCATCTTGAATGAGATTAAATGTTAAGAGTTGTTCAATGTGTCGCGTCGTAAGAGGCGAGGAGTTGGGGCACATGTTCACACAGAGCTGCATCAACACAAAAGTGTCATCCAACACAGTGTTACCGAGGCCTACGTAATTGTAATCTGTTGCATGTCTGTAAGCGCCTTTAGATTACGCAGGGCCAATTCCGATTAAGGATAAACAGGGTCGGGGTGCTAAGGTCACAAAAGCGTGCCTTTTGTTTGTTTTGTTACGCGGGAGATGCACCTTGAGCTAGTTTCCGGTTTGACTACAGAGACATTTCTCGCAGCTTTAAAACGATTTGTGTTACGACTTGGCAAGCCTAAAGGGGCCTACAGACATGCAACAGAATACAGTAACGTAACACCGTCGCGTATCAAGCCTGGACGGCATTCCGCAAGAGCGTATCATCGCATCGTCCCATCAGTTGTCGGTCTTTTGCATCATAGAAATGTACGGAAATGTATGTTGCACCAGAGATTTACAAATCTGCGCTCGAATGCGAACACGTTCAGGATTTGTTGTGTTTTATCAGTGTTTATTTGCTGTGTTTAAGATTTGTATGAACTGAGAGTGGGGAGCATGTTCGGGGGTAATTGCATAAGTGCTTCAAAATTACCGATAATTTTGCATGACAGATGTTGTCTAAAAAATGCATGAGTTTATTTTCATATTGTGGCGAAAAATCCCACACTGTGCAATTACACACAGTTCAAATGGGCAGATTATCATACGAGGGAAATATTCGGTTTAATAAGAAGGTGAAAAAAAATTGTCGTTGCAAGATATATCATTTTAAGATTAAACGTTTGTAGATGAACAATCAGCGTTCATATATTTCATTCAGTCCACCCAAAACATTACACAGTGGACTTGTGATAAATCAATCAAACTTGCTTTAACAATACGGTTACTGTTTAAGCCCGTGCAGTGCATTGTTCAGTTTACAGACTCCCATATAACAATACATATCATCTTAAAGTTCACCATTCAAAAATACAGACCTTATCAATCAATCAAGCTTTCCTGTACAATAATTGTTTAACATGTGCGACAGCAGGCAAAGTCCTTAAAGTTGCAAGTCTTGTTAGAAGTAGTCTTGTGTTTCTTTGTACGCTAGTAAAACCTCTCTCGTGAAAAAGCTTTTACGATACACTTGGCGTTATATTCTGATACATTGACTGCATCATTCCTTTTAATTCTGAATATCATTCTTCAATTTAAGTGTTTTCCCTGTGGTAGATTTACTTAAGTATTGTCTATGTATTTTTTTAGTTTAACTTAAATTTGCTAGTCAATAGATTTTTTTTAATTTGTAATCTGTTTTTTCTTGAACTTTTGTGTAGCTTGTAGGTACTTTATCTACAAATGACATTGATCTTATGTTTTGTATATTTTCCTGACTGTACTTTAATTCATTCCAATGTATTCCTGGGTTTCAGTCAATTTTATTGTTTATTATTTAAAATGTTACAAATACGTTTCGGTGTCTTTATCCACCATCATCAGTTTGTCTAAAATATATATTTACAGTTATCATCAAATTAAATAGAAAACTTTCACCAAAATTCACATATTAAAATACAAATCACACACATATTAAAAAGTACATCCAGAACATTGGTTTTCAGGTGATGAGTCAGGACAAACATGTCTGGGAAAAGACTAGAATCTATTGTTTAGAGATCTAAATTCAACTTACGTATATAGTTGCTACCAACTTCACATTTGACTGGTCACTGAATTTTCCATATTTTATTCGATATCAAGCGAGCGAAACAAAAAAACTGTTTATCTTTCGTCTTTTCTTTGCATTCTAGGAATTGCTTGGCAATTCTTCAATATCAGATGTTTACATTTCATTTACCTGGTCCAATCAGTTCATACATGCGATCATCTAATTAGCGTATGATACACAGAGCTAAGATTGTCTGTATCTGATCTGAAATTTATTGCATTCTCATGTTTCTTAATTTGTATCATTTCATGGATTCTTCTCTTATTATAGTTGTCCTCATTGATCAATATTTGTGTGTTATCGAAATCAAAATCATGCAACTTTTGTTGTGCATGTTGTGCTAATGCTGTTGCATTTTCGTTAACCTTTCTTAAGCTATACTTATGTTCGTACATTCTTTTCTTTAAATATTGCCCTGTTTGTCCTATGTATGTGTTGTCACAGTTCAAACAGTCAATCTTGTATATTACGTTAGGTGTGTCCAACTTATCGCTTCTAGGCTTAAATTTTGTAAAACACTCTTTTGCCAAGTTGTTTTTAGTTTTTTCCGCTATAGTAATATTATGCGGTTTTAAAACATTTTTTATTTTTGTGTTGATTTCTGGTATGTGTGGTAATGATACATACTTGCATTGTATATTTTATTGATTCTTTGTTTTATAATTGGTTCGAAGAATTCTTTGGGATAGTTGTTCATTATTAGTACCTTTTTTATTTTTTCAAGATTTTTTTGTCTGTATCCACAATGTGCTAATTTTATCGCTCTATCAGTAAGAGCTGTTACCACACTTTTTTTATACTGTATAGGTGCATATGATTGGTAATTCAAGTATCTACCAGACCACACATCCTTTGTGTACCAGTTTGTTTTTATTTCCCCATTATTGTCATACATAACCGTCATATCCAAAAAGTTTAATGATTTGTTTTTGTCCTCCTCAATGGTGAATTAAATGGTTTCATGGAATGCATTAAACTTATCTAGTGTGTATTGAACTTTTTGGTTTGGCAGGCACATCATGCAGTCATCCACGTATCTTTTAAAAAATCCATTTTAAAAGGGATAAAGACACCGAAACGTATTTGTAACATTTTAAATAATAAACAATAAAATTGACTGAAACCCAGGAATACATTGGAATTGATCTTATGTCACATATTCAAAGTCGTCATTCTCCAAATGTTTGAAATAAATGACTTGTGTCTTATCCCCAATCTTATCCTTGATCGCACGCCTATGCATTTGTGTTACGCTTTCGGTAATAAATGATGTTTTTTTAGAGGTATAGAACTTTAAGTTGGCAATACTGTTTAAACTGGCGGCTATTTTGTCAGCTGTCAAGTGATTTGAGTTTAGCTTGGTTTGTCATTTCAACATGAATACACTGACGCCTGAAGAACGCTTCCAAATTGTGCAAATTTATTTTAAAAATAATGGTTCTGTTCGAAATTCGTATCGCGCACTACGTCCATTTTACGGTCAATGTTGTGTCGTGCACCAAAAAAAATACACGTTTCAAAGGGCCGTCGACGGGTTCGTTAAAAAAAAACTACCGAGATGTCTGTACATAAAAGCTTTACTTTTTTTTGACGTCAAAATCTTACCGGTTTTCTTTTTTCTCTCTCCATTCATCCGTCTCATATACTCGCATCTCTGACATTCTCCCACCTAAGAAACATTGCTGAAAAAAATGTTTCTTAAAACTAAAAAAAAATAAGCTTGTAATGCTAAACAGAGCTGATATGGTAAGTACATCAAACTAACTATAGAACAAACTCTATTCTAAATAACGACTTGGAATCTTACTAATACGTCCACACCGAGTCGTTTTTTCGACTTCAATACCGACATCTTCAATCTCAGGTTCACGGCTCTTCTGGGAAAGCTGCATCTGTTGGTTTTCGTATTCTGCCGAAGTCATAGGCGAATCCACTTCAGTCTTAGTTCGAACACGAGGCTTAACAGCGTCCAACTCTGAAAGTCTTTCAGGATCACGTCCACACTCCAATGGAAATAATCGTTGTAGTGGACGAAGCAAGCATCCTTTGATAGTCTTCACTTTGGCTAAACGAATCTGCCCATCCCTTCCTGGAAGAACTTCTACAACTGGTCCAATGGGCCATTCCAAACGCTTCGTATTGTCGCTGCCGATGAGTACCAGCTCACCAATGTCAACTTGGCGGGTCACTTTTCCCTCTCAAAATAGCTTCAACTGGCCCAAGTATTCTGAACGAAAACGTTTTGCAGCATTTCACGTAAAGTCTGAAGCTTCCGGATCTTTCGGCTAAATGAGGTTTTATCAATGACGTCACAATCGGGTAATCTGTCTTCTATATGTTCTCTTAAAAACATGAGAGGAGTCAATGCAAATCTTTGACTGCTGACTCGCACTCACACAAGAGCGTCGATAGCTCTTCATAGTTGAGGCTGGCTCGTCCCAACATTCGCCTTAATAGCTGTTTTAGAACACCTATTAGCCGCTCCCACAATCCGCCCCACCAGGCTGCAGTAGGGGGATTAATCGTCCCCCAATCTAATGTCGAAAATGCGTTTGCGGCTCCTAGAAAATTCGTACCGTTGACGCTGTATATAGTATTTGGTCTACCTCGACGCGCCACAAATCGACGAAGTGCTTGGAGGAAACTAGGGGTGGAGAGTGAAGTGGTAAGTTCCAAATGTGCGGCTCGATACACGGCGCAAGTAAATAAACATCCATGCCTTCTCTCCAGTTTTAAGGTACAGCGGCCCCGCAAAATCCACTCCGATCACCTCAAAAGCTGCCGCATCTCGTACACGATCCATGGGTAGCGATGGCGTTTTAGCAGACAAATACTTGGAGTTAAACCGGTTACAAACCACACACTGCTTTATCACAGATCTAAGGGTTCGCCTTCCACTAAGCAACCAAAATTTCTCTCGAAGGAGTGAAAGCAGACCCTGTGTCCCGACATGACATGACTTAACATGGGCTTCCATGATCATACTTTTCACTATAGCATGTTTGGATGGCAACACTACAGGAAAACGAAAGTCATCGCTATCTGACCTTGTAGATATTCTGGATTTGATACGTAGCAATCCTTTCTCATCATACGCAGGGGAAAAACCAATTAGTCTAGAGTCATTCAATCCAAACAGTCCGCTTGCAATAGTCTCAGGATCTGTACCTCTGCCGCGTTATGCTCGTCCGCGTCGAGTTCACCATACTTCTTTGTGTCGGGTCGTGTGCAATTGGTAATAAATCTCATGATCCACCCAAACATACGTACTGTTTTGGTGTACTTCGCAAAGTAATTAAAGTGCCAAATTTCGCTTTTCTACAAATTGTTCAACGTAGTGACAAGTTTCTTTTTCTTTTCCTCATTAATCTCTTCCTCATTTGGAAGTTCAACTGCAGTTGGCTAGGTAGTTGGATCGGTGTAAAGCCATCGGGGTCCCGCCCACTATCTTAAGTCGAGTAACTCCTTCGGAGAACACCCACGGGATGGTAAGTCGGCTGGATTATACACTCCTGGCAAATGTCGCCAAACTTCCGCCGATGTCAACTTCCTTTTCTCGTCTACGCGGTATCTCTTGTTGAAAATTTACCACCAAAGATGAGTAAAGACGAGCGCCTATAGTGGCCGCTAACAGTTCCAGCCAAGGTATGGTCATTTTTGGAGCTGATTTACACATGGGCGAAATTCTTGCTTTTGCACCCAACAGAAATACCGACACTTCACCGCCTCGGACAGCTCGTAAAAAGACAACACAAGCATATGCCGATTGGCGGTCGTCACAAAACGTGTACAAACTTAATTCCCCCGCTTCGTTGGTGCCAGCCATTATCCAACGAGGTATTTCAATCTGTTGTAGGTAATGCAACTCTTTAATCCGACTCATAAACTTCTGAGCTAAGTCTTCAGCCACTGGTTGATCCCAGGTCAGGTTGTTCTTCCATAATTGTTGAAGCATCAGTTTCGGAATAAGCGTAGTGGGACTGACAAAACCAATTGGGTCAAAAACTTTCTGTGTCAAAGCGAGTATTTGTCGCTTAGTAATAGCGTTCATCTCCAAAGTAACGTCTTTCCGGAAACTGTAATTCAAAGTAAGATAATCTCCTTTGGGGTACCAATTGAGTCCGAGCACTGCACAGGTTTCTTCAAAATCACCAAAATTCATTCCTCCAGTGCGCTCCCACCCTCTTAGATCAAACAGTCCTTGCTTCATTATGGTTGTTGACTCCCGGATGAACTTTTCAACACCTTCTTCTGTGGATAAGCTAACCATACAATTATCCACATAAAAACTTCGTTTCAATTTCTCCACCGTCCCACGGGAATACAGCAAATTACCACTCGACTCAGCTGAGCAGCACAAATCCAAACATTGGGACAAATGATGATCCAAAGTGGCTCCAAGGAGAAAAGGACTGCTATTCAACCCAAAAACTACTCTTCGATGGTTGTATACGACTTCGCGTCCTTGAGAGTCTAGCCATAAAAAGTTTAAGAAGTCACGATCTGCAGTATGTACACTTATTTGCAGGAACGCCTTACGAATATCAGCCACTACTCCAATCCTTTTCAATCTGAATCGCAATAACATGGAAGGTATTTGTTCTATCAGATTGGGTCCCTTTTCAAGGCAATGATTCAGAGCAGGTTTCTCTTTCTCATGAGCCGAAGCGTCAAAAACAGGCCTTATTTTTGTAGTCACACTGCTCTCTTTGATAACAGGCCTGTGGGGCAGATAATGTCCTAGAAGATGATTAACTTTGTCTGGATTAACCTTCTCGATGATTCCCTCTGCTTCCCACTCGGAAAAAATCTGTTCGTATTGATCACACAAACCGGTGGATTTCAATTTTCGAACAACAGACTCCAATATCTTCTGTGCTAAATTATAATTGCTGGAAAGTGGAGGATGGTCTTCCAGCCATGGTAATCTGACCTCGTAGCTCCCTTCTGAATCAATGTGGATTGTCTGATTAAAAAGTTCCCTGGCTGTAACGGCGGCTTCTTCTTTGCTACGTTTATCCGAGGGCTCCTTAATCGCAAGAGCTTCCAGTTCCCACAGTTGAGTAAGGGACCCGTTTTGCACCAACAAGTTTAACGTCGTCATGGCGGTAGTTGAACGAGTTTCCCATAAGTGTCCAGCCTAGTTGAGTCTCCATGGCAACCAATCCACAGCGTAATTATTCTCATCGTCCGGTGTATAACGTACCTATAACATCAGCCCCTAACAGCAATTCAATTGGACCGGACTGCACACCATCTGATACTTTGATACCCAAAATGTCTAACTCATTGGTTCAAGGTCCACAAAACACCGGCGGTACAGTTCCACAAATAGTAAAACTGGTCCAAGGCTTCAAAAGTATGTGAAAATAGACCTCTACAAACAGTAATATCGATGGTCTAACAGTGATGCGTTACCAACATCTCTGATCCCCCAAAAAGGCAATGTACAACCCTTTCCGCTCTTTTGGGTTGACAATAAAGCTGTGTGGCAGTATCCTTCAGTATATATGACCGTTGAGAGCCAGTATCCACGAGAGCCCTAACTAGTTTCGAACCTCTATCTCCTTTTATGGTCACCAGCAGCGTTTGTAAAAATACTTGAGTACACAACAGTGACTAGTGCGACTACTCTCTGCATTAACAAGACCCAAAGCAGTTGGTTCGTTATGAAGTCTGTCTTTTCCCCGTCTTTGTGCAGCATAGTCTCCTCCAGATGACCTCATACTACCGGCTAAACCAAAACCTTCAGCTGCTAAACTAATGCGCTGCTCATTTTCCACCTCTTGTTTGAGGAAAAGCATAAGTCGCTTTAGACGAACTTCTAGCGAAGAGTCAGTTGGGTCCTCACCACTAGTAGGGCTATTAAAAATAGCTGAACGTTGCCAGACCCTTAGTAAATCCTGGGGCAAACAAGACTCTATCAATGGATACAACATGGCCGAACATTTATCAGTTATTATCCCCAGTGTCTCCAAAGCTCGCAACTGAGTTTCAATTTGATCATACAGACTGCTTATCTCCAACTTTTGTTTAGAGGTTGTGTTGGTTAAAATCAACTTTAATAACTCCCTAACATATACCTCTATTTGAAGATCCTCCCTGCCGAATCTACTTTGCATGATTTCTATAATTTTATTATAGTTCTCACTCATAGCAGGATAGCTTTCAACAAGTTGTCGGGCTCGACTTCCAGGTAAAGTTGCCTGAATTAAGTATTCAATTTTAACATGGTTGTCTATACTCTCATCTTGATGAACCTTTTTAAATTGAGCCCAAAAAGCCAAACAGTCTTTAATGCTACCGTCATAGTGTTTGAACTCAATACGAGGAAGTTTAAATTTACGCATACCTGTGTGGTTATCTTCGAAACTGACGGTACTTCTTCCATCAGCCCCTCTGTTGTCACTACTTCCCGTTAGGGCGCCTGGTTCAAGAAGCTTGTTACATTTCAGCCGCAGTGTAGTGAATTTCTTAGTATAGACATCACAGCTTTCTATATCAGCTTCAAGTTCGGCGACTGTCGACGTTTCCAACAACAGGTCATACAGTTCACAATCAATTTTGCTCAGACAGTCGAATTTTGACTGTAACATTGTTACGTGCAAATATTTTGCCGTAAACCTGTTAATTTGTTTTCGACTTGTTTCGGTTTGCGTGTTCAAGTTATTTGCCAAGCATATCTGTTTTGGTTTTTTCCTCATAGAGTTAAATTTTGGCTGTAAAATCCGAATCTAGCAAATTTGGCGATTCTTATCGCAGTTTCGATTCTTATCGCAGGTGAAAGAAATGTTTGGTAGATTGCGGGATAACGTGTCCGTTAGGGCCAATGAATTTGATGATTTTTGATTCCAGCGCCAACGGAAGGTTGGGGGGAGGAAAAACTTCTACTGGTGTAACGGTAGATTTTTGGTGGTTGAAGATTTAATTAGGCCGTGACGATCAGATCGGCAGGTCGATTTTTGAGTTTGTTCCGCACGGTCGGGCTTTGAGATTTTCATTGTGTTCAGCGCTACCGCATGGTCGGTTTTTGAGAATTTTAGAATCAAGAAATTCTTTGATGGTTGCATTGGTTGCAAGCAGCCTGTCTTTACACTGGGAAAGGTGATTATCTAATCGGCGAGTTAAAATTTTGAGACCCAAGTACCAGATAGACGAATCCATGATGGCCGCTATGACCACGTGGAATTGGTCCGAGATCCGTGGAGCAATTCAAAACCAGCTCTTTTGGGGAACCTCAGCGGGACCGTTGGATTTTTGTCGTTGAGGCTGATTCTGGTGTTTTCCAGTTTGGTAGAAGTTGTATGCTACTTCGAAGCATGCTGGCGCCCAACTTTTGGTGAAGACTTGTTTTTTTATCAGTTTTTTATGACAGTATTTTTTTTATAATTGGACTTATTAACGTTTTATAGTTAACTGCTTGTGCTGAAACATTCAAGTTCGACTGCATTCAGTTCATTTTGTTTTTTTTTGACTTTAATTGTAATTCACAGTCGGACCTGAGTGATTTCCTTATTTATTTTGGTACCCCTTTGCTGTGGATTTTTTTATTTTTATGTATGATCACGACCGATCCCCATTGGAAGACCTGCGAGGCCACTGACTGAAGTGATCACTCCAGCCGGTCCCGCTCAGGATCCTTCCCCTTTACCATCCAGGCTTGATTGAAGTTAAGGTATCCATAGATTAAGGGTGCTACCAAAAATATCCGAGTGATACACTCTAAGTAAATTTATATATTTTTTACTTTTCTTTCTCTCAGTAAAATTGTTAACTTCTTTAAATACATTAGTTGTGTTGTTGAATTTGAGTGTGCGTAATTTTGTATTGTCCATTGAGCGTTCCAAAAATTGTTCACTAGCCGCAAAGTACTAGCTCTTGCTCTAACTCACGCCCGAGATAAAATAATTATAGTTAGAAGTAAAATTCATAACAACATTTCGAGGGAAACTTGTATGAAATCTTTGTCAGGATTTTCCGACTGTAACTCCACTTCTAGTTCGTTCGCGGTTCGTGTAAACACACTCCGGTACGCGGTACGGCTTTTATTTGTAACTTCAAGTCCTGTAGCCTTGATAAATGTTTTGCAAACCCGATTCAAAATCACTCAAAGTTTCGAGGTTAAAACGACAAAGATCGAAACCCGATAAAAGATTGCAAAACTCAAGTACGCTGGTACGGATTTTCCACCCACTCTTCAGAGTTACACCTGCTTATGCACAGACCGAAAAGTTCCACTATTTTTTTCCAGAAAATGTCCTGTCACGGTCGCCAAATGTTGTGTCGTGCACCAAAAGAAACTACCCGTTTCAAAGGGCCGTCGACGGGTTCGTAAAAAAAACTACCGAGATGTCTGTACATAAAAACGTTACTTTTTTCTGACAACGTCAAAATCTTACCGGTTTTCTTTTTTCTCTCTCCATTCATCCGTTTCATATACTCGCATCTCTGACAGTCAACATAATCGTCTATCAGAGCAATTAATTTGACTAACTATGGACCGTTTACGCATCACGTTTACGCTAAATACGCATCCACAGAGACGTCGTACAGTGCGTACATAAGAATCCATTGCTGCTGTAGAGCGTAGCGTAGAGGAAGACCCGAATCAGTCTATCCGCCATTGTGCACAGATATTGGATATGTGTCCATCCACTTTATGGAAGATTTTGCGGAAAGATCTTGGTTTGCGTGCTTGCAAAATCCAACTCGTGCAAGAATTGAAGCCACACCATCACCTAACAAGGCGTATATTCGGTGAATGGGCCCAAAACAAGATTGCCGTTGATCCCGATTTTCATAAGAGAATTTTATTTAGCGACGAAGCTCACTTTTGGTTGAATGGCTACGTCAATAAACAAAACTGCCGTATATGGAGTGAAGATAATCATCAAGTGTATGTTGAGACACCGTTACATCCAGAAAAACTGATTGTTTGGTGTGCTTTATGGGCTGGTGGAATCATTGGTCCGTATTACTTTAAAAACGATGCTGACCAGAACGTTACAGTCAATGATGACCGCTATGGAGCCATGATTACTGACTTTTTCGTTCCTCTATTGAACGAACAAGATGTGCAAGATCTGTGATTTCAACAAGACGGCGCAACATGTCACACAGCTCATGCCACAATTGATTTACTGAAGGAAACGTTTGGTAACCGCATAATTTCACGTTTCGAACCCGTGAATTGGCCTCCAAGATCGTGCGATTTCACGCCGCTAGACTATTTTCTGTGGGGATATGTGAAGTCGCTAGTCTACGCCGATAAGCCCGAAACGATCCACCCCTTGGAGGACAACATTCACCGCGTTATTGCCGATATATGGCCACAAACGTTGGCAAAAGTGATAGAAAATTGGCGGTTATATGCCAAAAATCATATTTAAATTATAATTCCAAAAGATTATCTTTTGAATAGTCAATTTCATGTCAATTTTAAAAATTCATCCTTGTTTTATTCCATTTCAAAGTTATATACCTCTAAAAAAACACCCTTTATTCTTATTGAAAATGTGAATCTCATTCTTCGTCTTTTTTTCCTATTTTAGAGATTGGCATTTCTGCATGTGCTTTATTTTTTGAGTTTATAACGTAATTTCATATTTCCCAATATTTTTCCTATGACATTCGGATATCAATCTAACATTTTAACTGCGTTTCTTCGGTCAGCTATTTCATTCTACTTTTCCTTCTGAAAATTACCATAAGCGACATAACCAAAAACTTTTACATATACTATTTTGTTTTCTATCCAAGGAATATTACGCAAATACAATATGTTTTTGGCTTAACTGGGTATTTCTGCAGATGCGTTCCAAAATATGTCCGTATATCTAAACCTGTGACGCATTTTTGAAGACAATTTTAACTTTAAGTTTGGATATGCTGACTGTAATGCTTTAAAGGAGTTAAGACGAATTTAGTCCCAGAAACCTGTTTTCTCTAACGTTAGGTCTGGAGTTTTACAAGGAACTGAACTTCCTCAGGGGGTGGAGGGTGGACAATAAATACCAAATGTCAACCTCACCTGCTTGTGTGAGCCCTTGGTCATCCGGTCCACCCTGCTAGACAACTAACGAGGCACTGACGACCAAGTGATTGCAGGGATAAGCAAACTCCCACTTACTGGCCAACAGCTTCGGGTGCAGGAGCTAGTAAGGGGTAGTAAGCTCTTTTGTCCTGGAGTTGGGAAATCGGCTTTGAACGCGGAGGAATCAGAAAATGATCAACGGCATAAGGATGTGGTAGGCAAATGGACATCCAACACATTAAAGACTCATTTAGAGTTCTCCCTAGTATTATCATAATGGCTATGGTCAAGACAAAATGTCAAATGTCCGGATATAGTCCCTCATTCGAATCTCCGGGAGGGAATGTTTTGATTGATAGTGGGAAAGGATGATACAAAAAGATAAAGTTGGAAACCATGATATTTGGTACATGGAATGTACATACAATTGCACAGCCCGGAAAGCTGCAAAACACAATTCAAGAGATGAAACGACTTAAACTGCAGATCTTTGGCATTAGCGAGATAAGATGGCCGGGTACAGGAGCTAGTAACAACGAGGAGGACTATTCTGTATATTACTCTGAGACATTAAACAACACTTTCCAGCACAAACAAATTGTAACGTGCGCTACCAACTTTGTACCAATATCGGAAAGGGTAGCTCTTCTACCAATCTATGCCGTTTTACGGGCCTACGTAAATGTCAATTATTATGGGTGATTTCAATGCCAAGCTTGGAAAAGGAAGAACTGGAGAACACACTGGTGGCTTTGGACTGGGCGAGAGAAATGAGCGTGGCGATACTCTGAGTACATTCGCCGCGGGACACGATCTAATTGTAACCAATACATTCTTTCAACAACATCCAAGATTGTACACGTGGAAATCGAATGATGGAAAAACTAGGAATCAAATCGACTTCGTACTCATTAATAAGAGATTTAGAAACAGCATCAGAAACATAAAAACTTATCCAGGAGCAGATGCTCAATCGGATCATAACCCGTTAATAGGAAGAATGGGAATGAAGGCTGAAGATAGTAGAGAAAAACATATAGGAAGATACGATTTCAGAAGACTAAAAGACACAGACACAAAAAAGTTGGTAAGGAATTAACTTTTGACAGAGACTGAAGAGCAGGAAAACCATGGAGATGTAGAAAAATACCTTAAAATGTTTCAGGGAAGTATACATAAAGTCAAAGAAAAGTACTTAAAGTCTCTCAAACAGAGGAAAAAATCTTGAATGACAGACGAGATCCTGGAACTGATGGAAAAAAAGAGATTGTTTAAAAATAAAACGAGAGAATACATGAACATACAGAGAGAAATAAGGGCAAAAATAGGAACAGCTAAGGAAAAAGAGAAACTGGAAAATGTGTAGAGATCGAAGAATGCCAAGCCAAATTTGATAGCTTTAATCTGCACAAGAAAGTACGGGAAATGACGGGAACACTTAATGTACTTAAGGATAACCAAGGCCGAGTTATAGTAAAGAAGTCGGAAGTTAAGCAAACCTGGGAAGAGTACATTAAACAACTGTTTGATGACGTGAGAACGGTGCCACCCAATATTGATAAAACAGATGGTCCCTCAATCGTAGAAGCAGAAGTACAGGCAGATCTGAAAAATGCTAAAGATCAAAAGGCTTTGGGTCCCGATGGAGTTCCGGCTGAGATATTAAAGTTGATCGAGGCGAAGATTCTAGGTTGGCTTACAAGAGTGTTCAATGTGATCTATGATACGGGCGTCAAACCCACGGAATGGCTGAAATCTGAATTTGTTACCCTCCCCAAAAAGCCTAATGCTAGGAAATGTAGCGAGTTTCGTACAATAAGCTTGATGAGCCATCTACTGAAGATATTCCTGAAAATGATTCACAGTAGAATATTTAAACTGTGTGAGTAACAGATGTCTGAGAACCAATTCGGCATTAGAAGGGCGGTAGGGACTAGAGAGGCTCTATTTTCGATCCAGGTGCTGTTTCAGCGCTGCAGGGATGTAAACTGCGATGTATACGCATGTTTCGTGGATTACAGGAAGGTTTGACCAAGTGCGACACACGAAAGTTCTGCAAAAGCTGGCCTGGATGGGAAGGACCTCAAAATCATCAGAAATCTCTACTGGAATCAGAGGGCTTGTGTCAGGGTGTACAGAGAGACATCGGAGGAGATACAAATATTGCGTGGTGTGAGACAGGGATGCATACTGTCTCCTGTAATTTTCAATCTGTACCCGGAAGGCATCTTCAGGGAAGCCCTGCAGGATACTGAGGTCGGAATTCTGCTAAATGGAGAACGATTGAATAACATAAGGTATGCGGATGATTCCGTTATTTTTTCGGACAACCTAGCTTCCTTGCAACTCCTAATGGATAGTGTTACATTCAAAAAGTCGACAATATGGTTTGGAAATAAACACCAACAAAACAAAGTTCATGATAATCAGTAAAAACCGAAACACCCGCGGTACTTTATTGGTAGACGGACGGAGCTCCTTTAGAGAAAGTGAACAAATACACATACTTGGGCACGAAAGTAAATGATAACTGGGACCATTCTGTGGAAATCAGAACGAATATTGAAAAAGCCAGGACAACATTCACCACGATGAAAAGTGTTTACACATTCACCACGATGAAAAAAGTTTTAAATTCGCGTATTGCTATGCTACGTGTTTTCCACCCTTTTTAATGGGGTCGAATCGTGGACGCTTAAGGAAAACTCCTCCAAAAAACTAGAGGCATTTGAAATGTGGCTGTACCGAAGAATACAACGAATACCTTGGACAGAGCGAATGGCCAATACGGAGGTGCTGAGGAGGATGGGAAAGAAAAAAGAAGTCCTGAATACAGTTAAGACTCGAAAGTTACAATATCTGGGACATATAATCCGCAATGAGAGCAGATATGTCCTTTCGCAGAAGATCCTACAAGGCAAGGTATATGGAGCTAGAGGAGTGGGCAGAAGGAGAACATCGTGGTTGAAAATTTTAAGAACGTGGTTCAACCAATCAACCACTCAGCTATTCCGCGCCGCTGTTAACAAAGTTCGAATTGCCAACATGATAGCCATCATCCGGAACGGATAGGCACTCTAAGAAGAAGAAGAACTTCCTATGGAAGTATTGATATGGAGCAATACTTTTTTGAATGATGTTTAGATGACAAAGGAATGCTTCCAATATAATTCTTGAGTACATATTAATATCCTATTCTAAGGCGTAAATTATTAACATGTGTAACGAGACTTTAATACACAATATTCTTTAATTATTGTGTATATTTTCTCGAACATATTCTTTTCCCGAACATGATTGTCCTGACTCATCACCTGTGAACCTATGTTTTAAATATACTTTTTATTATGTTTGTAATTTGTATTTTAGTATGCATATTTTAGCAGAGCTTTTGTTTTAAATTAATGATGACTGTGAATGTGTATTTTAGACATTGTGATGATGGTGGAGAAAGACACCGAAACGTATTTGTAAAGATTTAACTAATAAACACTAATATTGACAGGAACCCAAGAATTTCTTTTGGAATAAATAAATATTCTTTAAATAACTGTAGAGAAACGCCCCATAGGATAACACGAGCTCATTTCTGAATTCAGGAAAATAAATCCTATCGATCTGTCTAAAAATACATAAGGTGCTCCATTTCAAAAAAGTTCTTTTATATCAATTTTTTTCATTTGCGACTTTCATTTGTTATTTTTATTTCAGATTTGAAAAATCTGAGTAATAATAAATGAGTTTTGCATTTACTACTTTTCACCATTTTTTTAAATAAATGATCAAGGAGCGGTGTCAACTTACGAGAAAACACTCTGTATGTAGTGACCACAATATGACACTTTGAACTACAATATGACAATTTCAGAATTTTGGTTCTCAACTTCAATTTTTCTTAGGGATAATAAGCACCGAAAAAGTGTTTAGTACCGAAGTATTTTCTTTGAACCAGATAATTCTGAAACCTTTGTTGGCTATAATTTGTTTCGTACTCTTTAGATTTAATTGGGAGCAGGTCTAGGAGTGCGGCCGCTTTTGTTCTAGCGAGAACGCCTGGTAGTATTTCTTCAGACATAAATAATCACTTTGCTTAAAATGCAAATGTTTGAAAAATTCAAGTAATTATGATGCATAGAATTTAAATAATTATGCATTAAACATTTCAGAAAGTATGCGTTTCATACTAGCGTGTGTACTTCGGAGTAAAGGCACATTCTCCGAATCCGAAATCTTCATAATCGTCCGAAAATAATAGGCTTTTACTCCTACGCACAAAATATACTCCAAAATTTAAAAAGTAAAAGTTAAAATTTTTAAGTTGGCGTCTACTAATAACAAAGGCTGCAAAACGATCTACAAAATTGTGCGATTGGACACTATAAGAACGTTCTCTACAATAACTACAGACGCATAATTTGTCTAGAAAGATGTACAGGTTCCCCATAATAACCATTTTATTCCATTAATTGATTCCAAATTGCGTTGCTATTGCCTTACTTCTTAGGTAAGTTTTTACGAAAAAACTTGTTGAACTGACTAGTGTTAATCCTCATGGATTAGACATTGTGTTAATCCGCATGGATTAAGCATAAAATGATGTGTCGAAACCTAATGACAATGGACTAATTTATTAGAAAAATGCTGTTTTACGAAAATGTATTTCATCCTAGCTTTGTGACAATCGCTTAATAACATATGGATTGAAATCCCAAAGGGCCCAGCAGATGAATATGAAGAAAAACGTACTGACTTATACCCCACAGATTTCGATATCAAAATAGTAAGTGTATTTCGGGGAACCTGTATAACTCATTCAAATAAGCACAACTGGTCATAAATTAAATCATATTTTACGTTTATTTCTTAAAGTGAAAAACAGCAAGAGATTTAAATTCAAAAATGTAAGCATTAGACGATCGTTGCAAGTTCTTTTCAATGATGTATGTCATTCTGATTTAGACTGACCTTTTGAAATATCCCACAGCTTCACCTTCCTATCAGCACCGCCCGTCGCCACTAATCGGTCTACAGGGCTCCATTTTACAGCATTCACTTCACCATCGTGAGCGTCCTAAAACATTTCACTGAATTAAGATATAATTTAACTAAAATTTAAAATATATTGAAACATAACGATATTGCTTATTGTTTCAGAGGCATCACTTCAAGTTTCTTATACAAGCATATTATTCCTTTCTTGTAATTGTGCAACTAATAGCCAAATCAAATACACTGAGTAAAGCTGGAACTTTTATTTAGTATAAAAGTTAAACGATTTTAACCTATTTTTGGTAATTTATAACTTAATTCCTTGGCTATTATCTCAAAAGCACAAAATGTTGATTCTGCATTTTCCATGGCAAATAATGGAAATAATATCGATCCGCATTTTTCATAATTTTTTTAAACACCGTGTACTCGAACCAAAATGTAGTCAATCATTTTGAGATTGCGTCTTTTTGTGAACATTTTTTAAAATCATCTTTTAATCAATTTTATTATTACAGCAATTATACTAATTTTGTTTTTTTAACATTTTGTTTTTTGTATTAAGCTATAACATAAAAAAACAATAGCACATCAAACAAATTATTGAACATAAAAAATTTTTAAAGTTTGTATTTCGAGTTTCCACCTCTAGCGGCTCTAACAGCTTCTAGTCTGCGTGGTATACTCGAAAATTACTTTATTATTCGTTGTTGTACTATATTAGAACGTTATTCTGATAATACAACGGCTATGTCTTGCTTGTGGTGGCACTGAAAGCATTCACCCCATAGATGCTCAATAGGATTCATGACAGGGCTTCTAACAGGCCAGTCTAAAATTGTCATCGCAGTTTCTAAGAAATTGCGCACAATCTGCGCCGTAGATTGTAGGTCTTCTTGCTTTCAAATGTATTTCTTACTTTCTTTCTTTCTTTCACACGTATTCTTTGTTTCGGAAATTTCCACTAACCGTGTGTTACGACCATTAATGTCTAAAGCAACCAATTTAGCGTTCGATTCGACCGAAAAAGGCATTTTTGTTCTCTATACAAAATTAAGTCGTCACGATAAAACACAATGTCAACAAAATATTGAAAAGTTATGAAATACGGTTTTCTGAAGATGATACTTGGTTTTGGTTTTATAGATTACTTCAATCCAGCGATTGAAGGCAATGAAAGCGTGAATTATCAAATAAACCCTTTCTAGTAATTAATGTTGCAAGTTTGTTCATTTTTTAAATAAAAATTATAAATTTAAAATAAGGAAATGTTCACAAAAAGACGCAATTACAAAAGAATTGACTACATTTTGGTTTCAAGAAAGACAAAAACGCACAGACTATTTAAAAAATTAATAACAACATGGCTCGGTGTTACTTGCTCATCACTATTTGTCATGGAATCAACATTTCTTTCGCTTGAAATAATATCGAAAGAATAAGCTACAAATTCAAAAATGCTTGGATTTCATATGTAAATTTATAATACAATTTTTTCCTTTCTATCTACTCAAACAGATACAGAAACTGAATTCTTCGGAAGTAGCAGAAATTTTAAAAATTTTCAAAGAGCATTTTGCTGAAGTCTAGATTGCGCAACTTTGCCCCAATTTAACCAATCTCGTATCTTATATGGTTACCGAGATCCCCATGGTTGAGCTCCAAAAACGGACACCCTGTATATCATCCAAAAGGCGTTAATAATAATAAAACAAAACTTTGTGTAGTTGTTTTAAAAAACTGAACTTTTGTTTCCGGTCATAACGAGTCGTGGCGAGGTTTTTAGCTCGAGGATGAAAAACATGCGAATTAATCACAGACGTGCCTCATTTGCTGACTGACGTCAACGAACGTTGGAGAGTCATTGATCAACCTATACTTTTTGTCTCAACAGCGAAATTAACAAAGAAAATTTTCGGTTATCGGCAAGGGAAATTCCACGGTGGCATATGAAAATCCATATTCAGTCTCGTGAAAAAATTAACATTTGAAGACTTACTCCCATGTTTGGATAATTTGTATCCCAGTAGAGATGTTCCAGATTTACCAAATTGGTGGAACTTGAGGTTTCAGCTGTATGAGGCTCCACCTCATTATAGTGCCGGCATTAAAAGGTACTTTTCCAGGTCAATACATAAGAAGACGCGTATCAATAAAATAGACTTTGGACTTTTTAATGGGGATACGTCAGCAACATTCTCTATAAAAATAAACTTCATAGTACTAAAACACTTAAAAATCGTATACGAATGGCTGTCAGAAATATTTCCGAATAGATGATAAATAACACCCAAAAAGACTTTATCGATCATTCAGAATATTGTACGGCTGTAAATGGTGATACTGTACAGCATTTGTTACATCTTGTTGATATTTAGTTTAAATTTACGATCAATAATGAAGGAGTATTACCACTTATAGTATAACCACTTATGTAGTCCACTGTGTATTTTAAACCATAATTGTCGATGCAGCATTTAACAATTATATAAGCTGCGCATTCGACATGAGTATTTAGGTGTCTCGATCAATTGATTCGAATCATCAGAAGTCTCTGACATAGCTTTGAGCGAGCAACACCGTTTTCTGAAAAGTTCACAGTGCGTGCGAATATTCAAAGTGTTTTGCCGTTAGGTGCACCAAGCAATCTCTAGTGTTTTTTGCGTTTTTGCCTTTGTGTTGCATGTTATTTGTGCTTGCACTATAATAACAAGACCAAAGAAATCATCAATTATTGTTTCTTTTTTTTGTCAACAGATTCTGGAGGAGATCATGGGTCTGACAGAAGAAGAGGCCGTGCTGCGATTTGAGGGGTTGGAGGCCAAGCTGCAGGCTACCTTGGAGGCCCTTAAGAAGGCCAATGAGTTAGTGGCCTTTTGGCGCGATCGCGCCCAAACGGCGGAGACGCTCTTGGCCCCTACCACCCAGATGCTGCAAAGGAGGCCACAGACGAGGAAATGGAAGCGGGCACAACCTCCTCCACTGACAGCGAGGCTGATGAGGGACTCGCTGAGGCGGCAGCTCCCCCAACAGCTTCAAGGGAGGACACTAGCCCGGTAACTGACTTTTCCGACGGAGAGGGCTTCCAAAGTCCTAACCGCCGACGAAAGAGGAAGCGCGTGACAACTCAACACAACAACACAAGGAGGGTGTCAAAACTCACCCCCCGTACAATAGATGACTTCTGTGCCATACTCCGGGTACTGGACCAACACAAATACCAATACCATACCTTCCAACTGGAGGAAGAAAAGCAGCTCCGAGTAGTGATTCGAGGAGTTGTAAAAACATGGACGGAGGACAAAATTAGGGAGGAACTCAGTGCCCAAGGGTTCCAGCCTACCACCATTGTCAGGTAGCGGAAGAACAGCCAGCCAATTGCAGTAGTCCTGGTGCTACTGCCAAAAACAGAGACGGTCATCATCAAAATAAGGAGCCTTGGTATCCTGCGAGTCCGAATCGAGTCCCAACATGCAAAAAATCAGACAACTCGGTGCTTCAGGTCCCAGCTATTTGAACATCGCCAGTCCAACTGCACAGCAGTGGCCAAATGTGTGAAGTGTGCAGGAGTCCACGAAACTTGGGGTGTGCCAAATCCCTAGAGAAAAGGCTGCGAAATGCGCCAACTGTGGAGGTGCCCACCCAGGCTCCTACTCAGGAGGATCCTCACAGGATGCCCTGCGAAGCCTGTGCAGAAACAAAACAAAAAGCAAAGAACAACCACAGCTCGCAGGGCAAGCCCAATTGTCACGCCACAAGCCACATGCCGCAAGCCGCCATCAGCTACAGCACCGCAGCCAAAAAGAACCTGCCGCCCCAACAAGCCCCCCAACGTCAACAAGGGGAGAAAACCGGTCATGAACAGCTGGCCCAAACCATACAGGCCATGCAAGCGAAGATCCAGACATTCATGGCCACGATACAGGCCCAAATGATAACATTAATGAGCAGTGATGTCTAGACTGCTGAGGCCTAAATCTCTGTGTGTGGTCTCCTGGAACGCTTATGGAGTCAGAAGAAAGAAATTGGAACTCCAAGACGTCCTGGAGAAATACAACGTGGATGTGTACCTAATCCAGGAAACACTTCTGAAGCCTGGAGAAAGGTTCACACTCCAGAACCACAAGATACACAGATATGATAGGCTCACCAGGGGCGGAGGCACACTAGTCGCAGTGCAGAGGTCCATCCAGCACCACGAGATCGTCAAACCGTCGATACGCCTGGAGGAATCCATGGTAGCCATTCAAATGGAGAAGATGGAGATCAGAGTCGGGTCCGTATACGTCAGTCCAAGCACAAGCATTTTAGCGTTGTGTCCCGAGGATGTTCGAAATCTTTTCCCGGATCACCGGCCAACAATACATGGCTTCTTGGCATTCTACATGGCAGGACTTCAATGCCAAAAATGCCAATTGGGGATGCAACTTCACCACCACCAGAAGCCGCATGCTATCGAACGAGGCGAGAACCACAATGTTCGAGATAGCCGCACCTCAAGAGCCAACCCACATTGCTTTCAATGGCAGAGATGATATCCTGGACAAATTCCTGTACAAAAACGTCTTTGTCCAGCCCCGAAGTACTTCAGGAACTGTCGTCGGACCATTTGCCGATCCTCATGCAAATTGGACCAAACCAAGTCAATGATATCACTGCGACTAAAAGGATCACCAACTGGCAGGCTTTCCAGCAGATATTGAAAAGCTCCAGCAGGATCCCTCAGCCCACAACAGAGAACGACCTGGGCCAGGCAGTCGAAAAGCTCACCAGGGAAATCAAGAACGCCCTGGCAGCCTCAACAAGTCAATCCGTCGTACCGGTCAACCAAACGGACCAAATACCTCCCTGGTTAAAAGCCAAAATCAGGGAGACAAACCGGATACGACACAGAGCCATTCGAACACAAGATCCATACCTAAAAAGGGAAGTCAACCGCCTCCAGGCTGCGATCCAGGAAGACATCAAGGAAGTTCGATCGCAGCACTGGAATGCTCGCATGGACGAAATAGAGGCTGACGAGTCAAACCAAGACATTTGGAAACTGGCCAGGAACCTCAATACAGGACCAAGGCAACCAATACCACCCATCCAAGAAAACGGAATCACCACTGTCGATCCCAAAGAAAAAGTGGAGCTCTTTGCCAACCATCTAGAGCTCCAATGCAGAGTAAACCTGGTTGATCACCCAGAGCAAGAAGATGAAGTGGAAAAGATAGTGGCCGCCCACTTCCAAAACTGGCAGCCCACACGTCAGAAAAGTCACCAGACAGATCATCCAGGACATCATCAAGGGGACAAAGAAGAAAAAGGCCCCTGGACATGATGGAATGTCAAATGAGGTCCTCAAGAAACTACCAGAAACAACAATTGAGAACCTCACCATAGTGGCAAATGCAATCTTGGGCTTTCAGTACTTCCCGACCACCTGGAAGAAGGCAATATTGGTACTGGTTGTGTATCCTGAATCACATCCAGAATATAATAGAGGACAAGAAAGTGCTGCTGGATGAGCAACATGGATTCAGGTCGGGACATGGCACTAACACACTCACCGCCCGGCTGACAACAAGGATCCAGTAAAGGTTAAACCGCCGAAGCGGTGTAGGAGTCGCCTTTCTAGACATGTCAAAGGCGTTTGACAAAGTTCGGCACCTAGGGCCTGATAGCCAAGATGATCACAGCAGGGTTTCCGGGGTACCAAATTAAGCTCATCAGCAGCTACTTATCTGGACGCACCTTCCAGGTCAAAATCGAGAACCAGCTCTCAACTAGCAGACCGATGATGTCAGGAGTACCGTCGGGATCAGTGCTGGGCCCTTCCCTCTTTAACATATATATGGCAGACTTTCCAACCACCACAAATACAGAGTGCTATATCTACGCAGATGATGTAGCACTCACTGCCGCTGGAAAGGGCCCTAGAATGAAAACAAGACTCCAAAGGCATCTTGGCCAGGTCCAGAAATGGAGCAGGAAATGGAAAATGGAGTTCAACCCGGATAAGACTCAGACAATCCTCTTCACCAGATGCTACAAGACTCCGCCAGGCCTGCTAGAGCTTGCAGGACAGCGGCTACCCTGGAGGTCCAAGATAACCTATCTTCGACTTATCTATGACAAGAGACTAGTATGGCACGATCAAATGGCAGCCACTACAGCCAAGGCAAGATTCCTGCTCCCAGACCTACTATCCTCTGTTGACTGGTAAGTTCTTCCTGTGAGCAAAGGTTAGAGCTTACAAGCAGCAAACGCCCAGTGCTGACCTACGGATCTCCTGCATGGTCCACGGCCTGCACCAGGCAAAAGAAGAAACTGGCGGTGATGCAGAACAGAATACTGAGGATAGCAGCCAAGGCCCCGTACTATGTCAGAAATTCCACCTTGCAAAGAGACCGGGAAACAGAAGACCTGCTGGACCTTACCGGAACTTAACATCAAAGTTCCTGGATAGGAGCCGGCAAAGCAAGAATCCCACAGTCCGGATTTCTTGCACAAGGAAATTCCCCTGTGACCGCAGACCTCTCCCTGCGGACACAGTCTAAGAAGAAGACGTAGACCACATGCGATGACCAGTTCCTGCACGACATCGAGGACCATGGGTTAGCCATAAGTTAGTTTATAGGAAGCAAGAGAGGCTGTATAGGTTTAGGTTTAGGTTAGGTTAATGTAAAATAACGTAGATTAAGTCAAACGATGTTAAACTATTAAAACACCCTAATAATGTTAGCTTTAAGGATACGTAGATAAGTAGCAGTGAGAAGGATGTAAACCTTAGCTGAATAAAATATGTTCCAATGTTATGAGTATTTAGTCCTAAGTTAGTAGGTAAGGCGGAAACATCTCGCTGTTGTAAAACATTCTGGCTTGTAAAATAAACGGTTTTTAAAAACAAGTTTTTTACAACCAGAAACAAAATTGTAGTTTAAATTTTAAACTTAAATATTTTGAAAACTGCTAGGTAAGAAAAAAAACTTCAGTTGACATGAAAACCCGGCCAAAACTATTGTGACCGATTTTTCGAAACACGTTTGCTGTATGTAGCAAGGAATAAATTCAACAACAACAAAACAACAAAATAAAATAAAAGGTTTCAAAGGAGAAACAAGTAAATTAAAACGATACTTAAAACGATGAAAACATATAAATGTCATTTACTGCTACTATTTTAAAACATACTCGTTAAAGTATGCGATAAAATTATTTCTAAAAACTGGAATTCTGAAATTTTCAAACCAAAGTCCATTACTTACAAATTTAACTGCCACCTTTGTTGGCAAGGTGGATTGCATTAGCGGTCCAAAGCCTTCCTGAATTTCATCTGAACACACTCGACTAGTATCACGACATGCTTCCTCTAAATCTTTCTGCATCTTTGCATATCTTTTTCTAGAAATACAAAACATTTAATCAACAACAAATTAATCAACTAGTGCCGATCGCACAATCGATAAGCAGAATTATTGTTAGACACGTTAACGTCTATTTTGCATTAGTGTTAGAAATAATCAGCAATATGTTTGCATTAAGCCGGACCTTAATTTTTTTTCCTTCGGTGACTTTCTCCCCGGGTCAAAATCTCTTCTAAAGGCTCTAAAAAATCTGCGCAAAAAGGAATTGGACTTTTTAAATCGATTAAGCACGTGCCTCAGAGCACCTCAAGTTTCCCATTGATTTTATATGAGAAAAACGTGTTCATTTGCTTATCCTTCCAAAAACCGATCTAAGTTTCCGATTTTCATTATTGAAGCTATTTTTTCTTACGTATTTTGAGCTGCTGAATCGAATGGTACCATCAGCTTTTGTCTACGAAGTCCTCGGAAAACTCGAAAAAAGAGTGAAAAAAGTAAACTGGCCTGTAACGAGCATGACCATTCAATTTGGTTTTAAATTATATATTTTTCCATGTGTTTTGAGCTGCTGAATCCAAGGTGCGCTTGTTTTTTGTTTACCTGGCGATAAAGAAAGTTATAAGCAAAAACCGTTAAAAAACTTGAAAAACAGAATTTTTTCCCCTTTTACATATGCTTTTATGTATTTTGAGCTGCTGAATCGAATGGAATATTTCTAATAATATTAACCCCTTACTGCATACTGGGTCATATTTGGCAGATTCGACTCTAATTTATTTTTCTGCACGTAGAATGATTTTTACCCCTAATTTAAAACTGTGCCAAATATGCCACACTCGCTTCTTGGCGACGGGCCAGAATTAACCCCAACATTTTCGTTTCACTCACTCAAATCGCGTCATTTTAACATTAAATATGAGTTTCTTGGGGATACGGTCTAGGCAGTGGTGGTTTATTACCGCCTTCTTCAGGATGCTAATTGTTCGTCATGATAAATTAGGAACCCTCCAGAATCTCATCAGATCGAAAAAAAATGACTATATTTTTGTTTTTCGATGCACAGGGCCTTCAGCTCATCATTTAGTGTGCAGTTATTGCAATTCGTCCCTTTGTCTCTCCGTGAAATGTAATTGTGAAACAATTTTAATCAATGACAACTTAGCAATGTGAACAATATTAATAAAATAGTTCTACCCCTGTAATACGATGAAAACCATGAAAATTGGATGTTTCATCAGACTGTGGTAATGATAAGATTCTGGAGGGTTCCTAATTTATCATGAGGAACAATTAGCAGTGGACATGTATTTTAAGTTTTTGTACCTAGTTCACTTTGACTCATGTTAATTGTATTTTGTATAATTCTTCCCTATATATAATAATTCCCTGAAGAAGGCGGTAATAAACCGCCGAAAGCTCGGTTAGCTGAACAAGTTTTCTTTCGTCACCACTGCCTAGACCGTATTCCCAAGAAACTCCATATTTCAAGTATTCAACATCGGTCAAAAATAAAAATATATCAATTTTAACTTCAGTTACCGAAGATCGTGTCGGCACCTGTTTTGCAAAAATTTGAAGATAAATTATAAATTTCAGTTATAATATATTGTGCTTAGAGCTAAGTGTTATTGCAGTTAGTGTCAAAAAATCAAAATCTGGAATGTAAAATTATGCAAAAGTTAACTTTGTTTGCTTGTGCCATATTTGTATCCAGTTGAGTAAAGGAAACTGAAAACTGTAATAACATATATTATTTTAGAAGAATCCTGAAATATTTTATGGAACCAAACAAAGTGTTTTTATTCCAAATGACCAAAGTGAGGAAGAGTATTTATCCTCGGATGATGAAAATGTTCAAAAAAGGCCATTGGTTCGAGACAAATCTAGTATTTTGTGTGAAGAGTGTCAGATCATGAGAATGAACGTGAAAGTGAAGATATAAAAGACAACATTCCTCTCAGCGTTTTAGCAAAGATGTTTACACTCGAGTCTACACCAGTAAATAATACTAAAGAAAAGGGAAAGAAAAAAGTACGACCGAAATTGTTATGGGAGGAAAAATATATTCGCATTTCATAGGATTTTCTGAAGTTCACAGGTACGAGTGAATCGTTACCAAACTAATGTCAGTCCTCAACTAACAAACAAACGAAAATATTGCGTTTTAGGCAAATTTATCTTATTCGAAAGTTAATACTTTCCGAGGCACAGGGTGTCAAAGAGTAAATAAAATTTTAGTTTTTTCTAAATAGATTTTTAACCCGATTTACTACTAGCAAAAAAAATGTGTTCGGGGGGTTTTTTATATCGACACAGATAAAAGTTCTATAAAAAACTTCTGGAAAAAGTGAAGAATTAGTGAATCTTAAAGTTGTAGTGATTTAGAAGTGGAAATGGATGGAATCTCACTTGAACTTAGAGAGGTGGGCAAACTAAAAATAATGAAAAACTTAGACATCTTTCATTATTTACCTAGGTAACATAGCAGAAGCTGTGAGAACTTACGCCAAGAAAGGGCTAGAGACACTGGACGATTGGCTCCAGGAATTGAGGCTGCTAGTGGACGACCAAGGGGTGTTCGGGTTCCAGACATAGAGGAACAGGCATTGGAGATAACTTGTGTGTATATTTTCCTGACTGTATTTTGACCCAGGAATTTGTTGTTGAATTGGAGATAACTGCAACAGAGCCCTCCAGGAGTTCTCGGAGCATTACGCAACAACAGACACAGTCACAGGAAACTGTACACCGGATAATTACCGAGGAAGGGCTACATCCCTACCATGTATATAAGATACACAGGACACAAGGACACATTAATTATCTGGTCTAGCGAACACCGGTAGAAATTGAGCTGGAGTTAATTAACCGAATACGAAGAGCTGCTCAAAGTGTGAACCCAGTAATGCTGCGAAGAGTTCACCATAACGTTATTACTCGGGCACAAACATGTTTGCAGTTAAACGGGCAAAACTTCAAATACCTCTTGAGAGCTGTCCATATTTCAACACTGTTCTTTTCAAACCCACAAATTCGTATCTAAGAATTTCGTTTCACCACCAATCACCAAAATGCTTTTTTTATTTGTAAGTTACTGACTATCTTCTTCTTCACTTACCGTGGGTTTAATTATAATTGATACATTATATGTGATATGATATATAATATTGAGCCATAACTTTTTATAGGAGGTATTGTTGACATTCGTTGAATTTACCGGTTACACTAACTTATTTCACTTGAGCTTTCGATATTTAAGAAGCAACAGCTATTATAATAAATTAATAAATAAAAGATAACTCCTATTATAATGAATCAATAATTAGTGGACAGCGGGTACTTACTTTAAAAAGTTGTCGTTTTCCTCGTTCATTTTATCAGCATCTTTTGCCTTATACTTTATGAGTCTCTCTACTAGTTGGCCATTTTCATCCTGAAAAAAAATTATTAGTAGGATTTTATAATTTCAATTTAATACAATAAAATATTCCTGAAGAATCAAAGTTGTCAAACAGAAATCCACCCACAGGTTTAATAAAACCGAAATTATTCAAAATAATAAATGTAGACCCCGATATAGGAAATAATTGTCGAAGAGGTACAACTACAGTTTGCGCACGTCACTGTCGTTAACTGCATTAACTAACTGTTAGTTACATTTTTTGGATTTTCGTGACGGTGAGGAATGGGTTTCAGTGGGTAAACAGCTAAGCTGAAGTCCCACGCAACCCAGAGCGGTTCAACGGCAGCTCTCTGGATAGTGCGTAAGCCAGCATTTCCTAAACCTCATCGACAAATTTTTTTTATTAAATTGGGAGTATTTATGTGGTTATAAATAAATTTCAATAAAATCTTACCCAAAGTTAGTAACTTTACTGACCAAAGGAATAAATTCCTTTGGTTTCTCAAGTGTTGGTTAACAAATCCAACATTTCAAAAATATAGAACTAAATAATAAAATTATTACGTGCACGTTATAAGAGCATTTTGCTTTATTATAACTTTATTTCTAAGCCCCATTTGATGTTGGTCTTCATTTCAAATGTAAGGTAACCATCTATCGGCGCTCCCACTTTGTAACAATGCTGTATATCAATCAATTATACGATTTTCTAATGAGCATATCAAATAAAGTAGTACTTTGTATTTAATAATAACAATTTTTGTAAATACTATTTTCTCAAAATTTTTAATATTTACAAAGAGCGAGTTAAACCGTTTGCTTCTTTTAAAGTGTTGACTTTCGGACGAGATTATTCCGGCATCCAATGGTTGTTCATAAAGCAAAACTGACTATGTTGTTCCAATATAAGACGAAGGGCAACAAAATGAAGTTAAACCTTCAAGAAAAGAATCATGCAGTGAAAACTCGAAAGAAGATATGATGACAGACCTAATCCATGCTAAAGAAGAAGTCTTAAAGGGTAAGGACGAAGTAATTCAAGAATTAAAGGCAAAAGAAGTCCTATTGTACAGGAATATAGCATAGCTAGAAGAAAAGTTGTTGAAAAATATATAATATTTAAGCTGCTTAGAAAGAGAACGACAAATGAAACAAAATAGTGAAAACCCCATATCGATAATTTTTTTGCAACCGAAGATATAGCTAATTTTACAGCGAATACAGTTTATACCGTTTTAACGTCAAGTATTCGTAATAACAAATGCATTTGTTTGACAATCTTCAGCAGGTAGTTGATCATCAAGGTCGATTTAGTGTCAGTGTCTGATGCGGCATAATTGGGGGACAAATTATTGGTCCATTTATTTTTGAACAGAAGCTAAATGGAAATATTTATTTAGACTTCTTACAAAACTAACTACCATTACTTTTAGAAGACATACCGTTGCGAAAGCGAGTAAACATGTTTTTTCAACAAGACGGGGCCCTGCTCATTTCTCGGTAAATGTCCGTCAATTTTTAGGCAACGCTTATCGCGATAAATGGATGGGACGAGGCAGTTTATTCCCGTGGCCAGCTAGGTCACCCGATCTTACGTGTATGGACTTTTATTTGTGGGGGAGAATAAAAGAGATTGTTTACCAAACCAGACCAACTTCCAAACAGGACCTAGTAAGCAAAATTAAGGGTGCAATTTATCACATTCTTGCCGCAGAAGTAGATAGTGCTGTTTTATCTACGAGAAACAGGCTTGAACAATGCATTGCTTGAAATGACCGAAAACATTTTGAGCATCTAAGCAGGTTTTAATCCCAAGGGTGTAATTCATCCGCAGGAATCGGTTCTTATCAGGACCAATAATTGCCATGTATTATTATAATATCATTCATATTGTCAAATTGTTTATATCTTCGGTTGCAATAAATATATCGGTGTGCGGTTTTCACTATTTTGCTTCGTTTTTTATCCTCTTTCTAAGCAGCTAAAATATTATATATCATTCCATTTAAAAAATTTAAGAAAAACGAAAAAGTTTGACAACCTTTTATAACGAGCCCTCTGGTGGCCAAAGTGCCAATCATATGGTCGAATATTTTACAGCAGGTGTTAAGGTAAATAAAGAGCTTTTCAACTGAAATTTAAGCGTTGAATTTTGTTAAGCCAACACGGAGCTATCAATTACTTGTTGAACCATTATTTGGCCTTCCCCCACCACTTTATTTGACTAGCTAGCACAATGAGACTCCAACAAAAAATAAGTCAAATTCTCTCAAGAATAGGACTAAAGTATTTTCAACATACCTTAGCTTATCTGAAACCTCAAAAAATCCGTATTTAAAATTTACTGTTGCAATTTCGCCCTCTGGCGGCCCTTTTGCGAACTTGAAAGTCATTTTCAGCAATTTCCCGGTGGTCTCTTTATTCATATTATTTTTTACCTGAAATCGATACGACTAATGGTTTGTGAGATACGGCCGAGCACCTCTCTCAGTGGCCCACCCTGTACATGGGGATCTTGGTAACCGTTAGAGTTACAGGGTGGACCAAATGGGGAAAAAGTTGCGCAATCAAGTGCCTATAAATAATCTGTCATCAACTTCTTTGAACTCGGAATAACAACGGATATACAGGGAAAAAAATAAAAAAGTGCGTTTTATAAAATCCCTTATATCGTGTTTATTATAAAAGATACAATAACGAAATCTTCAGGGTGGGGGTAAGAAATGAGCGTGAATTTGAAAATAAAGTAAAAAATAATCTGGGCCCACTATGTTCAATGAGGCCGAAGTCAACTTTTGTTTTTCTTATGGGTGCCATATTGAATTTCTGCATTTTTAAATTCCCCTTTAAAGATGCTCTTCAACCGTCAAGATAAATAATTAAAATTAACAAAATTAAGATTTAATGGTAGTAGGCATTGATATTTCTATTAATTATTACTTTAAATTATTATTGATCATACATCGAACACTGCAAAAAAACAAGTAACATTTTAGGATTAAAGTAGCTGTTCAAATGAGCCACCGTTTTCTCGCACGCACAACGTACATCGTCTCATTACTGCTTCACAGGATTTTCTGATCATTTCTGGGGTAATTCTGTTAACAGCATTGCCCCATGCAAAAAAATCAAGCGGTGTTGTGTCAGGGGATCTCGCAGGCCATCTTACTGGTCCCAGGTTGCTATCCACTTATTGGGAAATTCGTGATTTAAAAATTCTGTGATAATACGTGCATTATGTGGCGGCGCGCCGTCTTGTTGGAAATACAAGTTTTGCAGGGTAGCTACTGGAACATCCATAAGTGCTTCCGCTACGTTAGTTTGTAAGAGGTTCATATATCTCTCGGAATTTAAGTTCTCATTAAAAAAAATGGTCCAATCACGTGGGTACCCACAATACCTAACCAGACGTTAAATCCAAACTAACTTGGTGCCTAACTTGACGAACTAGCCGTGAATTTTCATCTGACCAAAAAACGGTATTTTTACGATTAAATAGTCCACATTTAGTAAATTGGCTCTCCTCTGACCAAAGGACTTTTAAGGAAAAGTTTGGTATTTCGTTGTTTCTTTGAATAAACCACTGACAAAATGCCATTCTTCTAATCGCATCGCCATTCTCGAGTCGTTTTAAAATACTATTCGCCGTTGACCGCGCAACACCTGTTGTGGCTTCAATTTGACGCAAAGACGTACGAGGTGTCTCAACCACGCTTTGCATTACCAAATTTTCTTTAATTTCGTCTGGAAGTTTGTTTTTCTTTATCTTAGCAAAACTCCCGTAAGCTACAAGGTTGTCTTTCAGACGCATAAACATAGTTCTACCAGGTTGTCGCCTGTCTGGATATTTATTTAAATACACATTTCTTCAGCTTTCGCTTCATTTCGACGACAGAGAATAAAACACTCCAACATATCGTATTTTTCATAATTTGAAAAGTGATTCATTTTGAAACACACAATTAATTACAAACACTCGACACTGACAATAAATTCTACTTTGACAGTTACCTAGGTAATTAAAACAGACAACGAACGTCAGTATGGGGAAATTGAAGAGAAATATTAATGCCTACTACAATAAAATCTTAATTTTCTTAATTTTAATTATTTATCTTGACCGAACATAAACTTGTTATACATGGTTGAAAAGCATATTTAAAGGGGAATTTAAAAATGCAGAAATTCAATATGGCGCACATAATAAAAACAAAAGTTGAATTCGGCCTCATTGAAGATAGTGGGCCTAGATTATTTTTTACTTTATTTTCAAATTCACGCTCATTTCTTACCCCCACCCTGAAAATTTCGTTATTGTATCTTTTATAATAAACACGATATAAAGGATTTTATAAAACGCACTTTTTTCTTTTTTTCCCTGTATATCCGTTGCTATTCCGAGTTCAAAGAAGTTGATGACAGATTATTTATAGGCACTTGATTGCGCAACTTTTTCCCCATTTGGTCCACACTGTAACTATAACGGTTTCCAATATCCCCATGTACGTCATTTTATACTGGACACACTGTATTTGTGAAAAACAATCTAGCTTTTAAAAAACAATATTGTAAAATTGGAAAAACTGATTTTACACGTGAATATGCCTGTGCTAGTATTTATGTTAATAGTGATAATTGTAAGGTTATTTCTAGTTTTTACAGGGCTCCCTCAGCAGATTTGGCGCAATTTAAGGATACGTTTCACGAATTTATAGAGACCATCAGAAGAAAATGCAAATACATTTTAATCTGTGGCGATTTTAACGTTAATTTTGATATTGCAGAGGGCGATAGGCATTATTCCGATTTGCGTAATGGCTTGCTTTTGGCCTTGAATCCTGTGTGGGTAACAATCATAGCAGGGTCACCGCTCATAGTGGCTCCCCATATATTTACTAACGTTCTGCCCAACAAGCATGAATGCAGTGTTGACACTGGGTTTGCCGATCATGTTATGCAAATAATTAGTGTGTCATTTATGAGTGCTCATATGGATGATGCAAACATGTTTAAGTATGTGAGGAACTTTAAGAATGAAGTCAACATTGTAACCTTCGGACTTTTGGTTGCGAGGGCAAGGTGGCAGGGAGTATTTGCTGGCGATGCCACGATGAATGAAAGGTAATGTTTCTGGATGAATTCTGTAGTATTGTCAAGCGAGCCTTGTCCCCCGAACGGAGAAAAATCTGCAAGGGATTTGCACAAAAAGCAATGGATAACTCCTTCTATTATTTCTGAAGGAGAAAGTCTTCCAAATTTATTTAAATTATGTAAAAGCTCTGGAAATCGGGTGCTGTTTTCTGAGTACAAGCGCAGGCTCGCCATCCATCGGAGTAATATTTCTGATTGTAAACATCTATACAGGGTGATTCAAAAGTGGTGTCATTCCTTTTAAGGGGTTATAGGGGCTCACTTGGAGACTACGAGAAAAATAGAGAAAAATAATGAAAAATTTTTTTACAAAATTTCTAGAAGATATTAACAGTTGAAAATCGAATTTCAACTTTGTTATTAAGTATTATTGTTGTGTATATTTTCCTGACTGTACTTTAATTTATTTTAAAATATTCCTGGGTTTCAATCTATTTTATTGTTTATTATTTAAAATGTTATAAATACGTTTCGGTGTCTTTCTCCACCATCATCAGTTTGTCTAAAATATATATTTACAGTTATCATCAATTTAAATAGAAAACTTTCACCAAAATTCACATATTAAAATACAAATCACACACATTAAAAAGTACATTAAGAACATTGGTTTTCAGTTGATGAGTCAGGACAAACATGTCTGGGAAAAGACTAGAATATATTGTTTAGAGATTTAAATTTAACTTCCATGTCTAATTGTTTCTACCTTCACATTTGACTGGTTATTGAATTCCCTATTTTATTCGATTCGAGCGAGAGAACAAAAAAACTGTTTATACTTCGCCTTTTCTTTGCTTTCTAGGAATTGCTCTGCAATTCCTCAATATCAGGTGTTTATATTTCACTTACCAGGTCCAATCAGTTCATGCATGCGTTCATTTAATTAGTGTGTGATACACAGAGCTAAGATTGTCTGTGTCTGATCTAAAATTCATTGCTTTCTGATGTTTTTTAATCTGTATCATTTCATGGATTCTTCTCTTATTATAGTTGTTTTCATTGATTAATATTTTTGTGTTATCGAAATCAAAACTATGTAACTTTTGTTGTGCATGTTGTGCTAATGCTGTTCCATTTTCGTTAACCTTTCTTAAGCTATATTTATATTCGTATATTCTTTTTTTTAATATTGTCCTGTTTGACCTATGTATGTGTTCAAACAGTCAATCTTGTATATTACGTTAGGTGTGTCCAACTTATCGCTTTTAGGTTTAAATTTTGTAAAACATTCTTTTGCCAAGTTGTTTTTAGTTTTTTCCGCTATAGTAATATTATGTGGTTTTAAAACATTTTTTATTTTTGTGTTGATTTTTGGTATGTACGGTAATGATACATACTTGATTTCATCTTCTTTTTTATTATTTATATTATTTATGTTGTTCCATTTATTTGAATTGTAGATTTTATTAATCCCATTGAGACCGATAGTTAGCAACATAAATGCCCCAACTTACCAATTATCTAAATATCTGTCATCTGTGTTGAGTAATATATTGGGAAAGTCACAATATCACGTTAGGGACTCATGGAGTTTCTGTGAGTTTATAAAAAAGCAGAAAATACCTGAGAACCATCGCATAATATCACTTGATGTGATACAGTGCATAAGAGGTAGATGGTCTGAAATAAGGGAGCACACATCATTACCCGAAAATGAATTTATTGGGGCGGTAGAGCTGTGCCTTAAGTCCACTTACTTCCAGTACGAGGGCAATTTCTATTCACACATATATGGAGTAGCTATGAGGTCTCCCACAGCTGCAACAATTGCAAATCTCGTAATGGAAAGTCTGGAAGAAAAACTAATACCTGATTTGAATTTTAAGTGTGGATTTTTTAAAAGATACGTAGATGACTGCATAATGTGCCTGCCAAACCAAAAAGTTCAATACACACTAGATAAAATTAATGCATTCCATGAGACCATTAAATTCACCATTGAGGAAGACAAAAACAAATCATTAAACTTTTTAGATATGACGGTTATATATGACGGTAATGGGGAAATAAAAACAAACTTATATAAACAAAATTACCAATCATATGCACCTATACAATATAAAAAAAAGTGTTGTAACAGCTCTTACTGATAGAGCGATTAAATTGGCACATTATGGATATAGAACAAAAAATCTTGAAAAAATAAAAAAGATACTAATAATGAACAACTATCCCAAAGCTTTCTTCGAACCAATAATAAAACAAAGAATTCATAAAATCTACAATTCAAATAAATGGAACAACATAAATAAAATAAATAATAAAAAAGAAGGTTAAATCAAGTATGTATCATTACCGTACATACCAGAAATCAACACAAAAATAAAAAGTGTTTTGAAACCACATAATATTACTATAGCGAAAAAAACTAAAAACAATTTGGCAAAAGAATGTTTTACAAAATTTAAACCTAAAAACGATAAGTTGGGCACACCTAACGTAATATACAAGATTGACTGTTTGAACTGTGACAACACATACATAGATCAAACAGGACAATATTTAAAAAAAAGAATATACGAACATAAATATAGCTTAAGAAAGGTTAACGAAAATGGAACAGCATGAGCACAACATGCACAACAAAAGTTACATAGTTTTGATTTCGATAACACAAAAATATTAATCAATGAAAACAACTATAATAAGAGAAGAATCCATGAAATGATACAGATTAAAAAACATCAGAATGCAATGAATTTTAGATCAGACACAGACAATCTTAGCTCTGTGAATCACACACTAATTAAATGAACGCATGCATGAACTGATTGGACCTGGTAAGTGAAATATAAACACCTGATATTGAGGAATTGCAGAGCAATTCCTAGAATGCAAAGAAAAGGCGAAGTATAAACAGTTTTTTTGTTCTCTCTCTCGAATCGAATAAAATAGGGAATTCAATAACCAGTCAAATGTGAAGGTAGAAACAACTAGACACGTAAGTTAAATTTAAATCTCTAAACAATAGATTCTAGTCTTTTCCCAGACATGTTTGTCCTGACTCATCACCTGAAAACCAATGTTCTTAATGTACTTTTTAATATGTGTGTGATTTGTATTTTAATATGTGAATTTTGGTGAAAGTTTTTTATTTAAATTGATGATAACTGTAAATATATATTTTAGACAAACTGATGATGGTGGAGAAATACACCGAAACGTATTTGTAACATTTTAAATAATAAACAATAAAATTGACTGAAACCCAGGAATATTTTAAAATAAATTAAGTATTATTTTAAAATAGTCCCATGTTTGCTTGATAGCCTTTTGGAATCCTTAACCATTCGAAAAGAAAAATTACGAAAATTTTTGATATTAAAAAAGACCTCTTCTACAATTTTTTGATGAAAAGTCAAAGCGGCAATGATGTTTTTTGTCATTAAGAGATAGTTACAGGTAGATAGCCTTTGTCAATAATAACAAGTATTTGTCAATCTGTGACTTACTTAGAAACTCCTTTCACAAAATGAACCAACATCGAATTTGCGAATATCTGATTAGTTATGGGAAAATGCCACACTAACATAGCAGACGGTGTAAGACCTTACACCAGCAAAGGGCTAGAGACACTGGACGATTGGCTCCAGGAATTGACGCAGATTGTGGACGATCTAGAGGTGATCGGGTTCAAGACACAGAGGCACAGGTATTGGAGATAATTGCAGCAGAGCTTTCCCGGAGTGCTCGGAGCATTGCACAACCACTGACACTTTCCCAGGCACCGGATAATTGTCCCTATAACTCCCCAGAGGAAGGGCCACATTCCTACCATGTATGTAAGATACACAGGACACAAGAACACATTAACTCTCTGATCTTCCGAACACCGGTACAAATTGAGCAGGAGTTAATTAACCGAATACGAGAAGCTGACCAAAAGGTGAACCAAGACTGCGGCGAAGAGTGTACAATAAAGTGATTGGGGAACAAACATGTCTGGAGTTAAACGGGCAGAACTTCGTCAACCTCTTGTGATTTAACCACTTAATTGTATTTTATTTGGTTAATATTAATCATTGATACATAACCTTACACAGGAGATATTTGTTTACATGTGAGGCGAGTTTAGGTATATCACTCATCTGCCCCAAAAAGGATGGCAGCACTGACGGCAAATTGACAGGGTTATCCTAACCTCAAAATATTTCTATTGCTTTCTCTTTCTTTGTTTTGTGTTTATCCATGGTTACTACAATTTTCAATAATTAAGAAGTAACAGGTATTTACGTAGTGTTAATTAGGCAGATTACCTTGAAAAGCATCGTTGCCGTAATTCTGATCAGTTTTTGGCAAATATCTCAGTACTTGATAAGAATTAATTTTTTTTCACTATTTTTCCTGTACTCCCAAAACACCCCCAGAGGAATGACGCCACTTTTGAATCACCCTGTATAATGACAAAGTTTACCTAGGCAATGGGAACAGGGGCAAAGCAGTTTTTATCCAAAGGTATTTTTTAATGATCGTGGGGAGAGAATTAAGATCAGTGAGGTCGCTGATTCTTTTAACAACTACTTTCTTGACTCATTACAAAGTGACCGGGGGACCTATCAAGACCCAGTGCATAAGGCCCAGCCTGTTGTTTCGCACACTATGTTCCTGACGACGGTCGACGTCCGGGAAGTGGAATCTCTCATAAAGACTGTGTCTCTCACCAAGGACTCTGCGGGCTGTGACGGGATACCATGCTGATAATTGGCCAATGTCACACGAAGCATAGCTCCTGTTCTGTCCTATTTAATCACTGAATCTTTCAGTGAGGGAACCTTTCCGGGGGCCTTGAGAACATAAATAACTATCGAGCTGTTTCGGTAATTAAGGCATTGGCGACGATTTTTGAAAAAAAATTTCAAAGCAGATTGTACAACTTCTTAAAAAACAAAAATCCGTTGATTGATTGTCAATTTGGCTTTCGAAGTGGCAGATTTACTCAAGATGCGATACTTGCTAGCATGAATTTGATATTGGGAGCACTCGACAACAGGGAGCAGGTGCTTGGGCTCTTCTTTGACTTAACTCAAGTTTATGAAATGGTGGACCGATGCTTGTTGAAACAGAGGCTTCTTGACTGCGGAGTCAATTCAATAGAAGGCAGAAAGTCATAGTTCATGAGGGCGGTGAACAGTGGGACTCCCAATTAATATGTATTGAGAAGGGAATGCCTCAGAGAAGTATCTTCGGACCCTTGCTGTTCTTGATCTTTATTGACAGTATAGGCTATTCTGAGTTTGCTGAGACGGAAGGGCTTACTCTCTGTGCAGATGATATTTCTCTAATCGTGGCATCTGAAGATACGGCAAGTCTGAGCAATGAGGCTTGTGACTGTATTCAAGTCATCAACAAACTATAGCATCAACAACTGTTTATCTTTGAATATGGCAAAGACTTAGTGTCTTCAGTTCTCGCACGTCCCACTTGGCCATTCTGTTGTGAGAAATACTGGTGGATTGGTGGGACTGGGAGTGGTGCTTGATGAGCAGTTGTCTTGGGCCAAACACGTGGATATTGTGCTTCACAGGATGAGCACTTGTTGCTTTGCTGTCTGGAAGCTGAGGTACTCTGTTAGTCGGCGGATCATTTTGTCATATTATCATGCTTATGTTGGATCTGTCTTGTCATATTGTGTTGTAGTGTAGGGTGGAACAAGAAGAATGTGTGAAGTTCTGATGTTGCAAAAGAAAATTATTAGGTCGATAATGTTTAAATCTTATAGACACCCGTGTCACGAGCTATTTAAAGAATTGGAAATATTAACATATTTCTCCAAATACATATATAATTGAGCAAATTAAGTAAAGACTAACTTGCAGAACATTGATACAAGAGTGAATATGACTATGAGCGCAGTTTGAGAGACATGACTGCGGTCCGTATTCCGTTACACAAGATGTCGCGGACGGCGGGCAGCAGTCGTGTGCTCCCACTAAAAAGTGTTCTATCACTTGCCATCTAATTTGCGAGAATTGAAGGGAATGGAACAGTTTAAACGAAAGATGAAGAGCTGCTTATTTAACAACCATTTCTATTCACTGAGTGAATTTCTGGACAGGCCTTCAAACTCGTTTCTTAATTGCCGAGGGAGCCAAATAATTTTTGTCTAGTTTACTTAGTGTAAGTTTTTGATTGTTATTCTTGTTTTTGTAATTGCTTAGTGTCTCCTATTTTAACTTCTTTTTGAACTGACGAAATGAATGACGAAACTAATGTGTCAATGCGTGCAAAATTAAAACGAATAAATAAATAAATAAATTAGTGTGAAAGAAAGCTGAACATAATCTCAGGGTGACTATTTTTGGATATCGAATTCCTTGGATTCGAACCGAGGATCTCACTGACGACAGATATATAGTTGTTCTTTGGTTGTTTTTAGATTAGGTCCTGACAAAATTAGAATAATTAAAGAAACGAAAAATTTTATTAAGTGAAGTGTGACACGAGTCTTAAGTTGAAATTCCGGGCCCAACTAGTTTGGTTTTCTCTTCTCTGTTTTCGCTATTATAGGAGTCAGTTTGGTTTCTATTTTGCTATTAAATATTGATGAATTGCTGTTTGTTTAGAGTTTAGCTGAGTATGGCCTGGATTTGTCAACGTAACAGTCAAGATATTAAGAGTGCAGGAACTGAAAATATTAGGTTTGGCCATGGCAATAAAAGCATGAAAAAAACTTGCTTAACCCTGGATTTCTACATTTATTTTCAGAACTTAATCTGCTACATGGGGTACAGGCGTACCCCAAATACAAAATTAAGTATAAATGAGTGGTATAAAAAATATAGGCATATGACACAGAAACAACCTTTTAGAAGGTTACTAAAATTTTTGAAATTGAATGATCGTTTTCAAGGGCCCCCGTAAACGGATAGCTATTTACTTCTTAGTAGTACTTTGCAATTGTACCGATATCACTCACGTACACCACAAAATTTCGCAAAATGTTCCTACCAAATAGGTTTTCTGAATAATAAGCCAAAATAGCAAGCATACCAAAAACCGAAAAAACACGCACATGCACCACAAAAATTTCGAAAAAGAAACTACCAGATATGTCCCCTCGAATACCAAACAAACCAATTATACTTGACGCTGAAGTATATACAAGATGGTCCTCAACTAATGTCGAAAAATTCACTGACATATTGTTTAGGCAAAAATATTGCGTTTCAGGCAAATTTGTCTTATCGGAAAGTTAATAGGCTCCTAGATACAGGGTGTCAAAGTGTAAATTAAAATTTCGTATTTTCCTAATAGATTTTTAACCAGTTTTAGTAGTACCACAAACATTTGTGTTTGGGGGATTTTTAGATAGGCAAATCCAAATTACCTATTATCCACCTTATATTTCCTAGAGGGCGCTAGCTGCAATAGTCTGGAGCCATTTAAAACATCAGAACTTTTTTGGGTTTTAATATATCGCTTTTTTGGTGGCAATATATGATTCTCCAATATTTCCTCAACAAACAATCTTTACTTGGTTCAAGTCGGTATCTGTCACGGTTTTCGAGATATTTCACATTGAAACATATAGTGATTTTTGAAACTAATTGGAGCTCTAAATAAAAAACATGTTATGCGCAAAGTGTCTATTAAACAAAACTTAACAAACATTAGACAGTATTTATTTAGGCACGTTCAGAACTACTTTACACTACTTTTTGAACCCAGAAAAATCTGTGACAATTAGGATTTCATAATAATTGCTCAAAATGATCTCCTCTGACTTCAATACATTTCCTAACCCTTCTAATAAATGATTGTCGTATTGAAAAAAAAATGTTTTTGCTTCGGAAGACTTCTGCAGCATTTAACATTTTCTGCCACAAGTCAAATAGATAATAGCCACAAAATAGCACGCCTTTGGCCGCCATGTCCCGCTTAAGACGAAAACTACCAGTTTGTTTAATAAATGTAAAAATGTATATTTTAGACAAACTGATGATGGTGGAGAAAAACAACGAAACGTATTTGTAACATTTTAAATAATAAACAATAAAATTGACTGAAACCCAGGAAATTTTGAAATAAATTGAAGTACAGTCAGGAAAATATACACAACAATTTAAATTTGATGTCAATGCCATTTCTCAAATGTCGTTTTGACGCTTGTAAATTTTCAAAAGCGTATTTTGTAAGCTTATACAAGTGAAATAATGAGTGCCGAAAATTCAATGTCCTGTACACCACCAGAAGTTAGAGATGCCGCAAATGTTGGTTCAACATTTTGTACACTTTACATGACATTTGCGCTTTTTAAAAAGACCGTGTTTTGCGTGTGGTAACATCGGAGTACGCAGAAAAATAGGCTATTAAAACGACTTTCAGACTGAACTTGTAACGAAGTTATAATTTTCAAATTACAAGTAAACTTTAAATTAGGATCAATAGTTGTCGATAAACCTACGTAGTAGTAGTAGTAATAAACATCTTTATTTCTAAAAAAAGGCTATCGACCTATCGGTCTTTCTGTCCTTGTTTAATACATGTAGTCTTCATCTAAATAAAAAACAAATATGAAAATTCTCTTATTCTAGGTCAACAATATTATTAAATAAACTTTCCAATTCTAGTAGTAGTAAACATCTTTACTTCCAAAAAAGGCCATCGACCCATCGGTCCCTCTGCCCTCGCTCAATACATGCAGTCCCAATCCAAATGAAAAGCAAACACGAAAATTCCCTTATTCTAGGTTAACAATACTATCAAATAAATAAGATTTCAGTGGCAAGAAGAAATTATTTTATTGTCCACGAGTCCGTAGCGTTTGTAAGTGTTCGAGTAGCGTTAATGTAGGGAAACGGAAGCGGGATTGTCTGGTTGGTCTTGTAAGACAAAGGGGATTCAGTATGGTCCAGTTGTAGGGGTTGTTTGTCCATTTTGTCTGTAGCTGTATGAGTCTTTCCGAGATCTTTGTCATGTTTGTGCGTTCGTATAGTAGTTGGGTGGGGGGGTTGTGTAGTGGGTTTTGGGGGTGTCTTATTCGTGTTATTAGTCTTAGTGCAATTTGCTCTGTTGTTTGTGTATAACGTTTTGTCCTTTCTGTTCCGTTGGTCATGAGTATCTGTCCAAAGTCTAGCAAGGGTCTACAAATAGCTTTATATATTTTGGTGGCGGTGTTTGTGCTAATTCCTCTGTCTTTGTAGGTTAGTGATCGGAAGTGTTTTGTTCTCTTTATTGTTTCTGCCCTGATGTTTCGTATGTGTTTAGTGAATTTAAGTTTGTGGTCAATTGTGATTCCAAGGTATTTTACGTCGTTTTTTGGTTGTGTCGTTTGGCCGTCTGCAGTTATTGTAGGGGAGTCAGCGTTGAGTCTGTGGTAGTAGTAGTAGTAAACATCTTTATTTCTAAAAAAAAAGGCTATCGACCTATCGGTCTTTCTGCCCTTGTTTAATACATGCAGTCTTAATCTAGATAAAAAACCAATATGAAAATTCTCCTATTCTAGGTTAACAATAGTAGTAGTGACATCTTTATTTCTAAAAAAGGCCATCGACCTATCGGTATTTCTGCCCTTGTTTAATACATGCAGTCCCAATCCAGATAAAAAACAAATATGAAAATTCTCCCATTCTAGGTTAACAATGTTATTGAGTAAATAAGGTTTCAGTGGCAAGAAGAAATTGTTTTATTGTCCACTAGTCCGTTGCGTTTGTAAGTGTTCGAGTAGCGTTAATGTAGGGAAATGGAAGCGGGATTGTCTGGTTGGTCTTGTAAGACAAAGGGGATTCAGTATGGTCCAGTTGTAGGGGTTGTTTGTCCATTTTGTCTGTAGCTGTATGAGTCTCTCAGAGATCTTTGTCATGTTTGTGCGTTCGTATAGTAGTTGGGTGGGGGGGTTGTGTAGTGGGTTTTGGGGGTGTCTTATTCGTGTTATTAGTCTTAGTGCAATTTGCTCTGTTGTTTGTGTATAACGTTTTGTCCTTTCTGTTCCGTTGGTATGATTACATTCCACAATTTACCAACAGCACAAAAAATTATTGGCGGTTTTATTAAACCAGACACGGTAGTAGTGGAAGAAGTGTATCAGCTACTACAATCAATCTTAATTTGTTAATTTTAATTTCTATCTGTGTACGACTAACATGTTATACATGGTTGAAGAGCAATTTAAGGAGATTTAAAAATGGGAAATTCACATATGGGCGCCTCATTTAAGAAAAACAAAGTTGACTTCGGCCTCATTGAACATAGTAGGGGCTAGATTATGTTTACTTTGTTTTCAAATGCACGTTGTTTTACCCCACCTGAAAATTTCGTATTGTTCGTTTATATTACGATACTACGGATTTTATTAAACGCACTTTTTATTTTTTCCTGTTATCTCCGTTGCTATCCGAGTTCAAAGAAGTGCGACGTTCTTCTAGGGCACTTGATGTTGCGCACTTTTTCCATTTGATCACCTGTACTTAACGGTTTCAATCCATGTACATATTTATATGGAAATCATATATTGTAGAGAAACGGTGAGAGCGGGGATCCTTGAGGGAGCCCTTGTTCAGGGGAAAAAGAAAATGACAGTGTTTTGTCAATTCGTACTTGTAGTTGTCTGTTTTCTAGTAAGTTCTTTATGGTGTGTAGTAGATATGTTGGTGTGTGTAGTTTGTATAGTTTGTATAGTAAGCCTCTATGCCAGACACTGTCAAAAGCCTTGTTAATGTCCATAAACAGGCAAGATGTCTTTCTGTCAGTTAGGTGGGTAGTTTGTATATTGTTGGCCAAGATAAAGAGCGGATGAACAGTCGAGTGATGCTGTTTGAAACCAAATTGGTAGGTAGGTATATGCTTTTCAATCACTTTTTCAAGCCGCTGCTTCATTATGCAATCAAAAATCTTGCCCAGTACTGGAAGCAGTGTAATTGGTCTGTAGTTGCTCGGTTGTGTATTGTCCAGTCCATTTTTGGGTATAGGGATTATTAAGCCGTTTTTCCATGTTTCTGGGATTCTGCCATTTGTGATGCAGTTGTTCAATTCAGTTAGGATCAGCTCGTGTGTTTCTTGAGTTAGGCTTTTCAAGACTTTTACCTTAATTTTATCTTTCCCCGGTGCAGTGTTTTTGATGTGCGCTAGGGCTTCATCGTACTCTGTGTCTGTGATCAGTTTGTAGGTGTAGTTTGGTGAGCTGTTAAAATAGTTCAAGTACCAGTCGTTGATCAAGTTCCAGTTGTCATTGTCGAAGTTAAGGTTTGTCGATATGCTGAAGGCCCTTTGATAGTGTCTGGCGAATGCGTCCGCTTTCTCTTTGTCTGTGTAGCGTTCTATTCTGTTTTCGTGAATTGAGTCAGTAGTGCCAGTCTTCCTGTATTGCGCCAGTTTCTCAATTTTTCGCCAGTATGTTTTGCCTTTGTCCTTCTGTATTTCTTTACATGTTTCTAGCCATTTGTCTTGTCGGTATTGTCCAATCAGAGTTTTAATGTTTCTGTTAAGTTGGTTCAGTGTCTTTTTTAGGTCGTTATTTTAAGTGTTTGTAGATAGTCTGAACAGTTCTCTCTTATGTTTTATTAGTCTCAGTATGTATTTGGGTAGTGTATGTCGGTAGAAAGCATTTTTTATTTCCGGGCTAAATTTTCCTATGGCTAGTGAAAGTTGTTGTTGTATGGTTTCTATTGGAATGTGCTGTGCTTGTGATTGAATGTAGTCATGTATATGTTGTTTCACTTTGTCTATGTCAGTCTTTGTTAGGTTTAAGTTTTTCTCTATAGGAGGTGTATTGGAGGTAGGTTGCGTATGTTGTAAGTCTATGTTAAACGTAATAGCCAGGTGGTCGGATCCAAGTTCGTTGGTTAAGTTTATGTTGCTGATGGTGTTTGTCAAGTTTCTTGTGTGCAGTAGAACGTCTGGTGTTGAGTCTGGGTTTGCGGGCATCAGAAAAGTTGGTTGGTGGTTGAGGGAAGGAGGATTTGCTCTTCCAAGTTTAACGTTTGGTTTTAGGAGAGCTGCGACCCCGCCCCTGGCATGATTGATGCTATTTCCATGCCTATAGATATACTGCCAATTTCTGTACGTTGGTGTTTGTCCTAGTTTGGTTTTAGTCTCTACAAATATGCAGCAGTCTGTGTCGTTTTGTTCTATGTAATTGTAAATAAGTGGTTTTTTGCTGTTAAGTCCGTTGATGTTCGCGTAAAGTACTTTCAAATTGAATCCTGTATGCTCGTTACTGTCTGTCTCAATTGTTCGCAGGGTTCAGTTGGAGAGCGTCCCTCGGGCAGGAGCATGTCAAACATTAGGATGTAGACATGGCTCCCGAAGAAAACAACGGAGGTGTCAATGTCGAAGTCTTCTATAAATTGTTTTCGTAGTTTTTTAGTAGTTCGTCTCTGTTGGTATTGTTTGTCTTGTTAAGTTGATGTTTGTATTTGTTTATGATGTGGTCATGTGTTGTAATGGGTGTGTGTATTCTACTTGCCACTGTCGTTGTCTCCGCAATCCCGGATGTGCGTTTGTTTACACATTTTATTTTTACGTTTGGGATTCCGACGATTGGGGCTGTCGGTCGTTTTGGGCACTTCATGCTCCATGCTGCGTGGTCCTCTGAGTTGCACACTGCGCACTTGGTTGGCAGTGGTGACTCGCACTTGGAAGTTGGATGGGGACCCTGGCACTTGTTGCATTTCGGCGATTGTTTGCAGTCTTCCGTTCTGTGGTCGAACATGTTGCACTTGGCGCACGGCGCAGGCACGGGTGCTGGTGGTTTGCTCTCTGTGATCTTGAAAATGCGGCCCAAAAAATGAACCGCACGGTCGTTCGTCAACCTTTCGTATGTGGATATGTCGCCGGTTATTAACCTCATCATTAGTGTGGGTGCGTTGTGCTCTCGCGAGATAATTCTCCTGCAGAGCCTTATTCTGAAGCCCTGCTGCTCCAGGCGTTCCAGAAACATGCTGTCTTCAATGTCCAGGTCGACCCCAGTGGCGACGACTGAATATGATGGTGTAATATGGGGACCTGACTTTTGTTGTCGGATTAGTGGGAGGTTACTATTCCTTTGCAGTTTGAATGCTGTTATAAGGTTTTCCTGTTTCCGTTTTTGTAAGATTTGTGTTGCTTTGTCTTCATTGTTGGTTTTAATTAGAAAGTGATTATCTTGTCTGATAATCACATCTTTGTTGTTGGGGTTGAGTCCCTCCCACCTGATTGCAAGTTGGACTCTGGTGATGGTCGACAATGCGTTCGCTGTGAATGTGTGCGAATACGTGGGAAATCTTGTTGATGTTGTCGTGCTGTTTGTTGTTTGGTTCTTATTGGTTGTAGACTGATAGTCCAAAGCTATTCGTTTGGCCTCAGGTGTTGGCGTTGTGGGGGTTGGCTGGGTTGGCTGGGTTGGCTGGGTCGTCTTCGGTTTTCTGCCCCGATTTTTTAATTGTGGCTTTTTGAACCCACCATCCTGGGAGGCATAATCCGATTCGGATTCTTGCGAACTCCCAGGGTTCATCCTTTCGTTTGAATTCCACTCGTATATTCTCGTTGAACGATAAATGCGTTGGATTCTTCAGATTCTTTGCGCGATGTGTAAACGACCTTGCTTTAAATATGCTAACACGTCTTATCACCACGAAGCTCGGTTTAAGACTCCTACGTAATTCATTAAAAAATCAGCATGTCCGTTTCTTTTTAATAAAACTACTTTAAAAAATATGACAGTGACACGTTCAACTTGTCACATTTACTTTTGCGCACACTGTGCGTAAAAGGCCGTGCGTAAAAGTGAAACAAATGAATACTAAAGAAAAGTGCTTCTTTATGGCCATCGCTTCTGATCGAAAAATGGCACTTTTTGATTCACTCGAACAAAAAAGCTGTTTTAGCATCACAGCACATCACAAGTTTGAGTCCATATTTATCGGGTTTCGAATGGATGTACATTTTGAAAGGACATCGACCTGGAAATCCAACCAATTGTTCATCAATTGTGGTATAGTCTGAAGGTTCATACGGGTTTTTCATTTTATTTATGAATCTTTCAAATACTTCTCGGAATGCTGCCAGTTTGTCACTTTCTCTTCTATGAGTTCTGATGACTTTGTCGTCAAAGTGGAGGCAGTTTACCGAAAATCTAAAACATGCTTCGGGCATTGTTGCACGAAATATTGAAATACCACTGTCGTTATCAAAAAGTTCTTTGGTAAATACTCCATTCATCTTCATTACTCCAGCATAATAAAATAATCCGAAGAGAGCCTGGACTTCAACATGGTCGGTTTCTCTGGTGTAGGAATTAATTATAAAAATAATAAAGCAAGAAAGACTTGAAGAAAAAATGAAGGGAAACTAATAAATTCCCAGAGGCACCCAAATGAACAAAGGAAGACGCATTTGGAAAGTTCGATCTATCAATCAACGTAGCAATTTTAATCAACGTAGCAACGTTAACACCATAAACCTCGCTAGCATGATATTGTGAAAGCTATAAAAGAGCGGCTCAAAGCAATAACCAGTGATTTACGGGGAAGATACCACAGTCAGGTGTTTTGTTTTCCCTCCCAGAGAGATTTGTAGACCACCTGGAAGATGGGGACGAACCTAAACTAAACTCGACTTGACTCAAACTCCACCCAATCGGGAGGTTGGAAATACTTGAATAAATAAGGGAAACCACCCACTTGAACAATTCACGCGATGACCAGTTCCAGCACCACAACGAGGACCATAGACTAGCATTAAGTTAGTTAAGAAGCAACAGAAGTTGTAAGATTAGGTTAGTTAGGTTAAGTTAGGTTAAACCAGGCTAAGGTAGAATAGTACAACTGATGTTAGATATAACTGCATAATAGATATAACATGCATAGATATAACTTTGCATAGATATAACTGCGTAAATTATATTGACACTCTCCACGGAAATCTTTAGTAAAAGGCGAAAGATTTATTCGCATTGAAGAGAGTCCAATGTACTTGCAAATTTTTAAATTCGATCGGTTAACCCAATGACTTCGGCAACCGTTGTTAGTTAGATGCTCTGGCGCCCTCTCGGCTCTGCAAGGGAACGAGAATATTTTGGATCTTTAGCCTGACTATTTCGAAGCAAAGCGAATTTGACTCAGTGTTCGATTGGATACTGCCATATTATCTAAATATTCTGATGATAAGTATGGTACTTTGAATGATTTTACACTGCAATAAAAATAAAATTTTCAACGTTGCAAAGGTTTTTTCTTCATGAAATTAATATTTTTAACGATTCGCCAAATCTACAGGGTGGTTTTAAACTGACGTCATACCTTGTCTGGGGGTGTTTAGGAAGTTCAGGAAAACTAGTGACAAAATATTTCTTATTTATTTCAAAAATTCCTGGGTTTCAACCAATTTTATTGTTTATTATTTAAAATGTTACAAATACGTTTCGGTGTCTTTCTCCACCATCATCAGTTTGGTATCATTATCATCATGGTTTGGTCATCAGTAGAATAACCAGTTAGTTATAACTGGTTAGAATAACCAGTCAAATGTGAAGGTAGAAACAACTATACACACAAACTGATGATAGTGGAGAAAGACACCGAAACGTATTTGTAACATTTTAAATAATAAACATTAAAATTGACTGAAACCCAGGAATTTTTTGAAATAAATTGAAGTACAGTCAGGAAAATATACACAACAATAATATTTCTTATTAAAAACAGATATGTACTTGTAAAAAGCTAGATCAGAAATTCGGCAACAATGTTTTTCAAGATAATCTGCCTAATTAACTGTACCTACGTAAATACCTGATGCTTCATAGGTAACACTGGCAAGAACAGGTTCGTCTAAAGGTTTTGGAACAAAATTATGTTTACATTAAAATGATGCCGTTTTTACTACATATGAAATGTTGTCTTAAATTACTGTCTCCAAAAATGTAATAGTTTTTATAATGCTTTATTTTCGTCAAGAAGTATTTTATCTTTTCTGTAAATTAGTCTGTTCTCAAATTAATACCTCATACTAGTGATGACGTCATGGTGAGTACGAATTTGCTAGTACTCTTTTTTGTGTTTCAGTGATGTTTAATGCATTACCATATTCGATATTGGTGTTCATTTTGTGAAAAACGCTTCACACTAAGTAACAATTTGACAAATGCTTGTTATTCTTGACAAAAGCTATTTACCTGTAACTTCCTGATAATAACATAAAACATCGTTGCCGCTTTGAATTTTCATCAAAAAATTATTTATGCATTCCAATAGGCTACCAATCTAATATGGGACCATTTCAAACTAATACCTTTTATCCAAATGTTAATATCTTCTAGAAAGTTTGGGGAAAAAACGTTTTCAATATTTTTCTCGTACTCTACAGGTAAGCCTCTATAATCCCTTAAAAGGAATCAAGCCAATTTTGAATTGTTTATTTTTCACAGTGGTAGAACAAAACATGCTCATATCAGTTAAATAAATGAATTAACTAATTAAATTACGTTTTTAAATAGTAGTTTTCGATACACCCGACTTCGTCTCGGGTGTCAAATGCCGTTGTCGTTCGAAAAACGACACTTTTCGCCCACGTATCGAACAATATTTTTTGTTCGAATGAAAGACAACACGAATAATAAGTTATAATAAATAAGAACAGCCAAAAACAAAAGGTATCGGGTTCATATTTCAAATTTAATGTCAATGCCATTTCTCAAAGTGTCGTTTTTCGAACGACGACGGCATTTGACACCCGAGACGAAGTTGAGGGTGTCAATCCGTCAGGAGTTCGAAAAACGGATTTTCGCCCTCGTATCGAACAATATTTTTTGTTCAAATGAAAGACAACACGAATAATAAGTTATAATAAATAAGAACAGCCAGCAGAATAAAAGGTATCGGGTTCATATTTTAAATTTGATGTCAATGCCATTTGTCAAATGTCACGTTTTGACGCTTGTAAATCTTCAAAAGCGTATTTTTGTAAGCATATACAAGTGAAACAGTGGATGCCGAAAATTTAATGCCCTGTACACCACCAGAAGTTAGAGATGCCGCAAATGTTGGTTCAACTTCCAACCTTGAAACAGCTGCTTTTACTGTATGGTGTATGGTGTACACTTTACATGACATTTAAAAAGACCGTGTTTTGCGTGTGGCAACATCGGAGTACGCAGAAAAATAGGCCATTAAAACGACTTTGAGACTCAACTTGTAACAAAGTTATAATTTACAAATTGCAAGTAAACTTTAAATTAGGATTAATAGTTGTCGATAAACATACGTAATTCATTAAAAAATCAGCATGTCCATTACTTTCTAATAAAAATACTTTTAAAAATATGACAGTGACACCTTCAATTTGTCATTTGCTTTTACGAATTACTAATGAATACGAATGAAAAGTACTTCTTTATGGCCATCGCTTCTGATCGGAAATTGGCAGTTTTTGATTCGGAAAACAAATATATTTCGCACGATCACATGATTCACAAAGAACGACGCTTACCCAGATTTAGTTTTTGTTGGTTTGGCTATGAAAGACTTCGTAAGTTTAAACCCGAAACCTTAATTTCTTTATCCGGGACAGTGCGTACGCAGTCCCGACTACCAAAAATTTCGCGCCCGACTCATTCGCATTAGGAATAATCGCAGGGGTCAGCCCGACCAACATGCAATGGAAGGACCTCACCCCGAGGGAAACGCCTTATTGATCACGGTAAACCCATACGCCAGGAAGGTGTGATTTTTCCCACTTAAAGCCCACATTTTGTACTCGTTGTTTAGAAACTGAGCGGCAAAATTTCGCAAATCGTGCCATCTATGAGAAGCTCGTGAACTAGGACATTAACTCATGACTCCTGTCATACTGAACTGAAATTAAAGAGAGGGTATGGGACAGAGATGAGAGTTGTACATACATTGGTCAGTGACCAGTCAAATGTGAAGTTGAAAGCAACTATATACACAAACTGATGATGGTGGATAAAGACACCGAAACGTATTTGTAACATTTTAAATAATAAACAATAAAATTGACTGAAACCCAGGAATACATTGGAATGAATTAAAGTACAGTCAGGAAAATATACGAAATTATGAAATCTATGGAAGAGCGGCTAAAAGCAACAGCTAACGATCTTCGGGGAAGACGCCGTATCCGTAGAGGACCAGGACTAGCTGTAAGTTAGTTTAGGTAGTAAGAGAGGCTGAACTAGATTTAGGGCTAGACTTAGGGGTAATGTGCCCATGTTAGGTTAAGGTAGGTTAAGCCAGGGATGTTAGATATACATAGAGTGTAAAACACTCTAAAGATGTTAGATTTAAGTACTCGTAGATAAGTTAGCAGTATGAAATTTTTAAAATTTAGCTGAAATTAATTATGTCCAAAGGGGAAGACGCCACAGTCAGGTGTTTTGTTTTATCAGAGATTAGTCTACTAATCTCTAGTTTTACCTTCCCAAAGATATTTCTCGAATATCTGGAAATCTGGGGGTGAACTTAAAACTCGTAAAAAACTTTAATAACTTAAAATTGAACCGGATTTATCCTGAATCTCAACCCTTTGATAGACCAAGAGGTGGTTTCTGAATAAGCGGCATAACTCCCCCGCCTCCTAACCGCTTCATTCATTGCACATTTGTATGGTAAATTTGATTGGTGAAACCTTCCGTCCACCCTCTTCGTTCACCTAAAAGGGTTGCGGGAAGTTCGACGTTTTCAGCTGGTCACTGTGCACACTTAGTACATGCACGGCTTTATTTTATCGTGGTTTCGGTGTTTTTAATGGGCATTGGCGCTCGGATCGAGATATTTTGATTTGCGAATTACGTGCTGATACCACTAGAGTGCAATTTTTATTTGAAATCTGATTTTTTATTAGTTATTAAGAACCTTTAATTTGACTAATTTTTGAGCCTCCGTCGATCTTATAAGATTGTCCACCGCGAAATTTTATACGACGTGCCGTAACTGGATAAAGCACATTAGGAACTATCCTCTAGTAATGAGACTTTAAACAGCCATTGTTAACTAAAGTTGGAAACTTTTCAAACAATTATTTCTTTATCAACAACTTTTAGAAAGTTTGAGAGCTAGTATGCCTGAAACGACTTAAATTATCTGAAAAATCCTTAAAAACATTTCGATAGAGCGTCTAAGACTGATTTTCTGCGATTAGGCCATACTACATAAATGTTTATCATTGAAGAATTTGAAGCGAAAATGGAAAATTTTAAGGGACCGCCCAAGTTTAACAGCTTATATTTCGATATAAGATAGAAAGAACGTCACTAAGATGGTATATTCCTGATTTAGATATGTGAGAAAAACACACCTTTAAAAAATTAGTTAGTTTGATTATTATATTGATACTGTGTCAATTATAATAATTTCTAAAATAAAGAGTGGGCGAAAATGTATTGTTTACATTTTGTACTATCCAGCGACTTCCCTAGAGGACAGAGTTGGACACATTTTATTAGAAATTAGCTTTCCGCAATAAAGTTTTTTTTTTAACTATTCACACTAAGGCGCACTCAGCTTATAATTAATTAATTTCGATTTTCCTATATTTATAACTAATTTTCTTCATCAAATTGTTTCATGAGATACGTTTCTTGGTTTAGAATATTATTATTTAGAACTTATTTTGGATACGAAGAACTTGCTGGTTAACTGACCTGTGAATATTGTTAACACGAACTTTAAACAAAATCATTTACTGAACTTGACAGTAACACAAAGTACCTACTTTGTTGTAAAAGCATTCATCGTTCAATCATTAATGGTGAGACACAATGTATATTATTGATATTTGACATTAATTTGTCGTTATCTCTCTTCAGAACTATGTAAAAATTATTTTCAATCATAACGTTTTGTTAAAAAAATCAGTTAAACAAAAATATAATATCGTTATTTGTGTTAAAAATAGTTGTCATTTATATATTAATAATTCAGTATACATGTTTAAGTTTAAAATGGTAGAAATATTTTAAATGTATGAAAAATACAAAATAAGTGTTCAGTGAATGTTATCGAAGCAAACTTTATAGTGATACGTACTTAACGTGTTTTTGTAACTTGAATGTATCTTTTAACGGAGTTGGTACTAAAATAAATAATACAGGGTGATTCAAAATTGGCGTCATTCCTCTGGGGGTGTTGTCTGGGCGTGTTTTAGGAGTACAGGAAAAATAGTAAAAAAAATTAATCGTAATTCAAAACTCAAATATTTGCAAAAAACTAGATCAGAAGGAAAGCAACAATGTTTTTCAAGGTAATCTGCCTCATTAACATTACGTAAATACCTGTTACTTCAGAATTATTGAAAATTGTAGAAACCATAGGTAAACACAAAACAGAGAAAGAGAAAGCAAAATAAATATTTTGAGATTAGGATAACGCTGTCAATTTGCCGTCGGTGACGCCATCCTTTTTGGGGTAGATATACCTAAAAAACACATGTAAACAAACATCTCCTGTGTAAGGTTATGTATCAATGATTAATATTAATCAAATAAAATACAATTAAGTTGTTAAATCGCAAGAGGTTGACGAAGTTTTTTTTCCAGCGTGATTCAATGATCTGTATACAGGATGATTCAAAATTGGCGTGATTCCTTTTAAGAGGTTATAGAGGCTTACTTGGAGAGTACGAGAAAAAGATTAATAAGTATTATTTTGAAATGGCCCCATGTTAAATTGGTAGCCTATTGGAATACATACAAAGGCTACAAACCTACCATGTATGTAAGATACACAGAACACAAGGACACATTAAATATCTAGTTTAACGAACACCGGTGCAAATTGAACACGAGTAAATTAACCGAATACGAGAAGCTGCTTGAGAAGAGTGCACAATAACGTGATTACACGGGCACAACTTGTATGGAGTTAAACACAGAAATCTTTGCCTCATCTTGAGGTTATGATGTCAATAAAAGAACAATTCTCGTTGACAATTTTGACATTTATAAAAAGTCGATTCCTATAACACCCCCAGAGGAATGACGCCAATTTTGAATCACCATCAATCATCATCAATTATGTAATTTCTTCTTGTAATTTCCGTTGCAATCCAGCAACGCATATTTTACTTACGGAGACGAAATGTTTAAGTTTTTCATTATTTTTATTTTGGCCACTTCTTTAAGTTCAGGTGAGATTTCATCCGTTTTCATTTTAAGGAATCACTATCACTTTAAGATAATTTCAACTACAAGAAAAATATTAAGGGTATGAAGTTTTCAAATTGACACCCCATAGTAATTAATATCTTCTTCCGAATTCTAGGGATTGTATAACAGCGTGGCAGCCCATAAGAGTAGGTAATTGAAAAAAAAACAACAGTGCTATATCTAGCCATCATTTAGACAGACACGATGTGGAATTTGGCACAGTCCGCAATTTTGCAACGGAAAACCAATTCCAACAAAATTAATGCTGTTGCATTTTCGTTAACCTTTCTTAAGCTATACTTATGTTCGTATATTCTTTTCTTTAAATATTGCCCTGTTTGTCCTATGTATGTGTTATCACAGTTCAAACAGGCAATCTTGTATATTACGTTAGGTGTGTCCAACTTATCGCTTCTAGGCTTAAGTTTTGTAAAACACTCTTTTGCTAAGTTGGTTTTAGTTTTTTCCGCTATAGTAATATTATGCGGTCTTAAAACATTTTTTATTTTTGTGTTGATTTCTGGTATGTGTGGTAATGATACATACTTGATTTCACCCTCTTTTTTCTTTTTTATATTATTTATGTTGTTCCATTTATTTGCATTGTATATTTTATTGATTCTTTGTTTTATAATTGGTTCGAAGAATTCTTTGGGATAGTTGTTCATTATTAGTACCTTTTTAATTTTTTCAATATTTTTTTGTCTGTATCCACAATGTGCTAATTTTATCGCTCTATCAGTAAGAGCTGTTACCACACTTTTTTATATTGAATAGGTGCATATGATTGGTAATTCAAGTATCTACCAGACCACACATCCTTTGTGTACCAGTTTGTTTTTATTTCCCCATTATTGTCATACACAACCGTCACATCCAAAAAGTTTAATGACCCGTTTTTGTCTTCCTCAATGGTGAATTTAATGGTTTCATGGAATGCATTAAACTTATCTAGTGTGTATTGAACTTTTTGGTTTGGCAGGCACATTATGCAGTCATCCACGTATCTTTTAAAAAATCCACATTTAAAGTCCAAATCAGGTATTAGTTTTTCTTCCAGACTTTCCATTACAAGGTTTGCAATTGTTGCAGCTATGGGGGACCCCATACTTTTCAAGAATAACAAAGATTTTTTGGAACAAAGAGAATTTGGTACGAGGTGGTTAATTTGCAATAACTTATTCACATTTTACAGAAAAAAAGGTTTGTTAATAAACCTAAGTGTTTTTTTTTTGAAAAGCACAATAGACTGATTGCCCATTTCGGTCAATTTTCATATAAAAAAGTGTTTCTTTGTTATTCCAATATACTCTTTTTATACCGTTGATAACATACCTGCGCTTTCCTAAGTTTTTCTTCTAGAACATTGAATGCTAACTGTAATGTTCGATGTTCATCCCTTAGAGTGTCGTTGATATACTTAAGTTCTTTGTTTGCATGGGTTAACATGCTTACTTCAGCTTGCAGACTTAGATTTTTTGCTTGGCACTCTGCTAAACTGGAATTAAAATCAATTGAAATAGTACCTTGAAAACATGCATTTACCATAGATGCTTATAGCAAATGTTGAATGCAACGAATACAACTAAATGTATTACAAAATCATGATCAACCATTCAAAATCAAGGATTAGAAATATGGAGCTTATATTGCTGTATGCAAAAAATATACGATTACGACAATAACCATTCTTTGTCAATATGTTGATATCAAAATTGAAACCAGCAACATAACTGTAAAAAACGAAATTTAAAATGTAAAAATTTTCAAAAATGTTTCTGTAAAATGTGACATTTAAAATTGAAAAATCCATAAGAATTAAGGTGGTAATCCCAATAAAACAAAATGAAATCTTCAACATGACACACCAGGCGCAATCGTACAACTCGATGGACTCGTAGATTCGCCGATAACTGGTGTTTTTGGTGTTAATAAGTTTGAATCCAATTTTACACTTTGAAGAAATAGTGCGAACTTGTCCATTCCTCCTGTACGTCCTGTAATCACTACAAGCCAAGTCATATTTCACCTTTATTAAAACGTGCTTAAATGCTTAAAAAGTTTGCATTTCTGTTATAGCATTTTGAATTTCAAACATACAAGGTGGTCCGTAATGAATGCGTCATAGTGCAACTATAGATCCGAGATGTCAAAATAAAAGAACATAACCAAACATGCATTAGTAAAATGTTGCTCCGCGTACGGCGTGCTTCAGTTTTCGTATCATAAAAACAGGTATTTTGAGTGACCCCAAAGTAAAAATCATACAAACAACAAACTGGATACAAACTGGTCAAGAAAATGCACTGCCACAAACCATCCACCTGCATGGAAATCGTTCATTCAAGAAATGTCGAACGCGTAATATACAGGGTGGTCCTCAACAATTGTTTACGCAAAATATTGCGTTTCAGGCAAATTTGTCTGATCTGAAACTTAATAGGTACGAGGTAGAGGGGTCAAAGTGTAAATATTTTTTTTCTTGATCCCCTGGGGGAAAGTACGCTGTTTCGCCATTGTTTTCGATAAGGAAAGCTTGACTGTTTGACTCTTACTGTCAGCTGACTGTTTTGAAAACATTTTCAAAGCGGTTTCTTGCAAAACCCCAAAACCTTCGAATTTCGTCTCTTGTACCGTATACTATTTTTCTTGATCCTTGGTTGAAAGTAGCAGGGAATGGTATAAGGTATAGGGCTGACACGTGCCTATCTATGATTTTGTGTTTCTGTTACCCATCTCTGTGTCATTTGTTTTCACAAAAAAAGTGAGGAGATATTATCTACGAAAAATAGGCTAATATTTTTATAAACCTTTTTTCCGTACTATGCCAGTAATACCCAGCAACTTCTTAAGACGAAGGACGTCAATTTTGAAACATCCTGCATAACATTTTACGTTTATCTTTCAATTATTAGCTTATACGATGCACTGCGGAAATCTAGTAGGTACTTGATCTGTATGTTGACTTACTATATTTACATAAGAGCAAGAAGCGTTAATAATTTTTATAATTTTTCTGAAATTTCATGTTGTTTTCTTAATGACACAGGAAACATTTGTTCTGAAAACTAATAATTACATCATTGGAAAGTACGTAGTTTCCCCATTGTTTCCGATAGATAGATAGATAGATAGATAAAACATTTATTAAAAATTACAGCTATACAATTGCATGCCGAGACGGATAAACAACGCCGCAGCTCTGCGGCTGGCCAGCTATTCGGTCCAATTCCCTCCGTTCAGCATGGCTAAATTTCAGCACACCGGTCCATTTCCTAGAGTTACCCTTACATGGACATTCGCAGATCTGTCATCTGCACGACAATAAAAGGAGAGCAGCCTTTAAATCGCGATTTTGTTTTATTCAGGGACATTCATTGAGGAAAAAGGTCTTCCTGAAGGGAAGCGAAAACCCCTTTTGCTTCGGCTTTTAAATCTAATTCTGCCAGCCGTGGCGTTAGCCAGCGTTAGCCAGCGTTAGCCAGCGTTAGCCAGCGTTAGCCAGCGTTAGCCAGCGTTAGCCAGCGTTAGCCAGCGTTAGCCAGCGTTAGCCAGCGTTAGCCAGCGTTAGCCAGCCATGCACTCCGCTATGATAGAATTTGGCAGATAGATAGATAGATAAAATTTATTAAACATTACTAAATTCACAAACAAAGTTAAAAAAAACATAAGTCAACTCCCATTTCTGGCCAGATGTTCGGCCGGTTGCTCTTTGCCCATGATCTAAATAGGCGCGCTAAGTCGTCCATTACCTGGGCAGTGCCCTAACATGGACATTCCCGAGCTAGCCATACGCACGACAACGTCAGGAGATAGTCTTGAAGTGGCGGTTTTGGTTTTATTCGAGGGGAATTCATTATGGAAAAAAGGTCTTCCTGAAGGGAAGCCAAAAACCCCTTTTGCTTCGACCTTTAAGTTTGATACTGTCAGCCGTGGCGTTAACCGCCGGCAGTTCAACTAGATGACCATAATTTGGCAGAGATGGTATCTATATAGGCCACCCCTGTAGCTTCGTGCAGTTCAGTTATTCTGGTGTATCTGTCAGCTGATAAGACGCCTCTCAGGAACCTGATTTTGGTCACCTCAAAACGCCGCCTGGTTGTGTCGCTGACAGAGTGCCAGATAGGGGACTCGTATGTAAGAAAGGCCCTTATAGTGGAGGTGTAGAGCAGAAGTTTATTTCGAGGTGATAGGAAATAATTTGGCTCCAGAAGAGAGTATAACTTTCATCGGGCCATGGCAGTCTTTTGTACAGCATAGTCAACTTGCTTATTGAAATGAAGTCGGGCGTCTAGTTTGAATCCCTTTTGTTGGTTTAATAGGAGTATTTTGGACCACGAGTGGCAATAAGATTTTATTATTAGTGAATTTGCGGGAAAAGATATAAGTTCAGTCTTCCTGGGATTCACTTTAAGTTTTCATTTGTCGAAATACGGCGTCAATAAACTCATGTGATGTGCAATGAGAGATTTCGCAACCTGAGGGTAAAAGGACGATTTGTAAATAGCCGTATCGTCAGCGTATTGTGCTATTTTTGTAGTGGGAAGTTTGGCATGTTTGCTGTATACAATTTATACAGCGACGGGGAAATCACTGTGCCTTGTGAGTACCACAAGGCAGCTGCCGTGGTGCGTCTTTTGGCGGAAATGGAATTCTCCACTATCACCTGGATGGTACGGTTTTTTAGGTAAGACGCTATAAGGGAAACTAGGTAGAGTGGCAGTGAATGTACGGCAAACAACTTATACAGCAGGCCTGTGTGCCAAACTGTGTCAAAGGCCGTTTCCATATCGAGAAGCAGCATTACCGTACTTTGAAACTTATTAAATGCTGCATAGGCATCCGTTAAGATCCTAGCAGTCTGCAGCGTTGTGTTGTGTCTTGGTCAAAAGCGAACCTGCTCATCCGGGATTAAACTTCGAAGCTCGGCTACTGCCTGTAATCTCGAATGGATAACTTTCTCGGTTAATTTGCCGAGGGTGTTCAAGAGGAAAATTAGCCTATAAGAAGCGGGATGAGTCGGGTTTTTGCCCGGATTTAAGATAGGAATTATTACAGCGTTTTTCTGCAATTTAAGGACTGCGTTTACTATTTGTACTATTGGCACAATCGTTTTCCGCGGTAACTTTTGAGAAGTAAATAAGGGATGCCGTCTGGCCCGGGGGCTTTTCGGCTAGAGACGCGTCGAAGACACGATTGTATCTCCGACGGGGTTGTTATATAGGAATGCAAAATCGAGGGTGGTATAGGATACTTCCGTTCTACAAAAACAGCGGTCTGTCTTTCTATTTCGTTATCCTGAAGGGCTGGTTGGACTTTGTGTACTTCTGCCAAAAAGTCGTCGAGCAGCTCGCACTAGTCACTGGTGGTAATGTAACTCCGCCCTTCTTTTTCAAGAGCGGGGACTTGCTCATAGCCTTTTCGCAAACTTCTCGACAATTTTCAGAGAATTGTCACAGGTCAAATTTCGGAGTTTCTCCGCCCAGGTATAATTCTTGTATGCGGAGATTTCGCGCTGTATGTCTCGTGCAAGCTCTGCTGCAAGCTCTGCTGCACTCTCGTGCAAGCTCTGCTGCAAGCTCTGCTGCACTGAGATTCCTTGAATCGCTGGCAACGCTTCCTGATTCGATTTTTCGCCCTGATAAGATTCAGAATTTCCTCAGGAAGGTTGTCACTCCGCGGCCTATTTGGTACTTGTTTGGCCAGAGCATGCTGTGTCCGTTGTATCTTCGGTGTCAGACCTTTTACCGCATGCTCTAGAGCTTCGACAGTATCGATATGGCCCGGAATACACGTGAGGTCTTGTAGTCGTTTTCTATATTCGCGACATATTATCTATCTATTATCTATAGCCGCGACGGCGGCTGATTGTAAGCGAAAATACATATGGTCAGTTATCCCCTTAAAGAAAATTATTACCACCAAGACAGCGCAATCCAGTCTCCAATTAGAGCAAGAAGATGTCGATAGAAAGAAACAAACAGATAATGATACCAGTCATCGACTTTCCGACTATGAAGCACCCTCCAAAAAATTAAAAAATTAGAAAACAAAGAATGGAGCTGTCCCGAACTTGTAATTGTAAGCTTGAATACACCGATTGAAATGTCTTCAAACCTTAAGTATTCCGTTTTGTCCGCCTTTCCCCTATATTTAAATAATTTGAAATAGTTTGAAACAAAAACATACTTGGAATCTCTAGCTGCAACTAATTTGTCCTGTTCTTGTAATCTTGAAGTCAAGTCTATTATTTGTTGAGCATGTTCGCCTTTTCTCCTATGAAGTTCGGTAAGTTCTTCGGCTTGGACTAGTAATTTCTGTTTAAATTGCTGAACCTCTTCATGCAGTTTTGCCTCTAAAATATAAATTAGATTCAGAGAATTAACATATTCGTAAATAAGTAGCTATATTACTTATGAATAATAAATAACAACAATAAAGGATGAAATAGTATACCTGTGGCATTAAGAGGTTTTCCATGACTGCCTTCTATTTTCAGCTTTTCATTTTGAACGGAAAGTTGCAGATTCTCATTCCGCAGAGAATTCGCATTCTCAAACACTTTGTTATCTGTAATAAAAAAATATTCAATAAATTAACGACATATAGCAGATCAACTAAAATTTACTGAGCTATCCTGATGAAAGTTTTACTTAAAAACGGACACTGCAGTACACACTAGAACATGTCACTCAAAAAATATGGATACACTATATTTCCCAGAATTCACATTCAATTGCGTGCAGTTTAGATCACTGTGATACAATACAGTGTTCCACAATATCCGAAATGTATTTTGAAAACAACAACAGTGTCCTCTATTTGCCGTAGTTATTTTCAAGAAAGTGGTATTACCAATTTTATTCACTCATTATTCAATTTAAGTTCATTCTGATTCAAATTCTTTCATTCGAATGAATGAACAAATTTTAAATATTCCAAATTTTTTAACATGTTCTTTGTGCGAACTATACGCAAAGTTCTAGGCTTATTCGATATAAATGTTCAATATCGATTTTTAAATTGTTTTTAAGTTAATAATAAGAATTAATATAAGAACAACTAATATGATAATAATAAGCCAGAAGATTGAGACGAATAACAACCAAAATAAATGGGGAACAGCTTAAGGTCGAAAATGGAAGCTACAAAAAACAACTTAGCAAAAACTTCTCTAAAAACCCAGGACAGCCAAATGAATCCATGAATAAGGCCAATAAAAGAATAACAAAGATCATAAAAGAAACGGTTGAACAGACGTCCGAACCCCTTCGAAAATATGGGGAAAAGCTGTCAAGTGAAAACAAACAAATGCTGGAAAAACGAAGAGAACTCATAAAAAAGCTTGAATCCTGTTATACAGACCTGTATGAATCAAAAATCCCGAATGAGACAGCTGAAAGAGAAAATGATGACAAAACCAAAAGCATTGTCAATATAAATTCAGAAGAAATGCCAGCTATAGATGTCGAAGAATTAGAGAAAGCACTTCATCAAATGAAGAATGGAAAGGCAGCAGGAGAGGACGACATACTACCGGAAATGCTAAAGGAAAGTAACGAAAAAACCAAAGAAGAACTAGTGAAACTGTTTAACTTATGTGTTGGCGCGCAGAGAGCACATTTCTGAACGTGCTAGTTTTGGGCTTTCTGAACGTGCTAGTTCATCGTCCTGTCACTGTCAACTATTATGGCTGTTGTGTAACCTCTTAAAACCTAAGTTGTAATCATCTAACTCATTATTAATTAAAATTCAAACATAAATACCAGCAGTAATCCTCAGCGCACTAAAAACACAAAGGTGTGCAAACATTATGCTTAACATCTGAACAAATTCCTGAAGGCTGGGATAACGCAATGGTTGTTCTGATCTACAAAAAAGCGGACCTGGAAAATTACAGGCCAATCTGTTAATCAATTACTATTATTATTCTTACCAAAAAAAACTGTTTATCAGAACAATAACAAACAGATTGGAAATCGAGGAGGCTGGATTTCGAAGTAACTTTAGCGCCACTGAACACCTCCATACAGTAAAAGAACTCGTAGAAAAGGTAACAGAATACAACATACCTATATGGATCGCATTCGATACAGTAGAAACTTGGGCGATAATCAGGTCAATGAGACATGCTAGGATAGATCAAAGGTATATAAACTTGATAGAATACATATAACACCTCCATAATGAGTATAAGGAATCACGACCCTACAAATAAAATAAATGCCAAAAGAGGAGTCAGGCAGGGCGGTATAATCTCACCGAAGCTGTTCAGTCTGGTCTTAGAGGACATCTTCAAAAAACTACAGGGAGAAAATCTTAGTTATATTCGGGAAGGGTGAGCAAGAACTTACCAAGATGATGGAAGAACTACAAGAAGAAGCAGCTAAGATTGGATTATTCATGAACAACACAAAACCACAATTCATGACCAACACACATGAAGCAGGAGGGACAATATCGATACACGGACAAATAGTAAATAAGACGACATCCTTGGACAAACAATAACACTGGTCAATCAAAACCAAGAAATCGAGGTCAACAGACGAATCAGACTGGGATGGGCCGCATACGGAGGACTGAAATACAAAAATATATAACGAGTATATCCTCCCAATTGTGACATACGGATCTGAGACTTGGGTCTTGACAAAAAAAACCACTAACAAACTAAGAGTGCATCAAAGGGCCATAGAACGAAGATTACTAGGTATAACACTAAAGGACCACAAAACCAACAAATGGATAAGCGAAAAAACGCAAATAACAAACGTCATACAAAGAATTAGATCTCTAAAGTGGCATTGGGCAGGACATGTCGCCAGACACAAAGAAAACTGAAGTGGGCACATCACCAGATGGAGACCATGGGGAGAGCGAAGAAGTGCTGGAAGACCGCAGCAGAGGTGGTACGATGAATTGAAGAAATTCGCCGGGCTAAACTGGTACCAAGTCGCGCAGAACATGGATATGTGGTCAAAAATGAGAGGCCTATATCCAATGGATAGAGAACGGCTGAAATGGAAATGGAAATGTATAAGAATAACGTTAATATTTAATGATAACGTTAATATGAGAACCTACATCTGCACCAACGGCAAATGCCATAATTATGATAACCGTAAACACCGGCCAATCTCCAATTACAACTAAAAAAAATTACCACTTTCTTTACGGGAATATATATTAATTTGGATTTGGATTGAAGGAAACAGGAAGTAAAAGATACAGTAAACATAAAAGATACAGTAATAAATGAAGTGAAATATAGTTTTATCTAATAAGATGGATTCTTGTAAGGCTAGTATTTACGGTAGTATAAACGATAGTATAAACAGGGCTGTTTGTTAATACTAATTAGATTGTATAATGTTATATTTGTACTGGAAATTATGAAATTTATAAAGTTGGGTATAAGTAAACGAACACTTATACCCAACGTGTGTGAATGAGCTGGCGGTGATGGTGAATACATGTCTGGAAGTAAGAATGTGGGTAAGGCATGGCTGGAGGTTATGCGGTAATAGACATAGCAAAAGTAACCGGGCAAGCGTGTAATGCTTTAATAGATTTAAGCCAGACCCGCAAACAGGAAATTCCATTTTACTCTGCTGGATTTGAGGCGTTATGGTAGGTTAGTGTAAAATGATCATGCGATGGCGTCATTGTAACAGCCTTGAATGTTCTACTTGTTTGCGAATGTGTGCAATTTACTTTGTATTCAATTTGTAAACCTTATGTACCTCTGGTAAATAATAAATTTAAAAAAATTAATTGAACTTTGGCAACCCCATTTTTATACCTAGTTTGAAATTTCAAGAAAAATTGTCAACACAAAAGTTGTATATTTTAACTACTAGTTTATTTTATGATAATCCAAAAGAAATTCCTGGGTTCCAGTCAATTTTATTGTTTATTATTTAAAATGTCACAAATACGTTTCGGTGTCTTTCTCCACCATCATCAGTTTGTCTAAAATACACATTCACAGTCATCATTAATTTACAAAAAAAAAGAGCTCTATGAAAATACACATACTAAAATACAAATTACAAACATATTAAAAAGTATATTAAAAACAATAGGTTCACAGGTGATGAGTCAGGACAATCATGTTCGGGAAAAGACTAGAATCTATTGTTTAGAGATTTAAATTTTACTTACGTGCATGGCTGTTTCCACCTTCACATTTGACAGGCTACTGAAATCCTTACTTTGTTCAATATCGAGCGAGAGAATAAAGAAACTGTTTGTATTTGGCTTTTTCATTGCATTCTAGGATTATCAATTGCTTTGCAATTCTTCAATATCAGGTGTTTATATTTTATGTAGTTGGTTTAATTAGTGTATGTATGTGTTCATTTAATTAGTGTATGATATACAGAGCTAAGATTGTCTGTGTCTGTCTGTCTGATCCGTAGAGATTTATAAAATAAGAAATAGGTAACTAAACATAAGATTTATAATAACAGATCTCGGATTCAACTATCAACTATGAAGTGATCGTTTAGTACCCCATCCCGTATTCGTCTCGGAGTGTCTCAAATCCAATAGTTACTAGTCCCCTATGGAAGAACCACTTTTACTTTCAATAATAACAAGTCAAGTTAATCATAACACTATATTTTGATAATAGCTCTACATTCAGAACTGCAATGTCTGGGGTCTCAAGTCTGTTAAAAATCGAGCTGGCTTATAGCCTAATAGCAGCGCCAGAGTGACAAGAATTATAAGTATAGTTCTTACAAAGTTACTTAGTCAAACGTAAAAATTGGGATATGATGAATTTACTGCATAAAGTATTCCTAAAATCCAGGCAATTCGTATGTGACCGGTCCCCGTAATTGTCTGGAATATTTTGATGGACGCCTCATCGGGTCAACGTGGACTTGATGTTGACGCATAACAATTTCATTGGTCTCTGTACTTCATAGTCGAATTTAATTGATCATATTGTTGGGTGCCAGTGTCGTTACATCGCGGGTATAGGAGTGTTTACGCAGTATTTTTTTAGCTGTATTTTATTATTAGTATTAGACAATAAAGATGACATTTTGATGATTAATGTTAATGACGTATCAAGTTTTGAAGAATCTGATTGTGATAAATAGGTGTGAGTGTAAGTGTAAATTTTCAATTTCTAACTTTTTTTGTCTCCAAACCTATCTTAGAGATCTGTAGTTAAAAAAACAAAAATAATAAATAAATAAACAATGAACTAAATATGTTCAGATCAGTTAAATAAATTAAATTAATTTACTCACTTACTAATTAAAAAACGTTTTTACAAAGAATGCGCCGACTGTTTACCCAGATTTAGTTTTTATGCTGCTCCATATTTATTCGTATAGACACGGTACCTAATATAATACTGTTATAATACTAAAAGCATTACTACTTTGTCGACAATTTGGCAAAATAGCTGGTCATTTTCTCCGAAAGAAGCCCTGTGGCCAAGCTCTTGTCCGTAAAATACCATGTTTACGTAGTAATTGTGAAGTTGTGGGACTTTTTCCGGAGAATAATGACAGGTGTTTCTATTACGCAACGGGTAGTGTTGCCAAGACTCCACCAAATTAGCAAATATCCGCGAAATGTTAGAAAAATACCAGAGTTTGTGAGACTGAGACCTGTTGTTTAAAAAAAAACATATTTCCAATTAGCAACATGTTGCACAACATTTGCCACATCTAACAACATTGCGCCCACTGTCTCTTACTGCACTTGCACTGGTGGCCATTGAAAAGTTGTTTAACGAATAAAAGTTATTGAACGAATAAATTATTGAAAGAACTTGTAAAGGAATAAAATTAATAAATGAGACAGACAATGGATGAGGTCAAACACGCATTGGCCCAAATGAAGAGAGGTCGTGCTCCTGGTGAGGATGGAATAACCCAGGAAATGATACAACTCGGGGGACCAACAACTCTACAACTATTTTGATGAATAAATGTCTACAAAACAGCAGGATCCATTTATACAAAAAATACGACAAATTAAACATCGAAAATTACCAACCAATAAGCCTCTTGCCACATCCATACAAATTACTCACAAGATTATAACAAATAGACTTACAAACAAATTCGACGCCTCCCAGCCGCCAGAGCAGGCAGGATCCCGCAAAGGCTATAGCACCATTGAAAAATGTACCGAATACATCGTTAAGATTCACCTAGCATTCGTAAACTATAGCAAGGCATTCGATTCTATTGAACTATGGGCCATATTCCACGCTGTGAATAACGCGAGAATAGACTCGAGATATAGGGATCTTCTGAAATACATCTAGGAAAAAGAAACCGTGCAAGTTAAAATTGGGGAAGAACTCAAAACACAAAAGGTACCTATTAGCGAGTAGTCAGACAGGGAGATACGAAATCTTCGAAACTTTTCACTCTAGCGTTAGAAGATGTTTTTAAACAAATGGACTGGGTACAATTTCAACAAATGCTAACGGAGCTGAAAGAAGCTTCGGAAGGGATAGGACTGAACATGAACCTCTCTAAAACTAAGATACTGTCCTCAGGCGAGGCAGCAATATATGTTGGGGGAAACCAAATTGATATAGTTGAAGAATATACCTAGGCCACCAAATTAAACTCGGGAAAGAAAACCAACAGGCGGAAACGAGTAGGAGGGTGAGAATGACATGGGGGGGGGGGGCACTGGAAGATTGGGACACATTCTTAAAAACCCAGATATTTCCATAAACGTGAAAACAAAAATATTTAACACCTGCATCATTCCGCTGATGACATATGCTATGGAAACCACCACATTGACTGTTAAAGCAGCCAAAAAACTTCGCAGCACGCAGAGAGCAATAGAGCGAATTATGTTGGAAATACCACTTTGAATGACGCCCAAAGGTGGAGGATGTGCTAGCACGGGCAGGACACGTCACCAGGCAGGAAAATACAAGATGGACAAAACACATTCTACAATGGGGACCTAGACTCTTCAAACGAAGCATCGGACGACCGCAAAGAAGGTGGATTGACGATATAAGAGAAACAGGAAGAAACTGGCACCAAATAGCAAGGGATAGGTTGGAGTAGAGAAGACGATGAGACGCTTAGGTCCAGGAGTGGACCGAAAAAGGCTGCTAAAGAAGTAGAAAAAGAATATATTATAGTGTAAAGATTTTCTTTTTTTTTACATTTAAAAAGAAGTTTTATGTATTTTCTTATAAAGAAATATAACGGGTTATTCAATTCAAGGTTGGGAAAGTAAAACCTTGCTATTTGATATCTGTCAAAGGTAAACGTCATCCGAAGCGTTTTTCTTTTAGTTGAAGGTTTGCCATTTTGGAATATGGATCGTTTAACTGTCGAAGAACGCGTAAAAATTATTAAATGTTACTATAAAAATCGTGATTCTGCTGTATCAACGTTTAGGGCTTTACGAGCAGATTACGGTCGACATAATCGACCCACAGAGCAAACAATTTCAAACACAGTGGAAAATTTTGAAAAGACTGGTGTTGAAATATCAATTCTATTTTTTTTAGTGTATTTATATTATTATAAGTTAAGTTCAAATGCACCCGGAAAAGCATAAAATTACCGGTACCTGCGTCCCGGATCCCTTGCCACTTGACATAAATGACCACCCATTACTCGCCTGGCGCCGATAAGTACCAGACGAGACTTCCTATGACGACCACTTTTGTGTTAATATGTTTGTTTGCGCTTATTACTTTAGTATTATCATTTTAATTACCATTGATATTTACATTAGCGATACCTATTTATTCTGTCCATCTGAGACGAATCTATTCGCCTAGATGGCGCCCTTTTCAATTACTGTCATCCCCGAGAACGCCTCGTCTTGAGGTGGTGCCATTCTGACACTCTCTTTCAAATCGTCAAGTGGTTCGGACTTCCTTTGTAGTGGTAACGCTTGTGAAATACACAATTAAAGCAGCTTACCAGTGTTTCAATCAAAATACAGTCCACTTTCCAAAGCAATCCAGTACGCGTGTTTCAACAACCGACTACAAATTATTTTGGGTCTACAAAGGTTGCATAGCCCGCACAATGTTATTTCAAGGGTTTGCATATCCATTAGTGGTGGGCAAGTCGGATCATTTCAAAGATCCGGATCTTCGGATCCGGGTCATCGGAAAGATTCGGATCCCGTAGTCGAGTCTCGGCTCAACGGATCAGTACCAGAACAATACCGCTTCATTACGCATCGATTGGCAAATCAGTATGAAATGCGTTATCTTTTGTAATGACGCCAAACTTTTAAAAAAGTTTGCTTCTTTTTAACAAAATTTAAACTAATTCATTACGCAATGTTTTTTTAATAATTGTCTTTCCTCATCTAAACAAATACCTATTTATCTGAGTAATTTCACAAAAACATTTGTAAATACATTTTGCTGCGTTTTCCTTTCTTATTTATTTTTGATAATAGTTGAGGTTTTATTTAAATAGATGAACTAAACACAGGTCAGGCTTGGACATAATTAATTGCTTCTAACAAAATACTGAGTTATATTGTAAGTTATAATAGACATGATTAGAAAAATGTTTCCGAAAAAAATTAAAATAATTAAAAAAGATACTTGCATTAAATAAAACGACGCAAAGTAAATACAAGTTCAATGCTTGTTTCAATATTATTTTCATAATTTTCACCGTGCAAGTGCAAACTATTTATTGAAAATATGTGTTTCTTCATATTTAAGTACCAAATTTCTGAAAGCAAAAAATAGTAGTTTTAGATACAAAAGCGACGAGTGCCGTTTTTCAGATCCCTGGTGGGAAAAGTGGTAGTTTTTGATTAATTTTAACTTAATTTATTAAGTTTGTTTATGTTATTTTACATCGCATTTATTTAACTAATTTTGTTCAGAACGCCATTGCAAAAATAAGCTTGAAATTGCTTTAAAAAAACAATTTTTTTAAATGTCATCTGCAGCCTGTGCCTGTGATTGTCTCAGGACGAATAGAAAAATAAAGCCATATATTTGAATTAGGAAAAGGGATACAGACCTAGGTACGGCGGGCGCCGGAAGCCGCTATTTTATTGTTATCGTGTGATTTGAGTAAATATTTAAATTTCAGTTTGTAGAGTAGTTTTTCTATATACCAAAGTATCAAAATTGTCTAAAGTTTTCTTAATTAATTTATCGAGAAAAGGAATTTGGCTGTTTTGTAAAAAAATAACAATTAAATTCACAAGCTTGAATTTAATTGATATGTTAATTAAATTTTTTTATTCTTAAGAAATAATAAAAATGTTTCAAGTTTTTGTTCGCCATTACTAGAAATAAAAAATACATTGTTGAATTTAGTTGTTTATTTTTATTTCTGAATGGGAATACGTTTTATTACTTGCTTCTAAGTTCGGAATTATGTACTGTTTTAAGCTGTGTTGTTGTTTTTGGGACAAACTTTCTTATTCATAGGAACAAATATTGAATTGTCAATGCACATGATTTCCTTTGTTACGGCGTTTTATTATCACACTGAATTACATTATTAAAAGCGCATGTTATTTGTTTGTGCATATATGCACATTGACTCTAATCAGTAAGTATTAAATACTAATAACAAATAAATGAATAAAAAAGAAATCAGATTTTACAAACGATTTCTTTGCAGACCCAAGTTTCCCAAATTTTCCTTACGTTACGCGGAATGCAGAACGACACTTCGAGTGGATCCGAGATTCGGTTCCGATACACGGAACGCAAATAAGAACAGAAATTTTGAAGAGCCGTCGGAACCAGAACACCCGTCGGGACCTGAAGTTCCGTCGGGACTTTGATGAGGTTCCGTCACGGTTCTGCTGGCGCTTTTGACCCGTTGGCCCGAAACTCGGCTCTTTTGGCCCGTTGGCCCGAAAGTCGGCTCTTTTGTCCCGTTGGCCCGAAACACGGATCTTTTGACCCGTTGGCCCGAAACACGGATCTTTTGACCCGTTGGCCCGTGTTTCGAGCTCGAATCTCGGATCCACTCGGTCTCCACCAGTCTCGACTGATTCGACGATCGGGTTTTCCGATGATTCACGTCCAAGTACTAATGAAAATGGAAGCAAAGTAGCTTAGATTTTTTCTTTTTATTAAATTGAATTCACTTCTTTTCATTCAAATTCACAAGTTTCTGTAAGTTTTGAAATAACATGTTAACTGATTTGTTCTACAGTTGAACGCTGCTGTCTTTATAGACATACAAAAGATCCGTTAAGACCCGAGACCCGTATTCGAAAATTTTGAGATTCAGATCCGTCGGGTCTTTTCAAAGATCCGGCTCACTGAGCCGGGCCAGTTCCGACCCGCCCATCACTAATATGCATACAAGCGCCCCATGTGTTAACGGAGAAGTCAAAACAACGACCTTTTGGTCTCGCTAAAAACGCGCGATGCAGGAGGGGATGCATGGGGGAAGAGCAGTTGCATTTATGAAAAGTTAACGAGAGTTGAAAAACGACCACTCTCGAGTACAGTCAAACCACTCTAAGAACCACTCTCAAAAAACATTCTCAAACACTCTCTAGTTCTGTACTTGTACTCACTCTCTTGCTTTCAAAGCAGAAATAAAAACTCACTCTGTTCTGTTCTTCGTGCAGACAAAATTTCTCCGTAAATCCATATTTGAATTTACATAAAGTTAATTTGGTAGTGTAGTTAGCTACCTACCTAGTTGTCTACTTGTTAGCGTTAAGAATAGTGAATAAACGTCGTGTTACGCGCTAATAATAGCCTTTTATTGCTAATTCTACGCTATTCTGAAGTCTCCTTCGTTACTGGAAGAATTCCTCTACTTCCGACCTCTTAAACAAAATATACAGTCCACTACTCCACGCAAGGGTAAAAGAGTCCTTTGCCAGAAAAGATTCTTTCATCGCCCCTACCCTACAACTGGATCGGTTACTGATATTGTAAGGCCTGTGCATCATCACAATATTCGTTCAGCTGAAAATATCGCTGTTGTTGCTCAAAGTGTGGAGGAAGACCCGAATTCGTCGGTTCCCCGACGTGCTCAACATTTGGGCTTGTCTTACGGCTCATTGTGGCGAATTTTACAAGTGGATTTGAAGCTCCATCCGTAAAAAAGTCCAACTGACTCAAGAACTTAAGCCTCAAGACCATGGGCAACGCAGAACATACGCAAATTGGGTGATTGAACAACAAGCCGTTGATGATGATTTTTCGAACCGAATTTTCTTCAACGATGAGGCTCATTTTTCGCTCGCTGGTTACGTGAATAAACAGAACAGCCGTATATGGGGCTCTCAAAATCCTCAGGTGGTCGCAGAAATGCCTTTGCATCCTGTAAAAAGTGACCGTATGGTGTGCATTTGAGCGCTATGGACGCATGTTAACCGATTATTTTTGGAGAGAAATTGAAGATTATGATTTGGAAGACATGTGGTTCCAGCAGGATGGAGCAACGAGTCACACAACACTGGCAGTTAGAGCCCTATTGCAAGAGAAATTTCCAGGACGCGTAATTTCGAGATTTAGTGATGTCAATTGGCCCGCAAAATCCTGCGACTTAACCCCGTTAGATTTCTTTTTGTGGGGCTATGCGACAGGTCGTGTTTACGCCAACAATTATCAAACCTTGAGCAACTGAATGCCAATATCCGTGAAGTTATGACCGAGATCTTACCGGTAATGTGTCGAAAAGGCATTCAAAATTACCTCAAAAGGATTGAGGCCTGTCTCTTACAGTCCCGTGGAGGACATTAAAATGATATTGTTTTTCACGTATAATGGCAAGGTTTAATCTTTATATTGAATTAAAATTTTCGTCTCCATCTGAATAGTTTGTGTTTTTTTACATTACTTTCCCAAGCATAAAATGGATAACTTTGTAATTTATTACCCAAAATAATACTTAAGTTTTGTATTTATTTTGAATTCTTTTATAGCAAAAAATCATTAACCATAGTCCTCCTGGTCCATCTACCCTTTACTGGTGGGTGAGATGGACCAAATATTATTTAAATACATTTTGCATTTGACAACATCTCCGCCGGTTTAAGAGAGAAATTCTCATGCAAACTGAAAGCATACTACTTTTTTAAGGAACTCCATCAATTTCAGTTGATAATATTAAACCTAAAGTTCGTAATGATAATTTGAAAAAAAGTGGTCCAACTCTCCCTGCTTTACTATAAATAAATGAGTCCTTATATAATGTGGTAGTAGTACTGGTCTGTAGCATACACATAGCCATACTTAAGTACGGGCTTATCAAATCAAGTGCCAATAGAATAGTGTATCTTTGGATTAGATCTCAAAATATGTTATATTAAGATAAACGAAAATGCAAATGAATGTTCTGGCTTATTGTCGTAAATAAAGAAAAGCTTGCTTCTTCGGCAAAGTTCTGAACATAATACATGATTAATGAAAAACCTTACGTTGTGCTATTAAATCCTGAAACCGGTGTGTTTCACTTCTGTTCCTATTTTGTAATTGTAACAAAATATTACGGCGCCACTCTCCAAGTTCCATGTTTCACAAAAAGTCAACAGTAAAATACACCCGAAAACAGATCGTAAATCGCGCATTAAACGAAACCGTGTAACACTCGAAAAACACCCGCACCGAATAAAAACCTTAACAGTTAATAGATAATTAATTTACAAAAACTCCGAAAACTAACCAATCTTTTTTGTATTCGTAAAGAATATCTGAACATAATAAACGTCAAAGTTAAATAACAGCTGATTCCAAACCAAAGAATGCTTGTTTTAAAGGCGCGAAAGCTACGCGGTTTGACAGTTTGCAATCTGCGCATTGAAATTGATTTGGCCAATGTCACCGTTGCCGCTTTATCCAGCGTTACAGCGTAACCACAGTTCGTATTTCAACTATCCCTGATTTCAACCAAGGTTTACGGCTCGACGAAACGAGACGCCTGGGCTGAAATAGCGGCCGCGCTAAATTCATCTGGTATGATGGTGAAATAGAAATGCCAGCATGGGTGAACGTGTCGTTTGAGTTATATCGAAATTTTGTTTTTTTCTGCTTTTATCTTAAAGATGACATTGAATTAAGCACTTTTAACGAAAACATTTCTTGGATGGTCTATAAATTAAGCCAAATAACACTCACAAAGTTTTGAAATTAACTTTCCCAAAAGCACTTATTTATGCACGAAAATGAGATTGCCGGTGCTATTTGCTGCTAAATCGTATTTTAGGTATTCAACAATAGGTAACAATTCATACCTCCACATGCAAAATTGTCGCTAAGATGAATAATAATTGTGTTTTTCGCAAAAGTTTCAGCATCTTGTGGCGGACTTCACCTACCACCTCACAGGTGGCAGCATCTAACATCCATCTCACCGCCTGAGACCTACGCCGCATCGGTTCATATACTTCCGAACATGAGTAACCTGTATCCGGCCTGTAGGGCAGGGTCTACCTATTGGACTTATTAATCGACTTCAGTTGATCAGCGACTATCGATCAGTAATCTATAAAAATAAAAAAAACTATAAATATCGTGCTCCGCCAACTATTCGGGCATGTGCAGTCGAAATGCACTGCAGCGCCAAATGTGTTAAGGGCGGGTATTATAATGTATGGTTGACCAACGCTTGAGATTCAACCCACGGTTGACGGCCAGTTTGGGTTTTAAAGGGTCGTTCATTGGAAACGCCCCGTTTTTAAATTGACATTTCTCATGCATGGCGGCAATTTTTTATTTGTGACATTGATATTTGTATTTGTAAATGTCTACCATTTACAATAATCCAAATTTATTATCAAAAATCGCGTTCTGTTCCTCAAACTTTACGTGCACTAACTCCAATTTTTGATCGTTACAACCGTCCAGATAAAAGAACAATCGAACGTTTAGTGATAAAGTTCGAAACAAAATTTACAATTCATGATGTTACAGCAGAGATTAGTAGAGAGATCGCCGATGAACATAGGCGAAAGCGTTCCAGCAATATTAGCCGTTAGCTACCGCCACCCTGCGGTTTTATCCCCTAACCATATGCACGTTTTAGAAGTAGGGTAGGGGAGGTAAGTAGGGGGTGTTGTGAACATAAAAAGCGAGGACCAGCCGATTTGCGTTTGTTACTGCTGCCAGCGGTACGGGCACTGGCAGCGGAATTGTACATTCCAGCCCAGATGTGTCAAGTGTGGCGAAAACCACAGAAGCAGCGAATGCCCGCTACCAAAGCCTGGAGCAGGAGAAGAGCTCAACAGCAAGTGCGCACTATGCGGGACTGCCCAGTACCCCAAAAAGAAGATCCCGGTGCCCGCAGGGAAACCCGGCGACCCAAGTCCGCAGCAGACCACTAACTGGCCAACAAGGACCACCAGGAATTGGCAAACATCCTGCAGGCGCTACTGAACAAACTCAATGGCTAAACGGCCAGCGCGTTTTAAAGAGGCCTCGTGGAATGTCAACGGGTTGATAAATAGACGTCCAGAACTGGACGAATTCCTGCAAAGCAGACAACCTGAAGTGATGGCACTTCAGGAAACTCTGTTAGGCATTAACAACAGAATGAGATTTACTAACTATTTTATTTACAGATACGACAGTGCAAACAGACGACCAGGAGTGGCCATTCTAGTGAGAAACGACATAGACCATCACAGCATTGGCATTGAAGACACCGACTTGCATGCCATTAGCGTGCAAGTCAACACTACCAGGGGACCTGTGACAGTCGCATCTGCTTACAAGGCCCCCCAGGCAAAACTCGAACCACAGGACATCGAGACACTGCTGGGCAACAACCGAGCTAGGCTGCTAATCGGAGACGTGAACTGTAAGAACATGGGGTGGAATAGCTCCCGCACTTACAGGAATTGTCGGGCATTGGAAGAAGCAGTTGAAACCCACAATTCAGTTGTCATGGGTCCTGAGGTTCCTACAAGGATCCCAACAGGAAGTGGGATACCGGAGGTGTTGGACATCGCCATTGTTAAGAACATCCGGCAGGTGGTATCCATTGAGACCATAGAGGAGGGGACTTCGGACCATAACCCAATTATATTGAGTTGTGGCGATGAAGAAACAACTCCGCTTCTTGGATCAAGGACTACCACCGATTGGCCTATGTTCACAGAGGTACTCCATAATGAGATTGGGATTTCACAGATTGCAACCGAAGGGGACCTGGAAACAGCAGCAAGAAGACTCGGTGAGACAATCCTGCAAGCACACGCCAGAAGTTCGGTGACTGCGGAGGTACTGATAGCTCGTGAGGAACTACCAGCAAACCTTCGCAGGAAAATCATCAACCACAGAAGGCTGCCCAGGCTGTACAGAAGGTAGCCCACAGAGGACAACAGGATCGCCTTGAATCGCCAAGGCCAGATCCTGAAGGAAGCCCTCAGGGACCACCGAAACCAGAGATGGGAAGGTCGCATCCGGGAAATAGGGCCAGAAGACCAAAGTATCTGGAGAATCCAACAGGCTCTCCGACAGGAAGACACCAAGATACCAGCTTTACACGGAGTGCAAGGTCTGGTATATACTAACGGTGATAAAGCTGAAACTTTTGCAGATACGATCGAGAGAGAGGCCAGGGAGAACACTCACCCAGATGAAGACGACGAGCATGAAACTGCCGTCAGACGGGCCGTTCGGAAACTCCGGGCAAAAGAGGCTGCATCTCACCAACCTCACCAGGTGAAGTAGCGGCCATCATCAGGCACTCAAGGACGAGGAAAGCCCCTGGGAGAGATGGAAACACCAACAAGATGCTTAAGAACCTGCCGAGAAAGGGGCTGGTAGCTGTAACAAATCTAATTAATGCCATTTTCAGAACTGGACATTTCCCACACGTCTGGAAACACTCGGACGTGGTTATGCTCCCCAAGCCCAAGAAGAACAGGACTTTTCCCCAGAACTACAGGCCCATCAGCCTGTTGTCCAGCCTTGGCAAGATAGCAGAACGAGTTATCTTGCGGAGGCCTACGAGGGAAACGAGTGAGCTTGACCTGCTGCCGCCTGAGCAGTTTGGGTTCCATGGTAAACACTCCACGGAACTTCAGCTACTCAGGATCGTTGAAAGATGTGCCAAGGAAATGAACCAGAAGAGGACAACCGGCATCCTAGCTCTGGACGTCGAAAACGCCTTCGACAGAGTGTGGAGAAAAGGACTCATCTACAAAATGCTGGAAACAGGTATTAGTGAGAAAATGTGCCAGTTAATCGACAGGTATATTTGCAGAAGGACATTCAGGGTCAAAGTTGGGAACTGGAGGTCAGAAGATAGAAGCACAGAAGCTGGAGTGCCGCAAGGAGCGGTACTCTCCCCGACACGAACGCAACAAAGAACCAGGCCATCCTTATTGGAAGGAAACAAGACAGGATTGATGGAAATATCAATCTTGACGGAGAAAAGGTCCAATGGGCAAGTAATGTCAAGTATCTGGGTGTTGTTTTAGATCAGAGGCTGACCTGGAGGCAACATGTGAAGACAGCGATCAACAAGGCAAGGGCTAGAGCGGCAACGCTGTATCCACTGCTGAACCGAAGAAGCCAGATGAGTGTGAGAAATAAGCTGCTAATAACTATCATCAAAAATGTCATCAGGCCGGCCATGACGTATGCCTCCACAGCGTGGGGATATGCGTCAGAAACCTACCTGAGGCAGCTCCAGGCCACAGAAAATAAACTTCTGCGGATGGCCATAGATGCTCCCCGGTTTGTACGTAATAGTCAAATTTAAAGGGACCTAGAGTGGGAGCCATTGAGAGACTTACTGAAAAGAAAAGCAGCCACGACCTTCGAAAAGGCCGAAAACAACCCCTTGAGGAGCTACGAATTGCCGTAGATTACTCCCCAGAGGACAATGGGCCCAGGAAAAAGAGGCCCAGACACCAGATGGCCCAACAGGGCAATAAATAGGTACGAACAGTAAACTGTAGAGTGCTGTAAGTGTATAACTTTTTAAGATAGTGTGATAGAAGAAGTATTGAGTAGTGTAGTGCTTGTGTCAAATTAGTAAGATTCCCATTGTAGCAGTTAGCTAGCATGGAGAAAATGAGAGGTGAAGGCATACGGATGCCAGAGCTGAACCATTCTTAAAGAAGACCACAAGTTTTAAAGGATAACTCCCGGAAACTTGCAGTCAAAAAACGGGGGCTTTTTAGTTGGTAGAAATCCAACACTACCTGGTGTCACGGGACACTGGGTGTCTTCGAGAAGATTTTTATTCTCCAGCCGCCGCCGGGCAAACAAAAAAAACAAAAACAAAAAATTTGCGCTTGTTTTCAAAGGTCAATCAACCCTAAAAGTTTTGGTGCCATGACAGTTAAATTAGCGTTTGAATGATTGAGCAAACGAAGCAAAACTTGGGTGACATGAATTTTAAACGGACGATATTTATGTTTCTTCAAGACTCTCCTCACTGCCTGATGAGATATGTTAATTTCTGCTGCTATAGCTCTTGTTGAAGTAGAAGGATTATCTTGAATCTAATGGAGAATTTAATTTATTACCGTTTTTTACTTTTGATGAGAGTTCTCATTTGTTCTATGAGCGCGTTATCTAGGGTTAGAAAATGCACCAAACTCAGCTAAATGTCTATGAGCTGGTTGTTGTCTTTCTGAATATCGCTGTTGATATGTGTCCGAAGTAATTTGCACATTTCGATGTGAAGAGTAATAAATTTCTAACATATCTCGTTTTTCTTCATTTGAAAAAGGCAAGATATTTACGATAATTTTGTGGCTGTAGTGACGCTAAGCGAAATTCAGTCAAACTGTCAAAAATGTGTTGATTAGGATTCGCGCTGCACCCTCGATAGGAAGCAGACGTGCCCAGTGCGAGTGTATCGAAACAATTTGTTTTCCGGTTGTCTCCGGAAGTAGCAGAAAATTTTGAATTTTTGAAAGAGCATTTTGGTAAGCTCTAGATTGCGCAACATTGCCCAATTTAACAAATCTCGTATCTTATGTGGTTACCGAGATCCCCATGGTTCAACTCCAAAAACGGACACCCGGTATATACATGGTGGCCATTTTCTGAATCTTTGTATGGGTCACTTCTACATTTTTAAAGATAGAGAATCCGTTAAATTGGAAAAATTGGGCAGAATTCGATTGCCTATTCATTCATATTCATTCATATTCCTTGGTTCCTGAAATACGCTGAAAAGCCAGGAAATCAACACTTTTAACTAATCTCTGGTTACAGTGCCAGTGAGACAAAGATCTGCAAGAGGTGAAACAAATATTTCTGCGGTACATGAAAGTGTTCGTGAAGATCAAAACTTATCGATTTCTCGTCGTTCACAAGAGCATCTCCAAGACGTCTTTGTGGCGAATTTTACGAAAAGACCTTGGATTACATCCATACAAAATCGTTTTCACCCAAGAACTCAAAGCAACTGATCATTTAAAGAGACGTGAATTCCGTAATTGGTGCTTAGAAAAAATGGAAAATTATCCAGATTTTCACAAGAAAATTATTCTCAGCGATGAAGTTCATTTCTGGTTAAACGGCTATGTGAACAAGCAGAATTGTCGGTTCTGGAGTGGAGACAAACCGGAAGAATATCAAGAACTGCCACTACACCCTGAAAAACTGACTGTGTGGTATGGATTTTATGCTGGAGGTCTTGTTGGTCTGGAGGATTTTATGCTGGGGAGAATTGGTCCATTTTTTTTTCAACGAAGCTCATCAGGCTGTAACTGTCAACGGAAATCGTTACCGTTCAATGTTGACTGATTTTTCATGGCTTGAATTGGTTCGCCTTGATTTGGAGAACATGTGATTTCAGCAAGACGGTGCAACTTGTCATACTGCCAATGACACAATTAATTTATTGAAAGAAAAATTCGGTGATTCGATTATTTCAAAAAACCGGCCGATCAATTATCCTCCTTGTTCCTGCGATTTAACTCCATTGAACTTCTTTCTTTGGGGCTACATAAAGTCATTGGTTTACAGCAATCATCCAGCAAATTAACACGCTTTACAGATCAATATTGAACAAGTAATTGTTGACATACGACCTGATGTGCGAGAGGGTCATGAAAAATTGGGTTCAACGAATTCATTCCTGCCAGCGACTCCGTGGAGGACATTTAAATGATGTTTTGTTTCATAGCTAATGGTATCCATTGCACTTTATAATGAAGTAAAAGTTTCCATATTTTGTAAATAAATAATGTGTTTTATTTCCTAAATAAAATGGGGCGTACTTAAAGAAATACCCTTTATAAACGCAAAACGTCGGTTGAAGTGTCGGTTCAGTGACGGTTGACTTAACCCGAAGACCGGGGTCCGTTTGAGATTTCAACCCGGAGTTCGAAGCAGGTGGAAGCGTGGTTAGGCAACTATTTTTGTTTGGATATTCGTGGTGTGCATTATTTTTTACTCAGCCATGTCTTCTTACGTAAGACGTAAGATACGTATGTATTTTTGGGATGATAATAGTGATGGTCACGATGTAACGTCCTAATTAAATAAGGCATTTTTTGCTTTGAATGCAACAAAATTCGGTTCAGAAAACATCCTTTTGCTTTCCTCCACCTTAAATTTGTCCATAACCTTTAGAAAACGCCTGTGCAGAGCTTAGAAACGACAAAAGCAAAATCATTGTCTCATATTGGCCGTCAGTGAACCCCGATTTATCACTCATTGATTGAAGTTGGGACTCGATTTAGCCAAACTCTTAACAATCAAAAGGGTCTACAATAAAATGTATTTTTTGCTTTAAAAACACACCTACCGCACACACAAATTGGTATTGATATCTCGCATAGATTCATTTACGTTTTTGGAAATTTGCGAATCCTTTCAGCTGGTCTTCATATTAATTGATGAATTTTGAATATTGGAAACAGGCAATGTTTGACTGAGCAACAAGCGTAAGCTGCAAAATCACAATATTGCATTATTTACCAGCGAATTGCGATTGCTGACAAGGAATTTGTGGTCAAGACATATGAAAGCAGTCCCTACAGAGTATTTAAGCCCAAGTCTAAAAAAAATTATCGGGACATATCATGCTATATTATTCTCTGCTTCATTATGTTCATAGAATATTATGCAAAGTAAACATTTCAGCTGAAGGAAATTGTTATGCATATCATCGGAAAAGATAAAAACGACCCTTTCGAAACTTATAATAATAAAATATAACAAGCAAGATTCCAAGTCTAATCAGAAAAAGTCAGCAAGAAAAGCCGCAACAATGGAGTATTTTAAAGCTCTAACTGATATACCAGGGAAAAAGTGGCAAGAAGACAGCCGAAGAAGTGATGTGTTCTAACCCAAATAGCTTAATTAGCTTGGGAAATACTCCTTCTGGCTTTCATAAAATTAGTTCGTGGGGCCGAGGCGCAAATGTAAGTATTTTTAGATCCAAAGCACTTCTGTGGTATAATCAACAACCCAAACAGTCAATAATTTGCCTGATGCGCGTTGATTTTGTTTTTCGATGCAGTTTGACGAAGTTCGAGAACTTACCCCTTCTGAAAACAGTTTAGTCCCAGCAGGTAGTGCGGAAGACGACTTATTGGAGAAAGATAATTTGGAAAACATCCCTGACGTGAATCGGAAAAATGACAGTAAGAAATTTTCACGCACATAAGTGTTCATTTGAAAGTATTCCTCCCATCCGAAAGGTGCTAACTTGTTATAAAATATTTTAGATAGCACATGCGAAAATGCGTCAAAAAAACGTAAACTGCAGGTCATATCGCCTAGGGGTGTCTCCAGTACAAATGGAGGCAAGTTTTACGTATAAAAAGCATACCTTTCGTATATACTTATACTGTTAAGAAATTATGATGAAACCAAAAAACTGGCATTTTTCAGAAATTGATTGGGGAAATATTTCGATCTATCTAGTCTAGAGTCTATTGTCCGTGTACATGGTAACTGCCTGACAAATATGAAACCATAAAATGCACAACATGTTTTGCAAAGGTGCTTTTAGCATGCCACGGATACACCAGCATCGAAGCTGTTGATAAAAATAAGTTTAGATGCTATAGATGCGCATTTCCTGAGACCGACAAAAACCAATTAAACAAAATTAATATGGTGATGAAGACGAGGTAAGTTGTAGCTTTACCATTGCATACATCCGTTTTCAGTAGCTAGGCAAGTGTTAGAGCCGTCTTAATTCACCATCGTCAAGAATCATATTGTCATTCCAATGTTCTCCACTAGTTACTCCTTTTGAACACTTAGATTTATTCTCATTTGTATGTTTACGTTTAATATGTATTCATACCTTATGTATTACCAAATTTGTTTGTTTTGTAGATTAAAATTATTGAATAAATATTTATTTAATGAAAGTGAGTAACTGATTGTCTCCAGTTAAATAATGTGAAAACTATGAGTAAATTATATGGAGAAGAAAATAAATTCTGTTTTTATCATCAGCGATTTCACACCTGCTAAACCTCAGGATTTTTACTCTGGTAAAATGTATTTGAATGGCTAAAACTTTTATAAGAGCTTTCTTATATCTTAGGTTTTTTCATTTACAGGTGCATGCGATGCAAAATTATGTCCAGATACATCTGCGGTAACGTTTCCTTCACTGCTGTTTTCGAAAAAATTAAAAACCCATTTCAAAATTCTTTAGAAACTTCGAAATTGAATTAAGTATTTTAATTAAATGGCAGGTTTACTTAGTGATTTTTACATTGGCAATCATTTTTTCGGGCGCAGAAGGCTGGCGCAGAAGCCTTCATCATTAGATGATGATAAATCGTTTTTAAGGAATATTATGAAGCAATTTTTAGGAAAATTTTATTGGAAAAGATAAGGATGCAACACGGCGACTTACCTGATTAAAAAATGTATTTTCTTAAAATTTTTACAGCACATAATTTTATGACTTGCTGACCATTTTCGCCCAAATGTGAACCCAAAAGTGAGTACATATTGTACTCTGACAATAAAGCAAATATGAAAAGACACAGTTTGGAAAAAGTATTATTAGAGTAGCATCCTGTAATATTTGAAAGTAAATTGTTATTGCGTACGTTTTATAATTCAATATAATATGTTTAGTTGCTTGACCGAGAGCTCTATTCTAGTTTTCTATTCCAAATTGATATCGATGGGCTCTGTTTGCTTATGATCCCAATATTATAAAACTTAAAATCGTCGGTATCAATAGGTAACTGCCGTTTGGAAAGCTCAAATATTGAAAACGTATAACCGTTTTTGATTACGGCGCGTGTGCAAACGGTACAAGAGTACCACGGTATTCTCAAATGAACCATAACTTTCTTCGATACAGAAGCATCTATTGATCTCCGCAAAAGGTTGCCAAATGGCAGAATATTTCTAAAAGTATCGGCTTTTAATACAGTAAGGCAGTGGTTTCCAACCTGTGGCGCGAGACTGTTGCAAGGGGGGCATGCAGCTGTTTCCAAAATATCATTTTCGAATACAAACCAAAAAAGTCGAATAGGTTTCAAAAAAATGAATCATCAAAATACGTATACGTAATCAACAATCTTCGCCGCAAATTTTCAATGGAAAGGAATCGATCATCTGTTGAGCTAATCAAAAATGAACTCAGTGTGACGTTAAATATTGATTTTTCTTCCTGCAATAATTTTTATAATTATGCACTAACTGACCTTAAGTTATTTTCGCAATGCCGCAGTTATTTAAAATACCAAAAAAATAATTAACAAACGTTTTTTACTATACCTGCTATAAGTTCTATAAGTTTATATTTTTTATAAGTTTTTATTACAAGGACTTAGGACTGATTTAGTTCAATGTTTAATACTATGTATTTTGTTAAATATTTTTTATTTTGTTTGCGGAGATATATGTCCATTATTATTGGGTTTACAATGTGTCTTTCTTTAGTTTTTTTAGTGCTCGTCCCAATTCGCAGTATGTGATTTTAATGTGTAACTAATATAATAGAATAAAAAGTTTGTGTTTAAATATTTATTGATTTTTTAATAGTTTGGCTATTTTATACCATGTAAAATATTCTCATATATTTTTTTCCAATCTCATATAATTTCATACAGTCTATCCTATTTGTAAGAATTATAAATCTGGTAACCCTACGTACGTAGTACGTATTAACATGTAGTGTACCTAAAAACATAAAATGTACGTACAAAGTATTTAATGTATACTAACAAATACTGTATTCTCAATGGTGATTTTAATATTCGTTTTGATAGAAGTTATTATTTAGTAAATAATTTTAACGATCTGTTGCGTTCGTGTGGTTTCAATCAGGAGATATTTGTGAACACCGGACAAAATCATTATATTGACAATATTCATCAACTTCCATGAAAGAACAAATTTCGTTACAAGTGTATTAGATCCTCTGTTATCAGATCATTGCGCTGTCGATATTAGTATTCAACTGTCGGTTTTGGTGGATGCTCGTATATAGCCATGTACCGAAATGTACCACCAGATCCCTCACCAGAAAGGGACAAAATATGTTTTTCAATACCTTGAAAAATCATGACTGGTGGGTGACTGAAGTTAAATGTGATCAATTTATAAATGATGTGAATCGTGCAGTGAATCATGCATTTCCTGAGACTAAAATAGTAAGACGATACAGAACTGAAGTCTCTTGGTTCACAGAGAATCTAAGGGCAATGCGAAGCAATTTAACATTGCTTCATGAGAGGTATCAAAATTCTGGTAGTCCTGAAATACATGAAAACTTCAAGTCCTATCGTAGAGCTTACAGGGCTGCAGTGGGCAGTGCCAAGATTAGATCCAATTCCGTTTACATATCGGGTGCTAGCAATACTGCGAAAGCAGCGTGGCATATAGTCAACGCATACCGGCGACCATCTGGAGAGTCTGAGAACGTTAGCATAGATCCAGAGAAGTTCAACAATTTTTTTTCGGAGGTTACAGACAGGCTTTTGGATCGTTTGCAGCAACCCCACACAACAGCAGCTGCTTACATGCAGCGACTGGACCCTCCGGATTTCACTTCCTCCTTTCGACGGGTCACATTTATTCAATGGGAGATGCTATTGACTCTTTGAAAAACAAGGGCAGTCGGGCTGCTTTTGGATACAGGTCAAAAACGCACTCATAGTACCCCCAACCAAAATAATAAATGATTGTATTTCTGAAGGTACATTTCCTTATAGCCCTAATCCTTCGTTAGTGTTGTGGAGAAAAGTTACTTATGGAGTGTTGTGGGGTATCCCATACCCGAAATCAAAATCTACACAGGATGCAAAAAAATTTTTAACTGAAGTTTTTTTTTTATCAAAATATGATTGTCCTTTATAGGTAAAAAAATACTGTCACTCAAAAACTGTACAATTTTCGCACGTGAAAATAGCCTGGTCCAGGCAAAGTGACACACTACATTTCATGCAACCATAATAGTACATTATATATCTAGGTCGAGAAGTATAGTACGACCAGGATAGCTGTGCGTGTCGGTAATCATATTATATTTGTGCGCGTTGGCAAAATTGGGCGGAGCCAGCCAAAGACGGATAGAGTACGGTTCTGTGTACAGCTGTAAGCTATTATATACCGATCACGCGCCGTAGGATATAATGTGCGAGTCTTCGTCTCGAAACTAAGATGTAAGCTGCAAACTAATCTCTTTCAAAATAAACGTCTTTTAAGGCTAACTGTTTTGTATTAGTCTTATACACAACTTTTAGCGAGTGTTTACTGCTGCAGTTTTTAGAAGCGAAAATAAGAGAGTCAAGGGCCAGCGCCGGCTATTCCTTGCCACACTAAAATTAGAGGATAATTCATCAAACGTATCGACACCGACCTTCGTTAAATTATAAAAATCTAGTATTTCCTCTCTCTTTTCGTTGGTGAGTATACCATGTGAACCGAGATCATCCCATAGTTTCTCTCAGTGTTTAAAATATTTCTAAAATTATGAGAATAAAAATACTTATTTTTTCAATAACAACGGCAAAATTCTGTAACTTACAGAAAATAGTCAATAGGATTTCAAACTTTAAATTTTCAGCTACGTGTAATGGAGCTGGGGTATGTCATACCCCACAACACTAACGAAGAGTAATCACCAATTGGTTTTTGAACCCTGACTTAGTATTCAAAGTAATGCCGATTTGTGATGTGATTGAAGAATGCTGATTGAGTCGCTGCGATTGTTTCGAATGCGTATTTTGTCACCGTGTTTTATCACTTTATTTTATCAATTGTATTTTATTTCATTTTATCAATATTACTGACGTATGTAAAAATTATATCCAAAAAAATTCCTGGGTTTCCGTCAATTTTATTGTTTATTATTCAAAATGTCACAAATACGTTTCGGTGTCTTTCTCCACCATCATCAGTTTGTGTGTATAGTTGTTTCTACCTTCACATTTGACTGGCTATTCTTAGCTAAATGTGAAGGTAGAAACAACTATACACACAAACTGATGATGGTGGAGAAAGACACCGAAACGTATTTGTAACATTTTAAATAATTCATTCCAATGTATTCCTGGGTTTCAGTCAATTTCAGTCAGGAAAATATACACAACAATTTTGAATAATAAACAATAAAATTGACGGAAACCCAGGAATTTTTTTGGAATTAAATTGAAATACAGTCAGGAAAATATACACAACAGTAAAAATTATATTTTTCAACATGAATAAACTAATTTGAATCGGAAGTGAGATCCCAGAAGAAGTAGAATGGACGAGCGCACGACAGGACTGAAATAATAGCAGTGCATGGCTCAATGCCACCTCGGCGGTGCGAAATCAAAACGGTTTTAGCGATACCACCGAAAGAAAGATCATTCTTTCGGTTTTAGTCGGTGGACAACCAGGCCACGGTCCACACAACCGAGAACCAAAACACCAACTCTGGGAGGTCCATAAATAAATATGTCCCAAACCTCACCAATAAATAATTTAAAAAACCCGGAACGTTTCTTAATATTTCAATATAACAATTGACTTCATAAAAATGCATATGAACGTGTTTATGTAGGGAATTTTTATTTAATTATAGGTAAAATCTCCAACTACGGCAAACTACTTCACTAACAAAAGTTCTATTTGATTTAGCTTTATTACAATTTTAAATGCAGCTAAATAAATAAAACCAATATTTTAAATAACATTAAATACAATTATGGCCATCAATAAATGGTTTAAAATCCCTAACTCTAATATATAAATAATCCTAATTCATTAGTTACTTTCATTTATTGGCCGTTTTCCTCATTTGCGACTGCCGTGCTACGAGATAACAAAAATTAGACATTAAGTTCGTGTAAATTGAAAAGCATCAAAAACTAAACCTAATAATAAGCATTATTAATTTTAATGTGTAAAAGAAAACTGGCAGATGTACTGTAAACTTTATGGATTGTTTGGGTCTAAGGGCCACAAAGAGTGTTCAACTGTTCGGCCTGCCATCAGCTCATCCCAAATGAAACGCCAAGTTTTCAGTCTTTCTTCGAAATAATCCGGGGTTTTTTCAGGATCAATTTCTTCATCACTGTTGTTTTCTCCAATCAAATCTAAAAGGTTCAAATTCAATAAAACGGTTGACTTGTTAAAACCGCGTTGCTAAATATTTTCCAGAACTACTAAATACGTAGTGCCAATTAATAACATGGCATACTTTTCCATACAGATGCCGGTTCGATTCAGGGTACTAAGAATTATATAGGGCGTCCAAGATAAGAATGCATTACATGGGGATCTCCGAAACCGTAAGAGATACATTAAGTCGGTTAAATTAGGAAAAAGTTGCGCAATCACGCGGCCATATATATGGAGTTTTCAAATACGAAGTTTTACTTTTTTATTCATTTTCTAAGTTATTTCAAAACAAAAAATACTTTCTAGTTTTTACGGAAAGTAAAAAAAATCGCAGGATGAAAGTTGCACAACTAAATCCATAAGCACTGTAGCTCTGAAATATACTGACACGCGCTTTTCGTCATCAAACTTTTGGCGCAGACACCGAAATCAATTTTCGTCTATTTTCTATAGCCATATGAAATTTACGAAATAACGTGACGTTATGAACTGTCCAATTGGTCACTTACTTACCACTATTACTATGCTTAGCAATGCGTCTTATACTATCAATTTCTTTCAGGCCGGTCTGAATATATTCTTGGAAAAACTTGCTGGATTTGCTCAGGAATGGCTCTATGTCTGCCTCAGGATGCTGCTGTATGAAGTCATATAACAGATTCAGTCCATCCTTGGTATTTTCTTTGTTTCCAATCTTCTGGAAAATGTCTGTCAACATGTTGTGATTTGCTCTTGACAGTGAGTTTTTTTGGGATTGCAGAGGAATGTCTTGCGCTTGTGCAATTTTAAAACTCTAAAATAAAAATCACCGATTAAACTAATAATGTATTACCTCCTGTGGGTTGTCCACATTTCAAATCGGTTCATTTCAAACCCACAGATTCAAATCTAACAATTTTGTTTCACCACAAACACCAGAATATTGTCCTACTTGTAGATTGTTGACTTACTTCTTCAATTAATTGTAAATAGATCATTGCGCCAAAACCTTTTAGCCAATTACCTCCTAGTAATATATTATAAAGGGTGTTTTTTTAGAGGTATAGAACTTTCAAATGGAATAAAACAAGGATGCATTTTTAAAATTGACATGAAATTGACTATTCAAAAGATAGTCTTTTGGCATAATAATTTAAATATGATCTCTGGCATATGACCGCGGTCCAATTTTCAATCACTTTTGCCAACATTTGTGGCCGTATATCGGTAATAACGCGGCGAATGCTGTCCTCCAAGTGGTCGATCGTTTCGGGTTTATCGAAGTAGACTTGCGACTTCACATATCCCCACAGAAAATAGTCTAGCAGAGTTAAATCGCACGATCTTGGAGCCCAATTCACGGGTCCGAAACGTGAAATTATGCGGTTACCAAACGTTTCCTTCAGTCAATCAATTGTGGCACGAGCTGTGTGACATGTTGCGCCGCCTTGTTGAAACCACAACCCCTGCACATAATGTTCATTCAATTGAGGAACGAAAAAGTCAGTAATCATGGCTCTATAGCGGTCACCATTGACTGTAACGTTCTGGCCAGTGTCGTTTTTAAAGAAATACGGACCAATGATTCCACCAGCCCATAAAGCACACCAAACAGTCAGTTTATCTGGATGTAACGGTGTCTCAACATACACTTGAGGATTATCTTCACTCCAAATACGTCAGCTTTGTTTATTGACGTAGCCATTCAACCAAAAGTGAGCTTCACCGCTAAACAAAATTTTCTTATGAAAATCGGGATCAACGGCAATCTTGTTTTGGACCCATTCACGGAATCTACTCCTTGTTAGCTGATCATGTGGCTTCAATTCTTGCACGAGTTGGATTTTGTAAGCATGCAAACCAAGATCTTTCCGCAAAATCTTCCATAAAGTGGATGGACACATATCCAATTCCTGTGCACGATGGCGGATAGACTGATTCGGGTCTTCCTCTACGCTACGCTCTACAGCAGCAATGGCTTCTTCTGTACGCACTGGACGACGTCTCTGTGGATGCGTATTATCACTTAAAGTAAACGTGGTGCGAAAACGGTGCATAGTTAGTCGAATTAATTGCTCTGATGGACGATTATGTTGACCGTAAAATGGACGTAGTGCGCGATACGTATTTCGAACAGAACCATTATTTTTAAAATAAATTTGCACAATTTGGAAGCGTTGTTCAGACGTCAGTCTATTCATGTGGAAATGCCAAACCAAACCAAACTCAAATCACTAGACAGCTGACAACATAGCCGCCAGTTAAAACAGTGTTTCCAACTTAAAGTTCTATACCTCTAATAAAAAACACCCTTTACAAATATTTGTAACAAAAGAAATTCATCACAAAGTTAACGTAATGGATTTTCTAATGCCAAACAATGGATATCGCAGTTGCTCGTTATCATATACAGGGTGACTACTTATTTTAGGAACTCAATCTCTTTTTTTTTAACTTTCATAATAAAAGACGGGGAGGTCAATGCAGTTTTCAATACTTACATTTTAATATCTCTTGAACGACAACCGATTCCACTATTTTTGGCCTAGTTTGAAAGAGCATTTTAATGTCTTTTAAAAGCTATTTCTTGTTAAACCATCTGGTTTGAAACAAATCAACTACAGGGCGTTTTCTGCTGCGATTATACGTTTTTGTGAATTTTGGACAGTAGTTAAATGGAACGATCCTTTTTATTCGACATGCCCTTACACAGCTTGAAATTACATACATTTTAGTGAAAACCACATCACGATATTTTCAGTCGTTTTCGATTTATAGAAGAAAATGTAAATATTTTTAGTCCGGAAATCGGATCAAGTTGCCATAGTGAGAAACAAATCACGTAGCCATGGCAACTGCTAAATTGAAAAGATCGCTGTTTGGCAATAACTGTCAATGAGTTCTTAGAGTTTCTGCTGAGTTTAGATTTTACTTGTAGCGTTAGTTTTTGCAAAAATATGCCTTTTACTAACGCGGATGCGTATATGTTGCGTATTTATTTCGAAAATGCTGCAATTGCCTCGCGACAATATGCCGTACGATGTCCGCAGAGAAGACATTTTTCTCGACAAGTGTTTTCCAGATCATACCGGCGATTACGGGAAACTGGTAACGTGCAGCCCGTTCAAGCACCGGTAAATGTTCGCAGAACACGCACTTTGGAAAATATTGTTAACGATTTGACCTACGTGCAATACGATCCCGCCTTAGCACCAGAAAGATCTCGGATGACATTGCCACCGCTTTTGGAAGATGTCTCCTTGCAAACAAGAAGGAACGGGTGGTTACAGCTTGATGATTGTCCGGTGCATTGTAACCGAAACATACGTCAGCATTTAGACGAGAAAATTTCAAATTGCGCCATTGGAAGAGAAAGTCCGTTTCCCTGCGCGGCGCGTTCGCCAGATCTTACTTGCTTAGATTTCTATTTATGGGGTAGATTAAAGACCTGGTTTTTTAAGACCACAACCACAACCAGAGAAAATATGATGGGAAGAATTAAAAATGCCATTAGAACCTTGTCCAGGGCTGAGATAGAAGCAGCAGTTTTTTCTACCGAAATTAGAATAAATAAATGCATTGAGAATGATGGAAGACATTTTGAACATTTGTGAGATGTTTTTGGCTTGACTTTATGTGCGTAATTCCAAGATTTTTTGAACTTTTACTGTTTCATTGTTATTATTTGTGCTGCTCGCCCGTTTACTTTAAAGCGCGCTTCAAAACTAATTGTAATAAAATATTTTTTAAATTAATATTTACATTTTCTTCTATAAATTGAGAACGACTGGATATATCACGATGCAGTTTTCACTAAAATGTAGGAAATTTCAGGTTGACCTGACCCTTAGTCTGTCAAATAAAAAGTATAGTTCCATTGAAATATTTTCCAAAAATTACAAAATGTTGTAATTGCTGCAGAAAACGGTCTCTAGTTGATTTGTTTCACACTAAACGGTTTAACAAAAAATGGATTTTAAAAGACATTAAAATGCTTTTTCAAACTAGGTCAAAAATAGTGAAATGGGTCTCCCCATCTCTTGTTATAAAAGATACAAAACATTTCAAAGAGATAAACGATGGGGGTTTACCCAAGCTTTCAAATGACGTTTTTAAAGTTATAGTTCATCTCGCTATTTTCCCAGATACCATGACTTTTTTGTTTTTTGATAGAAGTTACACCCCCTAGCCGTCGAGGGTGTGTAACTTTACTTTACTTTAATCGGGACACCCTGTACAGATGAGTACTAGTACAGGTTGTTTGGTATACATTCCAAGGGTATTAATGCTTTATACTGGTATAATTGCTAACTTTTAACAAATGAGCCGTATGGATTAATACAAATAAAGTATTACCTTCAATAGACGCTGCATATAAGATTCTATATCAGATTCAGCCGGATTTGGTATCTTCCGCAGCAACTGCATAGAATTGGCACCTTTACATTTTACAATGGAATGCAAAATAGTTTTTATGGTTTTTAAAGGAGTATCCATAGGCCGCGAACTCCACCACGATGGTGGAAACTTTACCAGGAAGTTATGTACATCCAATAATACTCTTTCGTAATCCACAGCGTCACCCCAAGTGGGCATCAGTCTGATCACTTTCCACAGACATTTCATAACCAAGTCTACGTGTCTTTCGGAGCAGTTTTCACTACTAACCTTTTCGATCATTAGTTGAATCAAAGCACTGAAAACGGATATATAAACAATAATGTATAGCTGTTCACATCTATGTTATTTTTTTGTAAATTAAAGTTATCTTAGAAAAATGACACAATTAAATAATTTACTTCTATGCAGAAAAGCAACATAAAAAACCACCGGATTTAATAAATTAAGCTAATTAAGTAATATTTTGTATGCATCTGTACTTTCAAACATAATGCTAGTTACATACTTCGATAATCCAATGAGATTATTATCAATTAATTTGCACTTACCATATTACATTTGTGTGCTCAGAAAGCTCAATAATCTTAACACAATTACTGTTGATGACTTTAAAGTAAGCATCTCCGCATTTATCCAGGTTTTTCTCAACAAGTAATGTCAGTAATTCGTTCATAATTTGTTTTATTGATTCGACCCGGAGGTTTTCACCAAGTTGGGGCTTTGAACAGAACTAGAAAATTTGAAACTCGTCACAAAGTTATTTATAGCATATTATTAAAATCGCTGGGGGAATCAAAGTTGATGGACATTAATAGAATGTTGAGTTACCTCCCAAAACGCTCTAGGACTTTACCTTATCAGGCCTCCTAGTATGCACTATATATGTCACAACAGGACATGCGATTACTCTGAAACGTTCCCTCCTCCTGTAATAGACATGATCTAACGCAAAGAATCCGAAAGTGTGCGCTTTCAAGATTAAACCGCAACACCGCAAGGTTCACCAGTTTTCCCGTTTATACCGCTTCCAGACCTAACTCAACGACGGTCCGACAGACCAAAATCTCAAGTGTGGTTTTTCAACGACAATCGGGTCGCAGTGTGGACTATCTACTTTTTGAGGCACTGGAAACATGCATATTTGAGATTCGTGGATATTCACTGGACAAAAACGTTTGAAGCAAATCCCATATGAAACGAGTTTTGCATAAAGCTCAATGCATATATACCAACACGTAGCATGCCCATCAAGTAACCTAACAGACATTAAAATACTATTCTGTGCAATTGTCGTCAACGTATTCAGACTTCTACAGGCCGGTAAATGGGCGTTTCACATATTCCGTCCAGGTGGAAGAAAAACGGACGATGCCACCCGAATTACAAAGCTTGTTATACGACTCCTCAGGGCTATTGCCCATGCCATAAACTTTCGAGGGGAAAATAATAGTAGTAATAATAAAAATAATTTGGTGTCCCGTTTCTCAACATTCTATTAATGAACTTCAACTTTGCCACACCCAGTGATTTTTTAAACAACAGTAGCACTTTTAATAATTCAATTTTTCCAATCAGTTCCAATTTTGAATGAAAGCACTTCACAAAAGATTCCCACACACTGGTGCGATTAGCGCCAGTCTGTGGTAAGCTTTATGTTTGTATGGTCGTATTTGCATGGATCCTTTGAGACAGACTAGAATAGAATTAAATTGATGTCTTAATGCTCTATTTAATTTCTAAGTTTGTGAAAAATATATAGAACGTTTACGTTCAAAAGACCAACCTTAAGATACACTTACCGCATCAATATTTCGGAATACATTCCTGTAAATCTTTGCAGCAGTGGGATTTGTAAGAGGATCTAGAGTACGCAGATACTGTAACAATGATATGATCGCCTCGAAAAAATCGTTTTCATGCTCTGGAAAGGCTTGAACTTTAAGCGGATTGTTCATATATTCCAAGCATTGCTCTACGCCCTACAAAGACGAGTGAAAATGAAACAAAAGTTGCGATTTAAAAATATCTTCTGTTTATAATACTTACTTGCAGGCCAAGACCTAAGTTCTGCGATGCGATGAGTTTGATTGATCTACTAAGATCCGGATCGGAGCCGGACATATTTGGAGCACTGCTTACTCTGGTGGTCACCGGTTTTGGAGGAGACAATGGCATAATCCTGAGAGAAAAATAATAACGCATTCAAAAATACAATACCATAGCGATTGTATGTAGTTCTTAGAAAGAATGCCGTATTTCTCCCAAATCAGAAAAAGTCGAACATTGCTTTTCTAAGGTCTGCATTAAGTTGGTATTGGAAGTGAATTTGTTATAATATTTGTACATTTGTTTCTAGATCGTTTTCTTGTCTGTTTTCTAGTTTTCTAGCTTACAGTTGGTTAAGAAACGTGAAATTTTGTGTGCTGTCATAACAAGTCCCGTGGAAACAATGTAAAATACATCTAGCCTTCCAGCTCTACATCTGTTAAATGAAAACCTCTAATTTCTTCAGCATGTTTGGCGTGGCCTTCCAATTGGTTCTGATTGGTTTGAGCTTGGGCAACTCTAGTTAGAAACATTAAAACGTATCCAGGAGCAGTTGTTCAATCGGATCATAACCCGTTAATAGGAAGATAGAGAACTAGGCTGAAGAGAGTAGAGAAAAAACATATAGCGAGATATAAGACTAAAAGACACAGCTACAAACAAGTTGATAAGGAATGAACTTTTGACAGAGACTAAAGAGCAGGAAAACCATGGAGATGTAGAAAAAGACCTTAAAATGCTTCAGGAAAGTATAGATAAAGTCAAAGAAAAGTACTTAGTCTCTCAAACAGAGGAAAAAATCTTGGATGACAGACGAGATCCTGGAACTGATGGAAAAAAGGAGATTATTTAAAACTATAACACGAGAGAATACGTGAACATACAGAGAGAAATAAGAGCGAAAATAAGAACAGCTAAGGAAACAGAGAAACTGAAAAAATGTGTAGAAATCGAAGAATGCCAAGCCAAATTTGATAGCTTTAATCTGCACAAGAAAGTAAGGGAAATGACGGGAACAGCTAATAGAAGAACAGTTAATGTACTTAAGGATAACCAAGGCCGAGTTATAGTAAAGAAGTCGGAAGTTAAGCAAACCTGGAAAGAGTACATTAAACAACTGTTGGATGACGTGAGAACGGTGCCACCCAATATTGATAAAACAGATGGTCCCTCAATCGTAGAAGGAGAAGTACAGGCAGCTCTGAAAAATGCTAAAGATCAAAAGGCTTTGGGTCCCGATGGAGTTCCGGCTGAGATATTAAAGTTGATCAAGGGGAAGGATCTAGGGTGGCTTTCAAGATTGTTCAATATGATCTATGATACCGGCGTCACAACCACGGAATGGCTGAAATCTGAATTTGTTACCCTCCCGAAAAACCCTAATGCTAAGAAATGTAGCGAGTTTCGTACAATAAGCTTGATGAGCCATCTACTCAAGATATTCCTGAATATAATTTACAGTAGAATATTTAAACTGTGTGAGGAACAGATGTCTGAGAACCAATTCGGCTTTAGAAGGGCTGCAGGGACTGGAGAGGCTCTATTTTCGATCCAGGTGCTATTTCAGCGCTGCCAGGGATGTAAACTGCGATGTATACACATGTTTTGTGGATTACAGGAAGGCGTTTGACCAACTGCGACACACGAAAATGATGGAAGTTCTGCAAAAAGCTAGCCTGGATGGGAAGGACCTCAAAAGCATCAGAAATCGCTACTGGAATCAGAGGGCATGTGTCAGGGTAGACAGAGAGACAACGGAGGAGATACAAATATTGCGTGGTGTGAGACAGAGATGCATACTGTCGCCTGAAATTTTCAATCTTCAGAGAAAGCATCTTCAGAGAAGCCCTGCAGGATACTGAAGCCGGAATCCTGCTAAATGGAGAACGATTGAATAACATAACGGATGATACCGTTATTTTTTCGGACAACCTAGCTTCCTTGCAACTCCTAATGGACAGTGTTACATCATACAGTCGGTTTGGAAATAAACACCAACAAAACAATGTTCATGAGCTCAGAATGGCTGTCGGTCTGCAGATCTCGTTTGTTTCCGGAATTAAGCACATTTCTCAACGTCCGATTTGTTTCCCTACTGAGATTGAAATTTTAATGTTTGGATCGTGTAGACCATTTAATACAATGTTTCCTGTCCGTTCGACGTTTCTATTCCGAAAGAAGTCAACACAGAACCGCCACCTTAAAGACTCAATTTTTGCTGAAATCAACCGCCAGTAACTGTTTTTCACTGTCCAGATATTCCAGTCGTCCATTGGCTCATTGCAAAATGAGTCATACACAATCAGTCCACGCCATCAGCTAGACCGAGATTAAATAATCGAAAGTGTGGGGAATGAATACGAAAACTCCCGGTTCCTCTCGATCTCTGAGGTTTTGCTGGTGTACGGATTTGTTCTGAGTATAAATCCCCCAGTCACGTCAGTTTATGATTCCAGACCAGGCCCGCATTGTCGCCGCTCGCCGGTACAGGGTATGATTGCGTAATATACGACCATTCGGCACCGCTAGTCTCACATACTTGGTACGTACCGACCGCCCCGTTGTGCACCTCCTCTCCACGTTTTTTTTTTTGTAACTTTAATTTTGTATTCATTAAGGCCGGAAATCTTATGTTATTTCATTAAGTGTAAAACACCTCATTAAGGCCAGAAACCTTATTTTGGTTTGTTAAATGTAAACCGCCTGCCGTTGTACTCCGGTAATAGGATTTTTATTTTATTTGATGAATGAACCATTTGTTGTTTAACTTGACTTTGACTGTTGTGTTTAATTCTGCCGACTGCGTATTGACCTCTGGATTGTTTTCTTTCTCCACTGTATAAAGGTTACCCTAGCTCTGGGCCATCACCACCTAAATCCTGATGGCTGGCGCTCGATAAAACCGCCGAAACCCGTTCAAGTCCGCACTTGTTAATTTACCAGAAATAAACCCTAACAGTACAAAGAGATCCTCGGAAAATCTATTACAACCTTTCAATGAAGAAAAAGTTATACAAAAATAGTAATTTAAATAAAATGGTCCCTATAAATTCAGAAAAAGAAAACAAAAAAGTTTATAATAATTGTTCAAAAAGTAAAGGTAACCATTATTTTCTAAACACAGATACGTTTTTCTAACCGTTGAATCCACAACCCTGGATACTAGATCTAGCTATGGAACTAAATGCATCGGTAACTGCCGTCAAAAGTTGGATTTCAGTGTCAAAATGTTGACGTAAACTTGGTTTTAAATGTAACCCGATAGGAAGAAGTCGAATGGGGTCAAGTCTGGCGATCGTGCTGACCAGGAAACGTCATCATAAGTTACTGTCGAACTTGTCGGGCATTGTGCGCAGGAGCTGCGTCTTGTTGAAACCAGCAAATTTGTACATTTTCTATTGGCAGAATATCTAAACTCTCATCTAATTGATTTTCCAATAAGTTAAGGTAACGTTCTGCAGTTAAAGTGTGGTGGTAAATAAAAGGTCCCAATATTAAAATATTTCTTCATTTGTAAAATTGTTTTCCGGCATAATGAAAAACATAACATATGTTAGAACTGACAATTGCAATTTTGTTATATAGTTTACTAATTTCGTATATTTTCCTGACTGTACTTTAATTCATTCCAATGTATTCCTGGGTTTCAGTCAATTTTATTGTTTATTATTTTGTATATTTTCCTGACTGTACTTTAATTCATTCCAATGTATTCCTGGGTTTCAGTCAATTTTATTGTTTATTATTTAAAATTTTGTATATTTTTTTCTTGACTGTACTTTAATTCATTCCAATGTATTCCTGGGTTTCAGTCAATTTTATTGTTTATTATTTAAAATGTTACAAATACGTTTCGGTGTCTTTATCCACCATCATCAGTTTGTCTAAAATATCCATTTTACATTTATTATCAATTCATTAAAAACTTTCACAATAATGAACATATTAAAATTCAAATCACAACACATATTAACGTAGCCAATTTGCGACCTTGGTTCTCAGTGATGAATCGGGATAACATGTTTCCGTGAAAAGACTACATCATCAGTTTGTCTAAAATATACATTTACAATCATCATCAATTAAATAAAAAACTCTAACCAAATTTCACACATTAAAATACAATTACATACATATTAAAAAGTATATTAAGAACATTGGCTTTCAGGTGATGAGTCAGGACAAACATATCCGGGAAAAGACTAGAATCTATTGTCTAGAGATTCAAACCTCAATCTCAACTTACGTGTATAGTTCCCAACATGGCAAACACTCAACTGGTTACTGAATTTTCCATATTTTATTCGATATCAGGCGAGTGAAACAAAAAAACCCGTTTATATTACGGTTTTTTCTTTTTTTTTTGGTTTTCAGGAATGCTTGGCAATTCTTCAATATCAGATGTTTATATTTTATTTACCTGGTCCAATCAGTTCATTTATGCGATCATCTAATTAGTGTATGGTATACATAGCTCAGATTGTCTGTATCTGATCTGAAATTTATTGCATTTTGATGTTTCTTAATTTGTATCATTTCATGGATTCTTCTCTTATTATAGTTGTCTTCATTGACCAATATTTGCGTGTTATCGAAATCAAAATCATGCAACTTTTGTTTTGCATGTTGTGCTAATGCTGTTGCATTCTCGTTAACCTTTCTTAAGCTGTACTTATGTTCGTATACTCTTTTCTTTAAATATTGCCCTGTTTGTCCTAAGTATGTGCTGTCACAGTTCAAACAGTCAATCTTGTATATTACGTTTGGTGTGTCCAATTTATCGCTTTTAGGCTTAAATTTTGTAAAACATTCTTTTGCCAAGTTGTTTTTAGTTTTCTCTGCTACAGCAATATTATGTGGTTTTAAAACATTTTTTATTTTTGTGTTGATTTCTGGCATGTGCGGTAATGATATATACCTGATTTCACCTTCTTTTTTCTTTTTTATATTATTATAACTAAAACAAAAAACAACTAAAAACTAAAAACAACTTGGCAAAAGAGTGTTTTACAAAATTTAAGCCTAGAAGCGATAACTTGGAAATGAACTTACTAATCCATATATGGACAAAAAAATATACTACAATACAAGTGATGAAGGGAATAATATAAAGTACAGTCAGGAACATAAGTATAGCTTAAGAAAGGTAACGAAAATGCAATATCATTAGCACAACATGCACCACAAAAGTTGCATGATTTGATTTCGATAACACACAATTATTGATCAATGAGGACAAACTATAATAAGAGAAGAATCCATGAACTTCTACAAACTAAGAAACATCAGAATGCAATAAATTTCAGACCAGATACAGACAATCTTAGCTCTGTGTATCATACGCTAATTAGATGGTTGGACCAGGTAAATGAAATGTAAACATCTGATATTGAAGAATTGCCAAACAATTCCTAGAATGCAAAGAAAAGACGAAAGATAAACAGTTTTTTTTGTTCGCTCGCTTAATATCGAATAAAATATGGAAAATTCAGTGACCAGTCAAATGTGAAGTTGGTAGCAACTATATACGTAAGTTGAATTTAGATCTCTAAACAATAGATTCTAGTCTTTCCCAGACATGTTTGTCCTGACTCATCACCTGAAAACCAATGTTCTGGATGTACTTTTTAATATGTGTGTGATTTGTATTTTAATATGTGAATTTTGGTGAAAGTTTTCTATGTAATTTGATGATAATTGTAAATATATATTTTAGACAAACTGATGATGGTGGATAAAGACACCGAAACGTATTTGTAACATTTTAAATAATAAACAATAAAATTGACTGAAACCCAGGAATACATTGGAATTGTTTATTATTTAAAATGTTACAAATACGTTTCGGTGTCTTTATCCACCATCATCAGTTTGTGTATATAGTTGCCTTCAACCTCACATTTGACTGGTCACTTATGGTGAGTGGGAGGATGGTGGATAAAGACACCGAAACGTATTTGTAACATTTTAAATAATAAACAATAAAATTGACTGAAACCCAGGAATACATTGAAATAGTTTACTAATAAAAATGAACCGAAACAAATAATACTGTGTTATACATCGTTAAATTCGCTATTAAAAGAACTATCTAATACGTTATATACTTTTTTTGCCCATATAAAAAACAAAAGTTGATGATGGTTTCAAAGAAAAGAAACGTTGTAATAAATTTTCATAGGCATTATCTTGTAGCACTAGAAAAGGTGCCTTGGGAAAGTATTGTTTGTTTTTTGATATGATTTGAAATAACTTCAAAAATGAAAAGGCACGAAAATCCGAAAAAGCACTTTTTGCTAAATATCAGAAAAATTAAAAGAAATACTTCTTTTTTGAAAACGTTGTGTATATGGCCCTGTGATCGCGCAACTTTTTCTTAATTTAACCGACTTATGACACATATGACTTACACTTCGATTGTTCCGGTTAAAGTAATTTGAATATTATTAACAAATTTAATCAGATCTGAAGCAATAAAAGTACTGCATGATGCAAACAAGTGCAGATTTCCTGATGTAATAGTCTTATGCGTGCGCTCCCATGGCGGATTCGAGCGTATTAGGTCTCATGAACTGGGTTTAGCCTGAAAATAGCAGTCTCAAGCAGGTTTTGATTCCCTTTATTAATTTTTTACTACATTATTCCGTCCATGTTTCGGCATGGAACTAGTTGCTGTCGCAAATGTTTTTTCACTCGGCACAGCTACTGCAACTAATTAATTTGACCGTTGGTCATGATTTGTGAATTTAAATTTTTTAATAGCCACTAAATGTTTGTTGAAATTTTTCCGTCGCTAATTTAAAGATTTACATATTTATCTGAGTAATTGGTATGAAACTAGGTGGCCGCTAACCGCGATGGAGGCTGTTTGATGGGCCATCCTGCATATAGCTGTGCAGTAGTAGAGAACATGTGTAGTATTACTTTGATATGTCAATAACTTGCATAGACAATATTATTGAAATTGTTACATATACCTACTTGACTTTGTTATCGAAGAATGATGGCATTTTGAGTTCTTCGCTCAGAAAACCGTAATCCACTTCCACAGTTGGAATTCGCTGGTAATACGGAGTAATCTTGTCCAGATCATTCATAATCTCGGATTCCAGCTTAAACGGTCCTTGAATTTCCTTCTTCGGCTGTTCAAAAGGAACAGCTGAAGGAAGCCTAATAAACCAAAGTTCGCTAAATTTATAATAAAACTTACTAAGAAATTAATTGAATATTATTATTTATTAAAAAATACTGTAAGCACTTTATGACTGCTAAGGTGAAGCAGAAATACTATCATTATTTTAACATGACTAAAAGTTTTCGAAACCTTTTTCTTGAGTTTCCCTTCAAAATTTTCCTCATTTAAAGAGACAGATTTTCCTCACTTCCTCTATAATAAACAGATTGATAAAGAACGAATTCTTTATCAAAAAGAAATAAAGAGCTATCACCTAGAGTCTATCTTAGGACACATTTAGGTTCAAGCTGTAAGAGAAAAATTCCAATTAGTAAACAAATTAATCTAGAAAAGTAACCTTGACGTTTCGATAGCAAATCTGTCATTGTTCTCAAAAGATACCCAAAAAAAATAGTCATAACTTTTCTAAATTAATTTCTTTGTTAATTGGAATTTTTCTCTTACAGCTTGAGCCTAAGTGTGTCGTAGGACACTAGGCATGGGTAACACTGAGTTGAATCTGCTTGAATGGCGCTTCCACAGCGCATTCCCCTTAGAACGGCAACTGCAAATGGGTAAACTGAGATGCTGTTCTACGTTTTACGGTTTGGTTTTAGATGGCACCACCATGCCGTGTTGCAGAAAACATTCGTTATCTTTTAGTGACTGTGATGACACAACACAGTTTGTGAAACTTGCAGTTTTCGGCCTGATAAAACTTGGTGAATGCAATCATCAGAAAACAATTATTGGCCGAAATGTTATCATTCCAAACGTTTCAAATTTCGCGCTTCGAACATAGGTGGCGCAAAAACTTCGCTTCGAATTCTAGCTTGTCATTTATGGTTTGTGTGTCGATGTGTACAGATGCGCTGTGAAACTGACATTTAACTCAGTGTTACCCATGTCTATAGGACACCCTCTAGGTAACCGCTCTTTTGATTGATTGATTACCTTTTAACAAAGAATTCGTTCTTTATTGTGAAATAAGATCACTCTTTATCAATTTGTAATAGAAGAAGTAGATAAATTCTGTATTTAAAAAAAAAAAACAAAAATTGTGAGGCAAAATATCGGGAAAAAGTGTTTGAAAACTTGAATGCACCTCAACCATATACAGGGTGTCCCGATAAGGGTAAAGAGCGGCTATATCTCGACAACGGTGAGGACTAGCGGTTTGGAAAAAAATCCTTATAAGTAAAAATCGTATTGAAGTTTGCAGCTCGACCGCTCGGGGGCGAACGGTACGATCCAGGATAGCTGTGCGTGTCGGTCATCATATTATATTTGTGCGCATTGGCAAAATTGGGCGGAGCCGGCCAAAGAAGGATAGCGTTCGATTCTGTGTACAGTTGGAAGAGAAAGTTTTCACTGCGGTTTGATTTACATGTAGTTATTGGTGAGTTTAAATTAATTATGGAGTTTCAAACCAAAATAAAAAATAAAGTGATGCATGGGCCAACTCGTGAAGTCATTTCTAACGTCATTTTATACATGAGGCGAGAATCGGATGCCAAACAGCCTATTATAGACGTAAGGAAGAATTCAAGACCGTGCTGCAGCTGCCAGGGGAGTAAGTATGCGAAGTATACAAAATATTTGCAGTGATATGATGTGTCAGATGGGATCAGGGCCCCATTTTCAACATCCAATAAGAAAAGAACGAAGAGCGGAAGATGCGATATGGATGTATTTAGACGATTTATTTTAAATTATCCCGTTACTGAGAAAACGGCGCCTACTTTACGCCGCATCCATCAAAAGTTTAAAGAATATTACGATTATACTGGCAGTGTTGAGAGCCTGAGAAAAATTATAAAAAAATAGGCTTCCGCTGGAGATAAACAAAAACCAATAGAAAGTTGCTAATGGAAAAACCTGAAATCCAGAGGTTGCGAGTGGACTACTTAAGAAACATAACCCAGTATCAGTAAGAGAAAAGGTTTATTATTTATATGGATGAAACGTACATTCATTCTTCGCATACACATGCGAAGAGTTGGAGCGTTGATTCAAATGCAGGCTTACGTAGACCAGTATCCAAGGGACAAATACTAATAATTGTGAATGCGGGGAGCGAAGAAGGTTTTGTTGCAAATGCCTATTTAAGGTTTAAGTCCAACTTAAAATCAGGAGATTATCACAACGAGATGACTTGGAAAATTACAAAAAATAAGTACTGGAAAATCTCGTACCAAATTTACCTCCAAACAGCTAGTAGTCATAGACACTCCTCCGTATCATAATGTTCAATGCAATAAGTCTCGACAAGCAAGACGATGAGCTCAAGATAAGATGACATGAAATCGTGGCTTAGACAAAACGGAATTGCTTTTGATGGACAAATTTTTAAAATTGAGTTGTACAGTTTAATAAAACTTTATAAACCACGTTACAAGACATATGACATCGACAAAATCTTTATTGACAACGGGCATAACGTATTAAGTTAATTTTACAAACTTGTATATTTCACTTGCACAATATTCTGTGTTTATTACCTTCTATATCCCTCTTCTTATTATTAGTTTTCGTTTTACCTGATCTATATCTTATATATTGTAACATATTCCTATTTATTTCAGGCTTCCTCCTTATCATCCACACCTGAATCCGATAGGACTTGTTTGGGCTAGTCTTAAGTATTATGTTGGCGAACGAAACGTTAATTTCAATCTGCATGAAGTCGAAACCTACTGCGACGAGTTTTTTAATACTTTCTCGCCAGAAGAATGGAAATTCAGGTGTGAGCACGCCAAGAAATTTGAGCTGTTTTATATGTAGAAAATGGACCACCGTTAGATATAATAGTAAACAGTTTAATAATATACCTGCAAGCCGATACCGACAGTGACAACAGTGATGCAAGTGAATCCGATTCGTTGTCAGGATCGAGGATTTATAAATTTGAAACTTTATCTTCTTTGTTTTCTAGCTTAGGTGTAAATAAAAAAATTATATTAATTAATTGTTACAAAATTATGTACTCATTTTTTTGGAAGGTCCTATTATACATATATTATATATGTCAAATAACAAGTATCGTTCCATTAAACTATTTTCCAAAAATGTGTAGTCGCTGCAGAAAACAACCTCTAGTTGATTTGTTTCAGACTAAACTGTTTAACAAAAGATGACTTTTAAATGACATTAAAATCTAAGTAGGTATTGAAAACTGCATGTTCTTTTATTATGAAAGATACAAAAAAATGTCAAAGAGCTAAATGATGCGGTATTACCCAAGCTCTCAAATGACGTTTTTAAAGTTAAAGTTCATCTCCCCATTTTCCGATAAATCATGACTTTTTTGTTTCTTTGGAAAAAGTTACGCACTCTAGCTGTCGAGCTACGATCTTCAATGCGCTTTTCATCCATTTTTTTGCCAACTTTACTTATAAAGATTTTTTCCAAACCGCTAGTATTTATCGTTGTCGAGACGTAAAGTACAGCCGCTCTTGGCCCTTATCGGGACACCGTGTCGAATTTATCCATTATTCCAAGTGTTGTTTTGTTTTTTGTTCCTAGAAATTGCGTTGCAATCAACAAAAATACTTTTGATTGGAATACTACTCTTATTTTCAGGGTGGGGGTACGAAATGAGCGGGAATTTGAAAATAAAGTAAAAACTAATCTAGGCCCACTATGTTCAATGAGGCCGAAGTCAACTTTTGTTTTTCTTATGGGCGCCATATTGAATTTCTGCATTTTTAAATGCCCCTTTAAATATACTCTTCAACCATGTATAACATGTTTATGTTCGGTCAAGGTAAATAATTAAAATTAACAAAATTAAGATTTATGGTAGTAGGCATTGATATTTCTCTTCAATTTCCCATAATGACGTTTGTTGACTGTTTTAATTACCTAGGTAACTGTCAAAGTAGAATTTATTGTCAGTGTTAAGTGTTTGTAATTAATTGTGTGTTTCAAAATGAATCACTTTTCCAATTATGAAAAATACGATATGTTGGAGTGTTTTATTCTCTGTTGTCGAAATGAAGCGAAAGCTGAAGAAATGTGTATTTAAATAAATATCCAGAAAGGCGACAACTTAGTAGAACTATGTTTAGGCGTCTGAAAGACAACCTTGTAGCTTACGGGAGTTTTTCTAAGGTAAAGAATGAAGAATGCAAAGCGTGGTTGAGACACCTCGTAAATCTTTACGTCAAATTGAAGCCACAACAGGTGTTGCGCGATCAACGGCGAATAGTATTTTAAAGCGTCATAAATATCACCCCTATCGTGAACGGCCCTGCCAGGGACTCCAGAATGGCGATGCGATTAGAAGAATGGCATTTTGTCAGTGGTTTATTCAAAGAAACAACGAGATACCAAACTTTTCCTTAAAAGTCCTTTGGTCAGATGAGAGCCAATTTACTAAATGTGGACTATTTAATCGTAAAAATACCGTTTTTTGGTCAGAGAAAATCCACGGCTAGTTCGTCAAGTTAGGCACCAAGTTATGTTTGGATTTAACGTCTGGTTAGGTATTGTGGGTACCCACGTGATTGGACCATTTTTTTAAATGAGAACTTAAATTCCGAGAGATATTTGAACCTCTTACAAACTAACGTAGCGGAAGCACTTATGGATGTTCCAGAAGCTACCCTGCAAAACTTGTATTTTCAACAAGACGGCGCGCCGCCACATAATGGACGTATTATCACAGAATTTTTAATCACGAATTTCCCAACAAGTGGATAGGCAACCTGGGACCAGTAAGATGGCCTGCGAGATACCCTGACATAACACCGCTTGATTTTTTTACATGGGGCAATGCTGTTAACAGAATTACCCCAGAAATGATCAGAAAATCCTGTGAAGCAGTAATGAGACGATGTACGTTGTTCGTGCGAGAAAACGGTGGCTTATTTGAACACCTACTTTAATCCTAAAATGTTTCTTGTTCTTTTGCAGTGTTCGATGTATGATAAATAGTAATTTAAAGTAATAATTAATAGAAATATCAATGCCTACTACCATTAAATCGTAATTTTGTTAATTTTAATTATTTATCTTGATCGAACATAAACATGTTATACATGGGTGAAGAGCATATTTAAAGGGGAATTTAATATCATTATATGTATATTGATATAAAGTATGTAAATGGTCATCGTTATCAATATGAAGTAAAATCCATCAAATCGCAACTAATAGATTACTTACGTGGGCACTGGAACAGAGAGGGGTTCCTCTTCTACATCTTGATCCTCATCACTTTTAAAAACCGTAGTTTCGTTTCTACTGCCCAGTTTTTTTGGAGGTAGCGGCACTTCTGGCACACTGGGATTAACCTCACTTTTAACTATCATCGTTTTTCGACTCGTTCTCTTAATTCTCTCCTCTAGTAATGACATGTCTTTATCCGATATCTAAATATTACAATTCAAAATGAACCCCAAATCAAAATTCCTATATTTCGAAATAAATAAATAATCTCTCTATTCTTATCTTTTTTTTTATAAGAACGGTTATTTCTTCTCTTAAGGACGCAGTATCAGTGTGACGCGACATTTCAAATATCATGTAAAAAATGCACTTCTGAGTAAAATATAATTTTCCATAAAATCATGGTAAAACCAATACCTCGCTCACATATGTAGAACACACCGTTATGAAATGGGCAGGAAGTGTCAAGCAACTTAACAAAGGTGCCTTAACTTGACACATCTGATCAGTGCTCCTATAAAATTGATCAGGAAAGACAAAATTATCTGTAGAAAAGAACAACTGGCTAAAAAACTCACATAACAGTGTTCAGGAAACATACACACGCAGTAAGATCGTTAAGAAGATCCCCCCAACCAAGCAAGTATGGAGACATTAGGTTTTTAAATTTGATTTTATGTGTTGTTTTGTATGTATGTTTTTTGTGTTTGGGTATTAGAGTCCAACTTATCCCACTCTTCATTCTTGTCTGTGCCATACCCATATGTTAAAGGGTAGGGGTTGGCGAATTACTTTATCGTTTATAAATGAATCCTTTTATCTAGACTTATTGAATCGATGACTCTCTCTGTTGTTAACTCTCCGATTCGCATGCCTATATTTTTTTGCCTATCAAAAAAGTCCTGCTGAAAAGCAGGACCGCTCTAAAATTTTGACCACTCGATTATTTAATGTCCCCGTCACAAATCAAAAAGCCTTCAGGCAAATATTACCTGGGTTTTTGTTCGTTTTAAATACAGTTAAAGCTCGGAGGCCCGGATGTATCATTTAGTACTGGGGGTTCTTGGCTAATGCGAAGCGATACGCTTTGTCACTTTAATGATATTTCCAAGTTAAATTAAGGTGATCAAGTTGCGTTAAGAAGCTCAACTGTGTTAAAAATATACGCTTGTGTAAAAACTTATCCACAAGCCTGATTCACTCTGATAATTTAATTAAATTAAAGAATAGGCTTGATGACATTAATTATGCAATAAATTAAATGTTGGCTAAAGTTAATGCATCTTTGTCTTTTTATTTAGTATTAAGCGCGAAAACGCTCGTTGCTGTTTGTGACGTCACGCCCTCGAACAATTTGTAGTGTGCCTATGCTCTATTGTTCTGGTACTGATCCGTTGACCCGAAACCCGATTACGGGTTCCAAATCTTTCCGAGGACGGGATTCTAATGATCCGGATCTTTAAAATGACCCGACTATCCCACCATTAGTCACAACAATTGAAGGGACACGGCACAGACGCGGTGATTACTTCAGAGGGCGTGACGTCATGCGCTCGAATTGGTGTTTCAATCAACTTATATTTATATTAATAATGGGTCACTTTTTAGAATCCATTCAATATATGAGCCGTTTTCTTTGAAAGTGGTGTAAATCAATTTTAACAAAAAATTAGTTAATGATAAAAATTAATACTATGAACTTTTTATTTATTTTGTAAAAAACCTGTTAAAATTTTCATTGTTTTTATCATTACAAATTTTCGCAGTTAGCGAAGTTACAAATATAATTACTTTGGAAATGGTGAAGTCCACTTTCCTCAAAAACATACTGCTATTTAGGTCAAAATTGTACTACATAATTTCTTTAGTGAACTTTTATATGTGTAGCAACATTGTAAATAACATCAACATTTATCATTAGCCATCACATTTTTTATAGTTTTTCGGAATTTCGGTTTTTTATAGAATTATTATAGAATATGAAGTCACTGTAAGAAATATAGTAATGTGTCGTATTTGTTCACTTATCTTCAAGGAGGTGAGACGAATTATTACGTTTAAAACTTTTAAGTGTTAAGTTGGTAATAAGTGTGCAATATTATACTGGGTGTCCGTTTTTGGAGCTCAACCACGGGGATCTCGGTAACCATATAAGATACGAGAGTGGTTCAATTGGGGCAAAGTTGCGCAATCTAGAGTTCAGCAAAATGCTCTGAAAATTTCAAAAATTTCTGCTACTTCCGGGGATATCCGGAAAAACCGAAATTCGAAAAAAACGTTTTTATTTTGTCCTTAGTTTATTCGGCGCGGAAATTTAAAATGAATAATACTTCATCATTCCAACTTTTTCTCTTCTATAACGTGGCGATGTTGTATTTAAGATCCGACTTATGGATTCTCGACAACCATTATCAACTTTGTTTTTTCTTATGGGCGCCATCTTGGATTTTTACATGTTTGAATTCAGTTTTTTGTTCTGATTACTATGCTGTATCACATGTTAAGGTTCAGTCTTGCTGTTTGGTGCAAATAACAAATATCCTGTTTTTGCAAAGAGTGCTTTGGAATAACATCCACTCTTTTATTTAATCAACACATTTTTGACAGACGGACACCCGGTATAATTATTAAAATGGAAAATTGTAATTTATAATCAGACATATTTTTCAGTTTGCAAAATTTATAGATGCTTGATTTGTTACCATACATCCCTTCATTATATCATGACTATTTTCAAAAACTTGATCAAAATTAAAAAAATTAAATGTAACATAATAAAAAAGTATTTTTATTATGTTATATTTAATGTTAAAGCTTTATAAAAATATATTGGTTTGTTTCAATTGAGATCCCGAAGTTAATATTTTGTAAATGTAAGATTTTTGCTTTCTGCTGACTTTGAAAGTGGTGCAAGTCCTTTTGAAGTTATTAAAATTATAAATATAAGGTTAGATTATGAATTTAAATCAATTTAATTGTTTAAAAATACAAAATTAGTGTAATAACATATATCCATATTTTTTAAATTATTCAAATGCAAAACCTTAAATATCTCCATATTAAATAAAATACACTTACACCGCTTTCAAAAGGCTCGTATATTTTCCTCTAAAACCATTGATTCTTTCATACTATCATCATGCCTATTGGCTCAATATACAACTGTCGATATTTGCATGCAAATTATATTCCTAACCATACTTACATTTCCAACCATTTTATACACCTTCTCACCGATGATGTTGAACACTTGAACTACACAATTCAAAGCGGCATTTCTCACAGAATTGTCTCTGTCGGATATCTGTTTTGCAATTTCTTTCAGGCAGATAGCGGGACTCGGTTGACAAACTGTCACCCCATAGCGCTCAATCATCGCACCCATCACTTCGAGGCATTCAGCTCTTTGCCGAGCGTTCTTAGATTTGACTCCTTCCATTACATAGACGCATAGTCGGCTAACAGGAAAAACTGCGGTGATTTGCTTTAATAGTGATTTCACTCCATTTCTAACAGTGTCTTTGGGATCGCCAATCTATAAAATTCATTTGATATAAAATATTGTTATTGAAATCGTAATAATTGCAAAAATTTAGGTATGCTAGTTCGGAATGTGGAAAATGACTTACATACCGTTTGGTACTCAGACCTACTGAACAAGTTGTTTCCTATACAATGACACATAACTCATACATCCCTTTCGCTACAGCTAGTATACAGGGTGTCCCTGAAATGACTGTACAACGCTTAACCACAAATTCCTTAACCGACAATAAGACGATCTAGGCAAACTTACCTATATCCAATGCTGCTTCATTTTGCCGCTACAGGGCGCCAAAGTTCCCAAATTAATATAGTTTTTTCCAAGTTGATTTTGGAACATGTTTTTTTTCGTTCCGAATAATAAAAAATCTGAATTTCAAGGTATCGTAAATAATTATTCGTACAGACTGTAGGCCTGATGAAAATTTTACAAGAGGCAAAACAGTATCAAAAGAAAATCAGCCAGAGAAAAAAATTAAAATAATTTATAAAATGTCATTTTTTATATTTTCACGCATTAAAAAAAAACACGCTTACGTCAAAACACGTCAATTCACTGTAGCTGCAAAATGAAGCAACATTGAATAAAGGTAAGTTTGCCTAGATTGTCTTATTTTTGGGTAAGGAATTTGTGGTTAAGCGTTGTACAGCCATTTCAGGAGCGTATTTCGTTATATCTCAACAAACAAAATTATGTTCACTAAACACTGAGATATTCGATAAAAATTAATTCATGCATTTGACAATAATATTTTTGATTCGATCCTTCAATTAAACTTGTTCTCACTAACATTACCTAAATAATTGTTGCTTCATGCATAAATCAACAAAAGTGAGATGAGAAATTTAAAGGCAAACAGAAAAAATATTGTCCTTGTAGAACTTTAAACTCGTCACTCTAATCAGTTCAGAAGAGAGAGATATCAATGTTTCAAAATTGAATTTGTGAATAGAGTTCCCAAAGCAACGGTACATGAGTCACTCATGTCTAATCCATAATTTTTCATAAAATGGCTCAACTTCACTTCGTAGCCTTACTTCCCAACGTCAGTCTTCATTGCGCTCTCCTTTTACCGGAATAGGATAGTTCCATGAAAAATAATAGACACACATCAGCAAACTGAAATGAGTGTACAACATTGCTTTGGTAAAAAAATTAAAGTTTTATAACATTGCTTTGGTAAAAAAATTGTAGAAAATAAAATATGCACATATTCACTTATTCCAAAGTGATTAGAAAACTGTTTTATAATTCCGTTTAACTGTCTCGTTTCTCTAAATATGTCTTTTGGTTTTACATGTACCTTTATTGATATATAACACTCACGTAATGTTAATAACCAAATCTTCGTTTGCAGATGCGAATCAAAAACACTTTTGCCAAATTTTATTATTTAGTTCTTTGAAAATATATCCGTTTTAAAGCACTTAGATTAACAACATAGTCAAAACTAGTAATTTTCGAAAATAATGCATACCACACTCTTAATATCATCGATAAACTCGACGTGTTTTATTTCTAGTATCGTGTATTCTGGGCAGTCTATATGTCAGATAATAGTAAAGAAATTTAATACCCAAAAAATTCAGTACGCTTTTATCTTAAGGAAAGTATTCGCGATTTGAATGTGGCCCGATATAGAAAATGGGGCCACCAACATGTAAATATATCTACTAAATCAATTGAAAGTTAAGTGTTGTGCGTGTTGTGAATTAATCAGATATCTTATGTTGATAAGTAAAGAAAATGTATTCTATACCTTTAGTACCAAGTAAGGCATGAAGCTAGAGCCTTCGTTTTCCAACATCCTATACTGGTTCTCAGATAACATATTAAAAATTGCGTGTAGATATTCAAGGCCTTTAAGCAACACCGAAGGATTAGTGTCAAAAAATCTGAGAGTAAGCCACTTCAAAATTAAGTCCAAATTCGAAATCAATGCTTCGCTATGATCTGGAAGATCTTCCATCAAGGATTCAATTGCTTTAATGTGAAATCTGAAAAAATGGTTTAAATATGTAGATCATGTAGTTATTTACTAGAAAAGCAAGTAAGAAGTATTCCAATTCAACAACAATCAAAAATAGTTTTTGTTCGAGTGAATCAAAAACTGCCATTTTCCGATCAGAAGCGATGGCCATAAAGAAGCACTTTTCATTCGTATTCATTTGTTTCACTTTTACGTACGGACTTTTACGCACAGTGTGCGCAAAAGTAAATGTGACAAATTGAACGTGTCACTGTCATATTTTTAAAAGTATTTTTTTTTTAAAGTAACGAACATGCTGATTTTTTAACGAATTACGTAGATTTATCGACAACTATTGATCCTAATTTAAAGTTTATTTGCAATTTGTAAATTATAACTTTGTTACAAGTTCAGTCTCAAAGTCGTTTTAATGGAGTTCTGCGTACTCCGATGTTGCCACACGCAAAACACGGTCTTTTTAAAGAGCGCAAATGTCATGTAAAGTGTACAACTTATACAAACACCATACAGTAAAAGCAGCTGTTTCAAGGTTGGAAGTTGAACCAACATTTGCGGCATCTTTAACTTCTGGTGGTGTACAGGGCATTGAATTTTCGGCACTCATTGTTTCACTTGTATATGCTTACAAAAATACGCTTTTGAAAAATTACAAACGTCAAAACCCGATACCTTTTATTCTGCTGGCTGTTCTTATTTATTATAACTTATTATTCGTGTTGTCTTTCATTTGAACAAAAAATATTGTTCGATACGAGGGCGAAAATCCGTTTTTCGAACTCCTGACGGATTGACACCCTCAACTTCGTCTCGGGTGTCAAATGCCGTCGTCGTTCGAAAAACGACACTTTTCGCCCTTGTATCGAAAACTACTTTTCCAAATGACTGCGTCGGCAAAGGAGAACTTGTCGCTTGGCTTTCCCGTTCTCACAACTTAAATCCATTGGATTTTTATATCTGGATCTGGAGTCATCTGAAGGTGTAATTTTTCTATTGCTTTTGCAACTAGGAAGGAAATCTTCTTCTTCTTCATTCTCGATTTTAGGCGAATTGCCTGTTCAATTATCGTCCACTTGCGTGAGGATGTCGCTCCATCGTTTCCTGGGCCGCCCAACGTCTCTTCGTCCCAATAGGGACTTGTCCTGAGCGATTCTCACAAGTCTGCGGTGGTCCATCCTGCTTATGTGCTCATTACATTCCTTCTTCCTGTTTGCTACTCATTCATTGATGTTCTTGACATTACAGGCTGTTCAGATATTCTCGCTTCTCTCTCTATCCAGCAGTGTATTTCCGGTGATTCTACGGAGTATTGTAATCTCAGCTGTCTCAAGGGGTCTTTTGGTTTTCGCTGTTTCTAGCCTGGTTTCTGCGGTATATCTCATCACCGGCCTCACGACGGTTTTGTAGATCCTCGATTTAGTGCCCGTTCCCATACTCTTATTGCACCATATTGTATTCCGGCAGCCAGCTATTCTAATTGCTTTTGTTGTTTGATCTCTCACATCTGCCGCAATATCTCCAAAGCAGGAAAATTTTATGCCAAGGTAGCTAAATTTCATTTTCTGTTCGATTACTTTACTGTGGCGCAGATCCCCCTCCATTCGCTTGAGTTTCGCGCGGAGGGTATTTCCGGAGTTCCTCTGCCGGAATGGGAGTCGCGACCCTGTCCCTGCATATCGGACAAATTGGTGGATGCGCAACAAAAACCCAGTCCAACGCACTATACAGTTTAATTACGTGGTGGTTTGCCACGTGACGGGATGCCAGGTATTTATTACGGGTAGTACCCCCTGTATCAACGCAAGTTGTCCTTTTTAATACCGAACAAACAAAACAAAAAAAAGGGGGCAACAAACAAAACAAAAAAAAACTACTATTAAAAAAACTAAAATTAAGGTGAGTCTATGGCTCTCGTACCTGAGACGCGCACAATTCGTTTAACGTGTCGCGGTTGTTAAAGGGTCTTGTCTCTGGGCGCGTACAAGATTTCCGCGGAGGGTTACAAACCTTCACTCGGGATCTAGGAGCAAGGATGCTCTGGAAAAAACGGGATTTTTTCCCGTACCGCACTTTCACCGCAACAAAGAAAAAATGGCCGCGCAGCGTGGTGTCGGTATCCGTTCCAATTCTCACGGACTACTTTGGTACGCGCTTCCTTCGGGACTGCCCGTACGGTCCCGTTTTCCTGACCGCTCCTCCGCATCACCCTTGAACCCAGGCGCACTTGTCGTCCCCTCACACAATTCGTTTAATGGTGAATGCGAGGGTTGTTTATGGTGGCCAAAAAAAATCGGCTGGTTCGCCACGCGGCACGTCATTACCATCAAGTTCCAGTTTGCATCTTAGAGGGGTTTTTGATGTTGTTAAGCACTTTGTTTTGGTCGGTGATATTTCCATATTTAGAGACTTGGTTGTCAGGTTGCATAAATGTAATAACCTTTATAAGTCATCTTCACTTTCTGCAAGGAAATGTCGCAAATAATTGTTTCATTCCGATCAAATGATAGGAATCCGTCACAATGATGGGATTTGCCAGCGGGAGAGACAACCCGCAACTTGGAGTGCGGGAGGATGTATTAAACAAGCAGCCCATGGCAAACTCTCTCTGAAGTTTTTATTAAACGGATAAATTATCAATTCTTTATTTCGAAAAGGTTTAATTTAATTAAAAACTGATTTAAATAATAAATGTTTTCTGGAAAACGGTTCATTTTATCGAGAGTACCAGAGTACGTTTTTTTTTATTTAACCCTAAAAATCTTCTTGTGTCTTTATTACACAGGGTGATAAAAATATGAGCATTAATATGAACAAGATGGTCGGGCCCTGGCGATCTCAAAAAGGAAAATGAGTTTCAAAAGTACTATTTTAATGGGCATTAACTAATATGAGATTAAAAAATATAAAAAGTACTTTAAAAATTATTTAATCCAAACTCATCATCCGCGGTGCTTTTAAAGGGCCTATAGAAAAAAAATGATATAAACTTGTCATTGTATTTTGACACCCTCTATACAATGCCTTCATTTCAAAACTTCCCACTCCCGATATTTCTGTAGGAAAGGAAATTCATATGAACCAAAACCCACGTCATCTTATATATAAAAAAGAACGTTTAAAATCAGCGTGGGACGGATTTTCGGTGTCACCTTCTTGCCCTCAGACACCTTGTAGCCGCTCATTTTAAAGGTCTTAAAAAACCTTATTCCTTTGCCAAGTTTGCATGCATGTTTCACAAAATTTAAACCTAAAAGTGATAAGTTAAACACATCTAATGTGATATACAAGATTGACTGTTTGAACTGTGACAACGCATACATAGGTCAAACAGGACAATATTTAAATGAAAGAATATACGAACATAAATATAGCTTAAGAAAGGTTAACGAAAATGGAACAGCATTAGCACAACATGCACAAGAAATGTTACATAGTTTTGATTTTGATAACACAAAAATATTAATCAATGAATACAATTATAATAAGAGAAGAATCCATGAAATGATACAAATTAAAAAACATCAGAATGCAATGAAATTTAGATCAGACACAGACAATCTTAGCTCTGTATATCATACACTAATTAAATGAACACTCACATACACTAATTAAACCAACTACATAAAATATAAACACCTGATATTGAAGAATTGCAGAGCAATTGATATCCTTAGAATGCAAAGAGAAAGCCAAATATAAACAGTTTTTTTATTCTCTCGCTCGATATTGAACAAAGTAAAGATTTGTCAATAGTTTGTCAAATGTGAAGGTAGAAAAAGCCATACGTGTAAGTAAAATTTAAATCTCTAAACAATAAATTCTAGTCTTTTCCCGAACATGATTGTCCTGTCTGTAAACCTATGTTTTTACTATACTTCTTAATATGTTTGTAATTTGTATTTTAGTATGTATATTTTAGCAGAGCTTTTGTTTTAAATTAATGATGACTGTGAATGTGTATTTTAGACAAACTGATGATGTAGGAGAAAGACACCGAAACGTATTTGTAAAAATTTTAATTAATAAATAATAATATTGACTAGAACCCAGAAATTTCTTTTGGATAAAGAATATTTGTTTTTGTGATGAAGCAACTTTTTTCCTTAATGGCAGTGTCAATAAACATAACTGTAGATATTAGTATAATGGGAATCCCGCATTTATTTCGAGAAGGCCATACGCAGTTTGCTCAAAAACTCAAAGTTTGGGCTGGAATTCTGAGGAATGAAATAAAGGGTGTTCCAATAAGAACGACGGTTTTGAATTGCCCGCCATTTGTAGTGCCATGATTGACATTAAAAAAAGGCCGTTCGTTAGTAGACAGCAGGAGATTAAGTAATATTGGGTTGGTTCAATACACAACAACGAATTCTCATTGTGAAAAATTATTATTTAAGTGGTGGAAGTTTTGCAGCCACAGTTCGCAAAATGCGTACAATTATGGGCCATCGGAATGCTCCAACTGAAGTCACTGTGAGAAAATTAATGAAGAAATTTCAGCTAACTGGGTCTGTTAATGAAGTGAAAACAGAAACACGCGTTCGTCCTGGTCGGTCGACTGAAAATATTGCAGTAGTACGTGCAAATGTTGAGGGAAGCCCAACCACATCAATTCGGCATAGAGCTCAGGAAATTGGTGTTTCCACAACCACTATGCATCGAATTTTAACAAAAGATTTGATGCTTCATGCGTACAAAGTTGAATTGGCTCAAGAGCTAAAGCCGGAAGACCATGGGCAACGAAGAGCCTTTGTTGATTGGATTTCGGAACAACAATTGGACGGTGACGGTTTCAACGAAAATCATTTTTAGTGACGAGGTCCATTTTCATCTTGATGGCTTTGTTAATCGACAAAATTGTCGCATTTTGGGTTCCGAAAATCCACGAGTGATGGTTCAGAAACGACAAAGAGTCACTGTTTGCTGTGCATTGTGGGCTGGAGGCATCATCGGACCACTTTTCTTGGAAAATGCAGTTGGTCCAGCATTAACCGTGAGTGGCGAACTAACTTTTTTGTGTCAAAATTGCAAAATATGGATCTCAACAGCTTGTGGTTTCAACAGGACGGTGCAACATGCCCTATAGCCAGAGAAACTGTTGAATTACCGCACGAGTCATATCCTAGTCGTGTTATTTCTCGTTTTAGAGATCGCCATTGGCCGCTCAGATCATGCGATTTAACGCTTTTGGACTTTTTTCTTTGGGGTTTTTAAAGTCACAAGTTTATGTGAACAAACCAACAACGATTGAAGATTTAAAAGATGAAATTCAACGCTCTATCTCTGAAATACGTCCTTGAAAATTTCATGAAAAGAGCACGTCTGTGCCAGCAAAGCCGGTCTTATTCCATTCATAACATAAACACCCTTTAATGGGTACAATTTTTATTGAAGGAAATCTAACTGGTGAATCGTACTTCAACTTTGAAATTGACCCACTCATTACAAAGTCTTTAGAAAAACAAATGGATGAAGGGGAAAACCTCTTGTTGGATGAACAACATTTATACTTTCAGCAGGATGGCGCACCTCCACAGTATGCATTGCGTGTTCGGCAATGGCTGTACGAAAGGTTTTCTGACAAGTGGATTGGCAGAAGAGGCGTTGTAGAGTGGTCGGGCAAGATCACCTAATTTTCTGAGGTTATTTGAAGACAATTGTGTGCAAAACTGCTCCATGAGATATTCAGGATCTACGAAATAGGATTACTGGTGCATGCAGGTTAATTAATAGAGACACATTTAAAAATGTCCAACAAGAATTTAAGAACTGGTTGTGTTTTTGTTTCGCCAACAATGGTTAGTATTTCGAACACTTAATAAAGTGAAGTTTAGTGGAATACATTTATTTTATTCGTGCGATTTTGTGTTTCAACATATTTTTGAAGGGGCTTCTAAGACCTTTAAAATGAAGTGTAGGTACCAACGACGTTAGATTTTACTTTCTCTCATGATAGCTGAGTATGTGGTAAATTAGGTATTATTGGTTAACGTTTTTATAATGTCTGTTCTTATTTTAATCTGTGTAGTCTTAGTTGTTATTTCTCTTGCTTGTAGCAAGCCTGCAGAGCAGCAGCTGAAAGAGGAAACAGCCAACGAAGACCTTACAAATACAACAACACATATTAAAGGAACCTGAAACCATAAAACAACTAACACAGGAAATGAACGATAATGTACACACAATCGATCCACTATCCATTAAAAATAAAAGCGTGGTAGAAAATTGGAGAGATATTAAAGTCTCGTTAAGAAATGAGAGACAGCAGCATTTACTAAAACCTAAAGCGAAAAAAGTGAAAAAAGAGTGGATGACACAAGACATATTGAATCTAATGGAGGAACGACACAAACTCAAGAACAACAATCATAACGAGTACAAAAGGATACACCGTATAATTCGCAAAAAAATTAAAGAAGCGAAGGAAATATGGCTTCAGGAATCCTGTTAATAAATCGAACATCTTCAGTCATACACGACGACTTTAATTTACATAAAAAGCTAAAAGAACATTCTGGCATATACAGAAGAAAAAACACAACAGTGCTGTATAACAATAACGGAAAGGCACTACTAACAAAGGAGGATCAAAGTATAGAGTGGCAACAATATATTCAACAACTGTTTGACAGTGAATCCCGCGAAGCGCCGGAGGTCTGTTAGCTGACCATAGGGCAGAGTACGGCCCAAGCATTCTTAAATCCGAAGCCGTGAAAGCTATACAACAATCAAAAGCAAGAAAAGCCCCCGGGCCCGATGGACTTCCTACTGAGTTAATAAAACTTCTTGATGATGAAAGTGTAACTGTTCTAACGACATTCTTCAACCAAATCTACCAGACCGGAAAACTGCCTAACGACTGGCAGAAATCGATTTCATTGCCTTGCCCAAAAACAACAAGGTAAGCAGGTGTAATGACTTCCGAATGATTAGCCTAATGAGTCACACTTTGAAAATACTCTTAAAGATAATACTCAGTAGAGTGTATACAGTGGGTGATAGGGGCATTGGCCGGAAACAATTTGGATGTCGTAGCGGACTGCGGATACGCGAAACCCTTTTCTGCATGAGGACATTATTGCAGAAGAGTTGTGAATTTCGAAAAAATATTTATGCGTGCTTTATTGACTTTTATTGACTTTCGAAAAAGCCTTTGATCGAGTCGAACACACAAAACTATTCCAATGTCTAAAGACCTGCAATGTAGACTATTATGATATGCGTCTTTTGATAAACCTGTATTACAACCAGACGGTGCAGTCAGGTTGGAGGACAGCGTTACTGGCGATATAGCAATAAGACGCGGTGTAAGACAGGGGTGTGTTTTGTCGCCCATGTTATTCAACCTCTACTCCGAAAACATATTTTACGAGGCCTTATATGGTAGGTCAGAGGGAGCAAAGATAGGAGGTGAAATTATGAATCTATGGATGACTTGCAGATGCTGCTGAATAGAGTGTACGAGGCTGGACGAAGATGGGGTATTACCATAAACATGAAAAAAACGAAGTGGATGGCAGTGGATAAAGTAAACATAGAACAAATTCCGTTCACAATCAATGGACACAATATCGAGCAAGTAAGACACTTCAGATATTTGTTCAGCTGGTTGAACAATGAAATAACATGTGGCGAAGAGGTAAGAGTAAGAATTGAAATGGCACGCAGGGCGCTTGGTAAATGGAAGACCACTCTTACCAACAGAAACCTTTCAGTACAAACGCGCCTAGGAACACTTCGAGGTTACATATGGAGCATTCTTCTGTACGGATGTGAGACATGGACAATTAAGATCGACACCATAAATAAAATAGAAGCCTTTGAAATGTGGTGTTACCGGAGAATCCTGAAAATCTCTTGGACCACACACACCAGCAATGAGGAAGTTCTCGGACAGCTAGACAAAGATCGGGAACTCCTAAATACTATAAAAACAAGAAAAGTCAGCTACTTTGGAGAAATAATACGAGGTACCAAATATCACATTCCCCGCCTGATCATCCAGGGAAAGATTGAGAGCAGAAGATGGATAGGCCGCAAAAAGCTATCATGGCTGCGAAACATAAGAACTTGGACTGGGAGTGGAGCAGCTGTTCCCAGCAGCAGAGGATAGAGGAAGGTTCCGTCAGATTGTCATGGGGATACGATAAAATTCTCACGCGAAATTTCACCCAAGTAAGAGCAAACGATCGCCCAACCCATGGTCCCCTGTATAAGCGACTTCCCATATTTTATGAGGATTTTGTCCCTGACAGTACGTGACGACCAACAAACATTGCCTGCCAGTTGCAGACAGTCGTTTCTAGCAGGCTGGAAACGCACAAATCCAACATAACGTGACTTGACGGGTTCGTCCTGCCTCGTTTTGGTTGGTGTTGGCTGGTCCTTGCACCGATCGGGGCGGGGGCGGATGGATTTGGTCATCTAGTTGAAACTGCCGGCGGTTAAAGCCACGGCTGACAGTATCAAACTTAAAGGTCGAAGCAAAAGGGGTTTTGGCTTCCCTTCAGGAAGACCTTTTTTCCTTAATGAATGCCCCTCGAATAAAACCAAAACCGCCACTTCAAGACTATCTCCTGGCGTTGTCGTGCGTATGGCTAGCTCGGGAATGTCCATGTTAGGGCACTGCCCAGGGAATGGACGACTTAGCGCGCCTATTTAGATCATGGGCAAAGAGCAACGGCCGAACATCTGGCTAGACATGGGAGTTATGTTTTTTTACTTTGTGAATTTTATTAATGGGAATGTTCAATAAATTTTTATCTATCTATCTATCTGTCATGGGGATAGCTCACGCCTGAAGACAGGCACGGCACCTAGAGAGAGTCTTAGTTATTTCTCTAGCTTGTCATTACAAATACATTATGATGAGTATATATAAATAAACAAGTGTGTGTCACCGAAACTACAACCCACACTAATTGTAAACGTCCCCCTTGGGACAAGAACTTCTCTCCTTCTCAGTCCTACAAGAAATATTTGGGATGGGAAGATTTAAAATGAAGTCACTGTATGTATTAAAAAGTATGCCAATATTTTTCGGAACACCCTGTCCCGGTTTTTGTTTCATTATATTTGAACAGTACAATACATTTAAACATCAACATGTTCATCACCTGATTGATAAAAAAACACCTCCCGTTTATAAAAGACTAAACCCGAGTATTCTCAAACTGTGTAAAACCTGTCTCTGATGTCCTGTAATTCTTCTGATAAATGCAATTTTAATAAAACTTGAGGATAATGATATAATATTTCCGGCCTTAACACCGCTACAACTATCGCCCTATATTTTCAATTGGCTTCCATCACATGCCAATATAGGGAATCAACATTAGTCCAAAATTTACTAACTACTCTTACCTGAAATCAGCGTGAAACATGTTAAACATCAATGTTTTATTAACATTCGCAGCGGTCATTTGATCTTTCAGCAAATCAATGAATTCTTCTCTTGGCTGTGTAAAATTCCATTTGAGAACCTTTAGTTTCGATTCATCAATAGTTCTTTGGTGTTTCAGGTTGTTGACAACCAAAAGTGGGGATGTATCATTATCATCATCTTTCTTTCGGCCAGTCGGTGACACATTGCGTTTTGCAGGACTAGAATTTCCCTGTAACAATTCCATTATGCGATTTTACTATAGTATAGCTGAAGAACTTCACATATACATATTTTTTTTAACAGTTTACATTTTGCATGCATTAATAGTAATTTAATGAAATCTATATTCTACTATTTTACGTACATCATTTCATTATTAAATCACAAATCACACTTTATTTGGAAAGATATGAAGTGACAGAAGTACATTTTACCATTACGGGATTCGAATTTTTTTTTAAGTTGGTGTTCAATGTACATCTCCGCAAAATCTTGAATGAAAATGATTTCCCATGAATTACTTCAGCAAATGAGTAGTGTAGATGGGTAGCAAACTTTTCGAATGTTGCAGTTTTTCAATTGTTATGTTTAGTTGAACTAAAAGTCCGCCAATTGGCCAGTGAATTTTTAACTTTAAGTTAAAAATAATACATAAAAGCCAAACTACCTGGCATTCGTAGACTATCAAAAAGCCTTCGATTCCATTGATATTTGGGCCGTACTTAGAGCGCTGGATGGAGCTAGAATAGACTCAAGATACTCTAAACCAATATATACGAAAAATCATCCCTAAGAGTATACATTAATGAAGACCTGATAACAGACAAAATTCGCATCGAGAGGGGCGTCCGACAGGGAGACCCAATGCCTCCGAAACTATTTACATAACTCTGGAAGAAGTCTTCAAAAAATTGGACAAGATAAAGGAATTAAAATAGATGGGACATACCTGAACCAATTGAGATTTGCCTCAAACGGAAAGTATATGAAACGTGCACACTGCCCGCGCCTACTTATGGCTTAGAAACTGTCACGCTACAGAAAAAAGTGCAGAAAGACTAAGGGTTACACAAAGATCGAAGGAGAGAAGAATAATTGGTTTGAGCTTAAAACAGAGAATCCGCAACGAATTCATCAGAGAACGAACAGGCCTAACAGATATTATCAAAAGAATAATGACACTCAAATGGCAATGGGTAGGACACGTTGCAAGGCAGAATACAGATGGGTGGACAATAAGACTGGCACATTGGAGACCTAGAGAAACAAAGAGGAGTGTTGGAAGACCGCAGAAAAGATGGTTGGACGATGTCAAAAGATGCGCAGGAAGACAATGGTTCCGAGTAGCACAGGACAGAAATTCGTGGAGTCTTGGGAGAGGCCTTCGTCCAGCAGTGGACCGAGAGAGGCTGAAGAAGAATAGCAAAACTAAAATTGCATTTTTAAGAGCCAATATTTTGGGAGTATGAGACCGACGTGTCGCTTGGTAGGCTAGTGTCGATACGAATTTGATATACTTAATAAAAAAAATTATTAACAGGCAAGGACCAGCTGGAAATTGTTGTGGAGGTTGCAACTTTAAGAAAAAATAAAATTTAAACACGAAAACACTGGAAATTTTGAAATGGGGATGCAGTTTAGGGGTTGAAAACGGTTTTTTGCTAATTGAGATGAAACGTGACCTCCTAGCGGAAAACGTTCATTGCAAAAGTTGTAGGTAACAAACAATCTAAAACTGTAGTATTTACCTCTTTTTGACTTAACCTCAAATTAACGGTCAAAATGACGAAAAACTGAATTTTCAGTATTTAATTTCTCTCGCGCATAAATGATTTAATTCACATGAAAATTTGTAAAAAGCATGTCTTTTTTGTGCTTAATAAGCGTGATTTTTTCGTAGTTTAGAAGGCCAGTAGTTTTCGAGTTATGTACTTTTTTCGGAAAAACAATTGTCTTGATACTTTTTTGTATTTCGAAGGTCTAAAGTGGTCATAAGATTGGATTTCAAATAGATTTATAATCATAGTTGTATTGCAGCATTACTCCAGTATGCAAAGATTTGTGTTATTTATTTAATATTTTCAAGATGGTTTGCGCTACTTACTGCAATAAAATCAGAAAGACGTTTCAAATTTTCGCAATTTTAAGCGGTTTAACAATATACTACCACCACATAGACCATTTTAAAGTAGACATTACAACGATTAAAATGACCACAAAAAGACTTAACACTAGAAATACAAAAAAATTTCAAGACAATTGTTCGTGGAAGATAAGGGTAGTTTTTTCGAAAAATGTACATAACTCAACATTATTATGCTTATTCAACACCAAAATAGACATACTTTTACAGATCTTCATGTATATTAAATCATTTATGCGCGAGAAAAAAATGAAATACTGAAAAATCGCCAAATGTCAAAAAGTGTTAAACACAAAAGTTTAATTTTTTTTTATTATATACAACTCTGTCATTTAACGTTTTCCGTTAGATGACAATTCGCCCCAAATCGCAAAAAACCGTCTTCAACCACTAAACTGCATCCCCATTTTACCATTTCCAGTGTTTTCGTGGTTAAATTTTATTTTTTCTTAAAGTTGCAACCTCAACAACATTTTTTACCTGGTTTTTGCCTGTTATAATTTTTTTTCGAAAAAAATATTTGCACTATCCTATGGTAGATTTACCGATAGTCATTTCTTTTTCATGAAATCTTTTCGACACAACTTTGCTTTTGCTGTACTCTTAAAATTATAATGCGTGGGACAAGGTTGCGCCGGGCCTGTTTGGGAGTGCGGTGGGAAGAAAGGATTAGCGATACGAGGGTACACGGTACCAAAAAAACAACGCCACGCCAAGCGATTATTTTAGTGACGACGGGTTTTGTTTCACTTTGATCCGAGGCATCTCTGCTTCTAGTGACAAAAAAACTATTATTTTTTTATATTTAAGTATTTTTAGTTATTTGTTTCTGTTCTTTTGTTTGCTTGTTGTAGTGGTAGACAATAAACTATTTCAGGGAGTACTACCCTTAATTAGTGCCTGGCATCCCCTTCGCTCGATAGACACGACAAAAAATTGATAATTTATAGTAACGTTTGTGCTCTAAAACACCTAATTTAAAATGGAACGAGAATATTCAAACGTTGAGTACCGTGATATACATTTCGTTTTGGGAAAGCAAAGGGAAATGCGGAAGAGGCTACACGTTTTTACCTCGCAGCGTATCCTGAGGGAAATTTTCCACGTGCCCGAACCTTTATCAACGTTCACAGGCGGTTTGATAAAGTATGTTCTTTTAAAAATAATTATGATTATAGAGGAATACCAAGGCAAGTTCGGAAGAGTTGAAAGAGTATTAGAAAATTCAGACGCGAGTACAAGAAAAATAGTATTTCAAGGAGTTGCTTCTGGTACAGTTTGGAAACATTCTTCACGAACAGCAACTGTACCCTATTTACGTACAAAAAGTTCAGGCGCTTTATGAGGGTGATGCTCAATTACTATTCTATTTTAGAAAAATATTAAGAAAATAATGAGTTCATCGAAACCATACATAACCGAGACGGGATTATAAATGTTTTCAATACTAATTAATGGACTACAAGCCGTCACAGAAAGACAGCCTCAGCTCCGGTTTTCTTTAAACGTATATGGGCCGGAATCATAGGGGATCACCTTATAAGACAGCATTTCTTTCATGGATCGTTAAACCGTTTATTTAGCTTCCTTCCAAATGTACTTCCAGATTTGTCGGAAAATGTTCCCATACAAACCAGGTTAAACATGTGGCTTCTTCAGTATGGCGCTCCACCCCGTTATAATTTAGCAGTGCGAGGATACCTAAATAATGCATTTCCGAATATGGACTGAGTCAGAAAAAATCGCTACACACAAAAACCTTAATAACTTACGAACCCTTGACTAAATTCTAATGAAACAAAAAGAGTTTTAAAGATGATTTTCTTACGAGTAATTGAAGCTGAAATCATTTGCATTCACAGACATTTTTTATTTTCTTCTGGAATCCTTTCCATCATCGACTTTATGGTATATTTGTTTATTTTTCTGGCGGCAGAATTCCACTTTACTGTGAATTCTGGTAGGGTTTTAGCTACTTTTTTCATTTCTTTCAAAGCTCTTTTTACCAAGGCTCCCTAGGCACCAAAACGACTTTATTCATTTGGCGCCATTCTACAGATCTCTTACTGTAGTGACAGGAAGCCAAGTCTGGCCAAAAGAAAGTTGAGACTTTAGGTTGTTTCATGAATGGCAACAATCTATTTTGGAGACACTCTCTTAAGTAAATTTCGGTGTTTATCGTCCCATTCGTTACAAAAGGTTTGCTGCGCTCCCCACAGCTTCCCAAGACCTGCCACACGATAAACTTCTTGGGAAATTTTGACTTTTCCTTAGTTCTAAACTCTTCATTGACACCTCCTCGCCCACGTGCTGCGTAAAATTTTTGACCCGAAAGCTGGAGAAAGTCACAAAGAACGTACGTTTCGTCATCCATCAGACAGAAATCCTTTTTTTGGAAAAAATCAGTGTTCAATTTTCGAGCCCGTTTTTTTGCTTCCAGATTCTTACTTGCACTTTTGTGATGTCTTCTGAAATTTATAAGTTTTGAAGCCCATCTTGGTTTTGGATCGACGTACGGTGCTCTCATTGCAACCTACTTTATTGCCCATTTTGCGATTGGATAACGTAAGGTTCTTCTCCAATTTCTCGACGACTTTCTTCACTGTTTGTGGGCGTGTAAATCCACTTTTTCTACCCGAACACACTTTTCGGTTAACATTTAATGTTTGCTTGAACCGCTTAATATATACATATTGATAAGGTCGTTCTATGAACTTTTACCTCTGTAGCCATTTGTCGGTGGGTCCACGATGGACTTTCATGAAAATTTTGAATTTTTAATTCACGCGCTTCTAATTCAGATGTCATTTCTCTACTAAAACATATGTACAGTTCGACGTTTAATATGTCGTCGAATTTTCGTTTTATTTTGTGAAGAGTTAGAACGGTATTTGTGTGTAGCGATTTTTTTTGATTCAGTCCTTAGGTGGATTGGACGAATCGAATCTTTACCTCGAGGGCTCCCCATTCGCCTGATGGATTTCTCTTTCTGGGGCCACTTAAAGGGTTTGGTCTATTCTACACCAGAAAATAATATTCATCATTTGCGACAAATATTAATAATCTTGTTTCGCGTTAGAAGACTTTTTTAAAGAGTTTTCTAAAATGTATTGAAATGAACGGAGAACATTTTGAGAATACGTTGTAATGTTTTTTTCCAGTGTTTGATTAATTCTTTTAGTGTTCTACACAATTTTAGATTATAAAGTTTTGCTTGTTGGCATAAATGCGTTAAAAATGAAAAATAAAAGGTATGACTTTGCTGCGATTCCAATTAAATACAAGGCAACTGGGCTGCGAGTGATAAAAACGAAGAGGTCTTTCGAGTCGTATTAAGAGCACAGTTTTGTCCAGTATTTCCTAATGTTTAAAATGGCAAATTCCTTTTTGCGATATTTGGCGTAGATCCCCCTCCATTCGCTTGAGTTGCCAGCGGAGGGTATTTCCGGAGTTTCCCTGCCTGAATGGTAGTCGCCACTCTGTCCCTGCATATCGGACAAATTGGTGGATGCGCAAAAAAACAACAATAAATCGCAGTCCAACACACTACACAGTTTAATTACGTGGTGGTTTGCCACGTGACGGGATGCCAGGTACTTATTACGGGTAGTATCCCCCTGTATCAACGCGAGTTGTCTTTTTAATACCCGAACAAACAAACAAAAAAAAGGGGCAAACAAACAAAACAGGAAAAAAAACTACTATTAAAAAAACTAAAATTAAGGTGAGTCTATGGCCCTGGTACCTCTGACGCACACAATTCGTTTAACGTGTCGCGGTTGTTAAAGAGTCTTGTCTCTGGGCGCGTACAGGATTTCCGCGGAGGGTTAGAAACCTTCACTCGGGATCTAGGAGCAGGGATGCTCCGGAAAAAACGAGATTTTCTCCCGCACCGCACTTAGTAACCAAAACAAAGAAAAAATGGCCGCGCGGCGTTGCGTGGGTATCCGTTCACCTTTCTGGTGATTCTCATTCTCGCGGACTGCCTTGGTACGCGCTTCCTTCAGGTCTGCCCGTACTGTCCCGTTTTTCTGACCGCTCATTCGCATCACCCTTGAACCCAGGCGCACTTGTCGTCCCCGCGCACAATTCGTTTAAGGATGAATGCGAGGGATGTTTATGGTGGCCAAAAAAATAAAAAATAAAATAAAAATAAATTCGCCTGATTCGCCACGCGGCACGTCAGTGTCAAAAGGTAAAGTGTCATCTAGTGGCAAAATCGAGAAACAATTTTATGATGATCAGAAAGAAGACCAAGCTAAAACTGTATCGATTTTCAATTTGATCCGCGAAGAAATGTTCAGAATGGGTCAAAAATGAAAAGAAAAAAATTAAGTTTGATGAGCTGTAACTCCGCAAATATTCAGATTTCGAATTTTTGTTACATGACTTACTACCATTATTTTTGCATGTAGAATCACCCTTAAAAATTTCATAACGCATCTTCCGAACACCCTGTATTATTGCCCACTGTCTAGTCAATGTGAAGATTAAGCATATCTAGCACTCAGCTTGACTATCGCATACGGCATTCTGCAGATTGCATAAAATACCGCAGTCAATTAGCTGATTCCCAATAGCAGTAGCGATTCTGCAAAGTCCCTGGCGAATTGGTCAGTTTGCAGAATGCCTAGGCATTTTGCATATTGCCGGATTTCGTATATTGCCGGTAACATAGGGATACATTTGACCAAAAAAAAAGGTTACACATAACAGAAGTTAGGTACATAAAATAAAACGATGCAAGCAAATAAATTACCTTCGGTTTTACGGCATTTTGCTTGGTTGCCACAAGTGTGTTGCCTTTTACAGTTTTCTTCTCAATAATTTGAGCTTTTTTCGGTAACGGCTTTTCAGGTAGGTAGGCCCTTGCTTTTTCTAATGCAGTTATAACAATAGACTTGGAACCAGGCTTCAGTTTTTCGGTTTGTTTGTGCATGGATTCAAAGCCTGAATAACGTTGATAATTTCCAATGAATGTTCAAATGTGTAATCATAGGTGAATCTTTTTCAGGCAGGTTAAATAACTGTTTTTCCTAACGTCACTCCTAAGATCTAGGGCTTGAAAGGGATTTACATCATTTTTCAGGGTAATATTTTGCTCACCAGACCAGAATGTTTATCGAACCAGACTTCTATAATTAGCAGAAAAACATAGAGCTAACCCTAAGATAATTTGCTTAAAGTTCTGGTATCGGCTTTCAAAATAAATGTATGTTTATTTAAACTGTTTAGAACCATATTTAAAGAATTCTTGTAGAGCTTTTTTTAGTGGAAAACATGGTAACCAAATTATTATCTAGGAAAAAAACCCGATCTCCAGACGTTGTCTCGTACTTATGAAAGCACTGTATTTTTATAGTGTTTAGACATACCTATGTGTATCATAATTCCTAAAACTGCTTCTCCGGCACTTTTTCTTACATCCGCATTTCTGTCTTCCAAATTGGTGTACAAATACGGTAGGCATAGCACCAGCTCTTCCTTAGAAATGGATTTTAGGGGTACTTGAAAAGACAGAATGTTGTTTAAACATATTTATATATATAGTGGATGATGTTTACCGTTTGGTAGAGCGTCAGCCAACCAGTTCCACAATTCCGACCTCAGGGTTGGCGAGCCCGATTTAAAAGCGTCTGAAATAATTTCCCCTTCAAAGAATTCTTTATAACCGCATTGCTCGGCAAAGGCGTTTATTGTATCTCGGGCTGCTGTTCGCATCCATGCCTTGCTGTCTCCTAAATCTATTAAAATGAAACAAATAACAGTAGTAGAATGAATAAAGTAACAAACACATAAAAATACATAGTCATCGTCCAAGCTCTCGCAAACAAAAACGTAATAAGATAATAATTAAATCGATGTGAGGACCAATAAAAAATGATCAAAAACATTTAAAATGATGATCACGATAAACGAATATTCAGATTTTTTTTGAAATTGACATGTCTTCAAATTGCCCCAACTGCAATAAGTCTTTAAATTTATACGAAATTACTATTTGCATTATTCCAAATATGCTATTCACGGCAAGGTAAGGTAAAAACTCCTACTAGGTGATAAATTCTAAATCAAGCTTTCGTATTTTAAATAAGAAAGGAAAGGATCTACTCTATTTCTTTGAAAAATCCCAAATGTCCGGTCAATGTGCTCCATAAAATATGTAATAATAGGCTAGTGCAAATAATTTCTTTGAAAAAAAAATTAATAACAGGCAAGGACCAGGTGGAAATCGTTGTTGGAATTCCAACTTAAAGAAAAAAAAATACTCGAAAACACTGGAAATGGGGATGCATGCAATTGTAGCGGTTGAAAACGATTTTTTGCGATTTATGGCGAAATGTGACCTAGCGGAAAACGTTCAATGGCAGAGTTGTAGACAACAAAAAAATCTAAAACTTTTCTATGGTAAGTATGTCTTTGTTGGTGTTGAATAAGCATGATTTTTTTGCCGTTCAGAAGACGACTAGTTTTCGCGTTATGTACATGTTTCGAAAAAACTACCCTTATCTTCCACGAACAATTGTCTTCATCTTTTTTTGTATTTGAAAGGTCTATAAGTGGTCACAAGAGTAGATTTTAAATAGATTTCTAATCATAGTTGCCCAGCATTATTATGTGTAAGCAAATATTTTAAGTTATTTATTTAACCTTTTCAACATGGTTTGCGCTACTTACTGTAATAAAATTCGTTCAACTGTAATAATCTTACATGAAAGCAACTTATATTATGTAAATATAGTCCACTATTAACAGAAATAATGAAGAAAATCGAAAATCATTGAAAATATTTAACAAATCATGATTGAGAGAGACTTCACTTTTCGCAATTTTCGGCGGTTTAACGATAAATAAACCACCAAGTCACATAGACCATTTTAAAGTCGACATTACAACGATTAAAATCACTGCTTATAGACTTTGGAAGTACAAAAAAATATCAAGACAATTGCTCGTGAAAAATAAGGGTAGTTTTTTCGAAAAATGTACATAACTCGAAAACTAGTCGTCTCCTGAACTGCGAAAGAATAAGGCTCAACACCAAAAATCAAACTTAATACATACATGTACAGGGTGGGCCACTAAGAGAGGTGGTCGGCCGTATCTCACAAACTATTCATATCGATTTGGGTAAAAAAATATATGAGTAAAGTGACCAAGAGAAATTGCTGGAAATTACTTTCAAGTTCGCAAAATGGCCGCTAGAGGACGAAATTGCACCGGTAAATTTTAAATACTGATTTTAAGCGGTTTAGGACAGGCTAAGGTAGGTTGGAAATACTTTCATTCTGTTCTTGTCAGAATTTCACTTATTTTTTTCGTTAAAATTCAAAATTTTAATTCTAGTTAAAAAGCTCTTTATTTACATTAACTCATGCTATAAAATATTCGCCCTCATGATTGCCTCTTTGGCCGCGAGAGTGCGCGTTATCAAAGGTCGTCAAACTTTGTCGTTTTCCTTTAATTTTTTAAATGTAATGATATATAATATTTAAGCTGCTTAGAAAGAGAACGACAAATGAAACAAAATAGTGAAAACCCCATATCGATAAATTTTTTGCCACCGAAGATATAGCTAATTTTATAGCGAATACAGTTTATACCGTTTTAACGTCAAGTATTCGTAATAACAAATGCATTTGTTTGACAATCTTCAGCAGGTAGTTGATCATCAAGGTCGATTTAGTGTCAGTGTCTGATGCGGCATAATTGGGGGACAAATTATTGGTCCATTTATATTTGAACAGAAGCTAAATGGAAATATTTATTTAGACTTCTTACAAAACTAACTACCATTACTTTTAGAAGACATACCGTTGCGAAAGCGAGTAAACATGTTTTTTCAACAAGACGGGGCCCTGCTCATTTCTCGGTAAATGTCCGTCGATTTTTAGACAACGCTTATCGCGATAGATGAATAAGACGAATAGGCAGTTTATTCCCGTGGCCAGCTAGGTCACCCGATCTTACGTGTATGGACTTTTATTTGTGGGGGAGAATAAAAGAGATTGTTTTCCAAACAGGACCTAATAAGCAAAATTAAGGGTGCAATTCATCACATTCTTGTCGCAGAAGTAGAGAGTGCTGTTTTATCTACGAGAAACAGGCTTGAGCAATGCATTCGAAATGACGAAAATCATTTTGAGCATCTAAGCAGGTTTACCCAAAGGTGTATTTCATCCGCAGCAATACTCATAATGCGTGAAATATAACAATCGGTTCTTATCAGGACCAATAATTGCCATGTATTATTATAATATCATTGTTATTGTCAAATTGTTTATATCTTCGGCTGAAATAAATATATCGGTCTGCGGTTTTCACTATTTTGCTTAATTTTTTATCCTCTTTCTAAGCAGCTAAAATATTATATATCATTCCATTTAAAAAATTTAAGTTTATTTCAACAATTTTTCCTGGGTTTCAGTCAATTTTATTGTTTATTATTTAAAATGTTACAAATACGTTTCGTTGTCTTTCTCCACCATCATCAGTTTGTCTAAAATATATATTTTTACATTCACAATTATCCTCAATTTAAATAGAAAATTTTCACAAAATACATATATCAAAATACAAATCACACACATTAAAAGTACATCAATAACATTGGTTTTCAGGTGATGAGTCAGGACAAACATATCTGGGAAAAGACTAGAATCTATTGTTTAGAGATTTAAATTTAAATTCAACTTACACGTATAGTTGTTTCTACCTTAACATTCAACTGGTCACTGAATTTTCCATATTTTACTCGATATCAAGCGAGCGAAACAAAAAAACTGTTTATCTTTCGCCTTTTCTTTGCATTCTAGGAATTGCTTGGCAATTCCTCAATATCAGATGTTTACATTTCATTTACCTGGTCCAATCAGTTCATGCATGCGATCATCTAATTAGTGTATTATTAGTCTATTATCATTAGTAATCTATTAGTTGAATTTAAATTTAAAACTCTAAACAATAGATTCTAGTCTTTTCCCAGACATGTTTGTCCTGACTCATCACCTGAAAACCAATGTTCTTGATGTACTTTTAATATGTGTGTGATTTGTATTTTGATATATGTATTTTGTGAAATTTTTTTATTTAAATTGAGGATACTTGTGAATGTAAAAATATATATTTTAGACAAACTGATGATGGTGGAGAAAGACACCGAAACGTATTTGTAACATTTTAAATAATAAACAATAAAATTGACTGAAACCCAGGAAAAATTGTTGAAAATATATTGTTGAAATAAATTGAAGTACAGTCAGGAAAATATACACAACAAAAAATTTAAGAAAAACGAAAAAGTTTGACGACCTTTTATAACAAGCCCTCTGGCGGCCAAAGTGGCAATCATATGGTCGAATATTTTACAGCAGGTGTTAAGGTAAATAAAGAGCTTTTCAACTGAAATTTAAGCGTTGAATTTTGTTAAGCCAACACGGAGCTATCAATAACTTTTTGAACCATTATTTGGCCTTCCCCCCACTTTATTTGACTAGCTAGAACAATGAGACTCCAACAAAAAATAAGTCAAACTCTCTCAGGAATAGGACTAAAGTATTTTCAACATACCTTAGCTTATCTGAAACCTCAAAAAATCCGTATTTAAAATTTACTGTTGCAATTTCGCCCTCTAGTGGCCAATTTGCGAACTTGAAAGTAATTTCCAGCAATTTCCCGTGGTATCTTTATTCATATTATTTTTTCCCTGAAATCGATACGACTAATGGTTTGTGAGATACGGCCGAGCACCTCTCTTAGTGGCCCACCCTGTACATACATTTTCATGTACATTAAATCATTTATGCGAGAGAAAAAAATTAAACACTGAAAAATGGGTTTTCGCGATTTTGACGGTTAATTTGAGGTCAAGTCAAAAAGTGTTAAATACAAAAGTTTTAGATACAACTCTGCCATTGAACGTTTCGCCGTAAATCGCAAAAAACCGTTTTCAACCCCTAAACTGCATCCCCATTTCACCATTCATCATCATCAATCAGCCCCCCTGCGTCCACTGCTGGATATAGGCCTCCCGTAGTCTAATCCATCGCTCGCGATTCTGTGCTGCGCTTATCCTATTCGATTCTATTCTTCTGATGTCATCCTGCCATCTCGTCGGTGGGCGTACCCTACTTTGGAATGCGTTATGCCGTGGTCTCCACTCCAAAATCTTTCTAGTCCATCTTCCGTCAGTAGTTCTTGCCACATGTCCCGCCCAGTCCCATTTAAGCGTTGTTATGCGTTCGACAGCGTCCGTCAATGCAGACATTTCTCGCAGCATGGAATTTGGAACTTGTCCCTAAGTGAGAAACCTAACATTGATCTTTCCATAGCTCTCTGTGCAACGCGTATCCTTTTGACGGTTTTCCTAGTAAGTGTAAGGGTTGCAGCTCCATAGGTAAGTACAGGAAGTATGCACTGATTGAAGACCTTTTTCTTCAAACACATTGGAATATCGGATTTTAGTGTTTTACTGAGCTTGCCAAACGCTGCCCATGTCAGACCTATTCTGCGAGCCATTTCACTTGTTTGGTTGTCCCTCCCTATGCGAATCTCATGACCCAAATATTTATACGAGACTACCTGTTCTATGGTGTTTCTGCCACGGCTATGTCCTCGCTGACAACCAAATTCGTCATATATTGGGTTTTGTTGGAATTGATCTTTAGTCCAACTGATATTGAAGCATTGTCCAGTTTTTTCAATAAATCCTTAGCTTCATCGATACGGTCAGTTATCAAGACAATGTCATCAGCGAATCGTAGATGGTTCAATTTCTATCCGTTGATATTTATGCCAGTGTGTCCAAACTCAATTTTTTTGAACGTATGTTCCAGCAGCGTAGTAAAAAGTTTACGGGATATGACGTCTTTCTGTCTTACACCGCTTTCTATATTAAAATCGTCCGTATGTTCGTGGAGTTTAACACATGCTTTGGCTTTCCCATATACGGTTCTAATTATGTTTGTGTATCTGTAGTCGACACGACAATCCGCCAGGGCATGAAGCATTTTTGCTGATTGATCATATCGAATGCCTTGTCGTGGTCAACGAATACAAGAATCAGTGGCTTGTTGTACTCGATGCACTTTTCAATAAGAGTTTTTACAACCTGGAGGTGATCATTTGTACCGTATTTGGCTCGGAAGCCTGCTTGTTCACATGGCTGGTATAAATCTAGTTTGTTGGTAATCCGTTTTGTGATAATTCGCATGAACAGTTTGTATATATGTGAAAGCAGACTGATTGGGAGATAGCTCTTTAGATTTGTTATATCTCCCTTTTTGTGGAGAATTGTTATTACAGCTCGATCCCGCTGAGAGGGGGTAGTCTCGTTTTTTAAGTATGTATTGAAAAGCTGGCAGTTCGCCTGATGTATGGAAGTCCCTCCTTGTTTTACCGCGTCTATCTCGACCTCATCGTCACCTGCGCCTTTGTTGTTTTTCATTTCTCGCAGGGCTGCTCTAAATCCATGTAGTGTTTTCGGGTATATCCTTCGAGCCTTGGTTTTCAATTTTTGGAACAGTAAATTATTTTCCGCGTGTTGTTGGATCGCTGTAAAGCGTCTGATAGAAGGATCTAACAATGCCCAGTATTTCAGCCTTGTTTGATGACACTTGACCATTTTGGTTCCTTAACTTGGTTATGTTATTCCGTCCTTCCCAATATATCCTTTTTAGTGCCTTTGTGCCTCCATTATCCTCTATAACTCTTGTTACTTCTCTCGTGTTATATGCTCTTACATCCCTCCTTACCGCTTTGGATATTTATCTGCTTAATTCCCTCAGTCGGTCCGCATTTACATCGTGTTTATCCGGTAGTTATCCTTTCTCTCATGAGTCTATTTGTATGTTCGCTAAGTTTGTCCTTCTCTGATGTTTATCTTTCAGGGTCTTTACAATATCTGTAATTTGAGTGCTCAATAATTCCACACTCTGTTCTTCTATATTTTTCACTTCATTAATTTTTGTCTCTATTTCTTGCTGGTATTGATCTGTTTCTTAAGAATTTCCACCTATTTCCTTACTTTTTTATCATTTTGGACCTCTCTCCTCTCACGTTTATTTCTCCTCGTGCTCGTATCATTCTATGGTCACTACCCGTTGTGAATCTGTTCAGGACTGTTACATCGTGGACAATATTTCTTTTGTTCGTTATTATGAAATCGATCTAATTTTTGGTACAACCACCAATTTTTGGTACAAGTTGGAACCTCAACAACATTTTCCACCTGGTCCCTGCCTGTTATTAATTTTTTTGTATTATACGAAATTCGTATCGGCACTAGCTATAAAAGTTTAGGAGAGATTTGTACTTACTCTGAATAAATCCTGGAAACCATATTCGGATATACTGCTTTGAGGATGACCCCATCGATTTGGTAATGTTTTGGCAAATATTTAAAGCCGTCTGGGCAATTTTGACGTTGCTGTCCGTTAGCCTTGCTGCAAGAGGTTGTGGGAGATCGCCTAAATTAGCCTTTATAAATTTGGCTTCTTGAATTATATTATTCAACTTAGTCAAAGCCTCCATCCTTTCCTAAAATAGAAATTACTTTCTAGTAATCACATTGCAGTAAACGATTCAGTTTAAGGTGTTTGATAACATTCTAAAAAGAATGATAAATAGTTATTTGATCAATAGCACTTAAAGAAAAATAGTTCTTCAGAAATATGAACTGATTCTTCAGTCTCAATAACAAATTTGTAAATAGATATTACGTTTTTCATCAGTATAGCATTAAACAGTTAAAATGATGCTTTTCAAAAACACTACTGATACGAAGAAAAATTGAACCATCCGCACATACCTGCCAGGCTTTGTCACTCATTTCAGTTAACAACGCCTCAGTTATCTGACCACTTATGTTAACCCGCGGCAACAAGTCCCGAGCATTAAAGGCCGGCTCATTCTGACCAACTGCTTCATCATCAATTTCGTTCAAACTGTTGGAACTTGCTGATGTTGCTACAACTACCAAACATAATAACATTTAATTGAATGTTCAATGCTGTAAACAGCTATAACTTTTGCTTTGTAATTGTGTTTAAATCCCTTTTACAATGGCATGTTCCATTTTAAATTTAATTTCACAATTTATCGAGCAATCTACACAACTACAAAATAATTTAATCAATTTCTATTTAGAATTAAAAATACCGTTTCAGTTTCAATATTAATGTTTGAACATGTTTCATGTTGGCACTGTTTTATGTCGAAGCAAAGATTCTGCGCGAAAATGTGCAAAGTTGATAGAACGTTAAGATGTTACATTTCACTTGAGGCATCTTTCAGTTTCTTCCACAAATGTCACTTTCATTTAGTAGAATCAATCTGCTTTCGCAAGTCTTTGGTGGCTATTGATGATTGAAGATGGAAGATAAACTGTTTCGACTTTTAAATTTAAAGTTTTGAAGAACAGGAACTTAAAAACTACTCAGAAATGTAACGTCGACATCAAATACATTGTAGATTGACACTTTAGTTGACAAACATCTGCCTGTAAACGTGGTTGCGGCTATGATTTTTTACATACTATAAAAAATCTATTATAATACATATTTAAAAAATCGTGATTTTTCAAATATACTATTTCTGTAAATTTAATTCGTTTTAATTCAATTGTTTAATTATATGACTAGTCTGTCCAATAACACTTCAACCACTTTGAAATATTGCTCTGTAAATAGCAAAGTTGAAATTGCAACTCTATACCTTAATATCCTCTAGAAATAAAGTCGAAATTTTCCGCACTTTCTAGGTAAAGTTCGGCAAACCCTTAAAAGTAATTACGCCAATTTTAAATCATCTTGTAAAGGTTGTTTTTTTTAGAGGTATGGAACTTAAGTTATTAACACTGTTTTAACTGGCGGCCATTTTGTCAGCTGTCAAGTGATTTGAGTTTAGTTTGGTTTGGCATTTCAACATGGATAGACTGACGCCTGAACAAAGCTTCCAAATTGTGCAAATTTATTTAAAAAATAATGGTTCTGTTCGAAATACGAATCGCGCACTACGTCCATTTTACGGTCAACATAATCGTCCATCAGAGCAATTAATTCGACTAACTATGGACCGTTTTCGCACCACGTTTACTCTAAATGATAATACGCATCCACAGAGACGTCGTACAGTGCGTACAGAAGAAGCCATTGCTGCTGTAGAGCGTAGCGTAGAGGAAGACCCGAATCAGTCTATCCGCCATCGTGCACAGGAATTGGATATGTGTCCATCCACTTTATGGAAGATATTGCGGAAAGATGTTGGTTTGCGTGCTTACAAAATCCAACTCGTGCAAGAATTGAAGCCACACGATCACCTAACAAGCCGTAGATTCGGTGAATGGGCCCAAGACAAGATTGCCGTTGATCCCGATTTTCATAAGAGAATTTTGTTTAACGATGAAGCTCACTTTTGGTTGAATGGCTACGTCAATAAACAAAACTGCCGTATTTGGAGTGAAGATAATCCTCAAGTGTATGTTGGGACACCGTTACATCCAGAAAAACTGACTGTTTGGTGTGCTTTATGGGCTGGTGGAATAATTGGACCGTATTTCTTTAAAAACGATGCTGGTCAGAACGTTACAGTCAATGGTGACCGCTATAGAGCCATGATTACTGACTTTTTCGTTCCTCAATTGAACGAACATGATGTGCAAGACCTGTGGTTTCAATAAGACGGCGCAACATGTCACACAGCTCGTGACACAGATAGATAGATTGATAAAAATTTATTGAACATTCCCATTAATAAAACTCACAAACAAAGTTAGAAAACATAACTCCCATGTCTAGCCAGATGTTCGGCCGGTTGCTCTTTGCCCATGATCTAAATAGGCGCGCTAAGTCGTCCATTACCTGGGCAGTGCCCTAACATGGACATTCCCGAGCTACCCATACGCACGACAACGTCAGGAGATAGTCTTGAAGTGGCGGTTTTGGTTTTATTATGGAGGGGCATTCATTAAGGAAAAAAGGTCTTCCTGAAGGGAAGCCAAAAACCCCTTTTGCTTCGACCTTTAAGTTTGATACTGTCAGCCGTGGCGTTAACCGCCGGCAGTTTCAACTAGATGGCCAAATCCATCCGCCCCCGCCCCGATCGGTGCAAGGACCAGCCAACACCAGTCAGAACGAGGCAGGACGAACCCGTCAAGTCACGTTATATTGGATGTGTGCGTTTCCAGCCTGCTAGAAACGACTGTCTGCAACTGGCAGGCAATGTTTGTTTGTCGTCACGTACTGTCAGGGACAAAATCCTCATAAAATATGGGAAGTCGCTTATACAGGGGACCATCGGCTGGGCGATCGTTTGCTCGTGCCACAATTGATTAAGGCGGCGGTCCCACAAAACCACCGGTGATCACCGGTGACCATCAAACAGATTTCCAACATATGCAATTCCCATTGAACGGTCTCACAGAACGCGTCACTAGCCATCCACTGCTAACCACCGGTTCGAAATTTCCGACCTGTTCTAAATATGGTAGTTTGGTGGAAGGCGGTCAATGGGCGCATGCGAATTAGAAATTATGTCGGCTTGGTTTGGGCCCTTTCGTATATAGTACATAAAAAGTGTGGTTAGAAACTTGTAAACAGTTGAAGCCGGTGGATGATTGCTATGAGACCGTTCGTTGTAGATTCCCTGATTTTAGTCGGTGGTAGTGGGTGATAGTTGACGACGGTGGTTGCTGTGGGACGGCTGCCTTACTGAAGGAAACGTTTGGTAACCGCATAATTTCACGTTTCGGACCCGGGAATTGGCCTCCAAGATCGTGCGATTTAACGCCGCTAGACTATTTTCTGTGCGGATATGTAAAGTCGCTAGTCTACGCCGATAAGCCTGAAACGATCGACCACTTGGAGGACAACATTTGCCGCGTTATTGCCGATATACGGCTACGAATGTTGGAAAAAGTGATTGAAAATTGGACCTCGAGATTAGCTTACGTCCGAGTCAGCCGTGGCGGTCATATGCCAGAAATCATATTTAAATTATAATGCCAAAACATTATCTTTTGAATAAAGTCAATTTCATGTCAATTTTAAAAATTCATCCTTGTTTTATTCCATTTCAAAGTTCTATACCTCTAAAAAAAACACCCTTTAGTAAAAAAATAATTTTAAATTTAATTTTGCTTTTTGACAGATGCCGTTTTGTGACAAATCATCACATAGAAGGTGTCATATTAGCTAGGAGTTTTGTCAGTTATAACATCACAAGCGAGAAAATTTTGCCGGCAAAACATTTCGATTGCTATGGGAGCTTGTTGCTTGGCAATTTCGTGAATGACATTTGCAACAAAACCATGTGCCGTAAGGCGAGGGGTTCTGTGATTAATGATATTCCGAAATAGCAACTAACTTGAATAGAAGAAGAGAAATATTTTTCCTTGAAAATTGTTTTCTCGAGTGATATTCGACAAGACTACTTCACGAGAGAAATATGCGATACTTCTACTAAAAACAAAATAAATAATATTAAAGCCAAGCTAACAATAGTTTTTTACTTTCCAAGTTCAGGTAGTGGTTTTGTTAAAATACGTTAGAGTTTTGGCACTGAAAAACCATGATGTTGATTTTGCCCAGGTAGGAGTCTCTCAGTACAAAAAAAGGCTGTTGCAATGACATTTTGCCAGTATAAAACACCGTAGTCAAATAGTTGACAGAAAATCCAAAATTACAAAAGTTTTGGTTGTCGACAACTTTATCTAAAACTTACACGAATCCGTCCTTTGGGAAATTTAGTTTCCAAATTCGAAAAAACAACTTAGATCGTAAAAATAAGTTTAACAAATATCAATTTTCCATGTCTTACCTTTCTTGCCTCGAATGGGAGCAGGTGCTGTAACACCCTCATACTTGTCAAATTCGGCGTGAATTTGATCGCGCAATGCCGCCTTCTCGTTCTCGAAAACCACGTGTAAATTAACTCCCAGATACAAGTACATGGTTCCCAACAGTAGTATGACCGACTGTCTTACCCCTGAATTAGCAGAGCTAAGAGCAATTTTGCAATAATCTATAAGCGCCTTAACATCTACACTCCTGCAAATATCAAACGGAAATGCAAAATGTGACAATGTCTAATTGAGTCAATGCTTACGCGATTCCAAATTCCTTCAAAGCTGTTGTCAACCAAGTCAAACCTTCTTGTTGAATCTTAGGACTTTTCTGTGCAAATATGGCGCTCAGCATTGTGGTCGAAACGTGACCCAAACTAGTTGCTTCTGCCATAGCAGTTATTGTTTCTGCAACTATACTACCATTTTTGGCATCTCCGAATTTTTCCGATATATCTCCAACACAACAGTCAACTGCTGTTGTGGAAAATATACTGTTTTCAGCAAGGTACTACAAATAATAAGTACTTATTTACTAACCGCTGATGATCGAGGCATTCTAAATTAAACTTTGTTGTACAAGATGATTTTTCTTTGATGTTTATTATCGAGATATTGAAAACAGAACTATTAGTTGATAAGTAATTATATTTTAATTGTAGTTTCAAAATGTTTTAGATGCAAAGTTTCGTTTGTTAGTTAAACAGATAATGTTTTCTTCTGTCACTACGATGTAAATACCTTTTTTACCAAAAACCAATTTCTTTATTTTTTCTGTTAGTTGTAATGAAATAATAATAATTCGAAAAAAAAATTAGCATATGACATAGACACCTCGAATTAGAAAACCAACTTTGAATGTTTTATCAAAAGAGATAGACTTTCGAGGCCATTCCTTGAAACAAGTGGGTTTTTCGGGTTTTTAGGCCGTCGTTCGGTAGAATTCTACCGAACGACGGCCTAAAAACCCGAAAAAACCCATTTGAATGTTTTGTTGGCAATTTGCAGGCATTCTAACAAAAACTATGCTTTTATTCTACACTTCCTAGTCTCCTTGTTGATGTAGCAGAATTTCAAACTATACAAGCTGCACCAAATTAAGTGCGCACCATTGGTTTAAATGTCTTGGTTTAAATGGCAAAGGGTTGTATTTTTTCCGCTGGTTGTGCTGGTATATTAGTGCCCAAAATTGAAGTCAATTTAATTCTACACAAAAAACTTTAGTAACATTTTTTCCTAAAATGATAAGTTTTTAAAATATTAAGTTATTTTTACTTCTAATTACCCGAGCGGATAATGGGTGAACTTCATTTGCCAAATTAATAATCGGGCAAACACTAAGTAACGATTTAAGCAATCAGTCTGACATTTCTACTTATTTTAACTGTGCTGAAATATTTGAAAATGCGTTTCTCCCATGAAGAAAAATGCGAGATGTTAGAATTGTACATAATATCTAACGAAAATAGTACTAGAGCCGTGAACAGGAATCGTTAATTGTTTCCAGCCAGAAATTTTCCAGACCGTCGGTTTTTCTGAAACTTTACCGTCAATTGCGGAAAAATAACAACACTTTTGAAAGAAAACGAAGAAGGAAAGTTAATATTGGAAATGAACAAATCGAAATTAACCCGATTTGTCCCGGCGTTGCCATATGGCAACTCAGAAAGAGGTATGAAATCTGACTTCTCAGCTGAACCTCATAATATTTTTTTGAAAAACGGAGTATTTTTTTGGCGACCCTTATAGCTGTACCTTTCAGTCAAATGGTTGTAAAATCAGTTTGTGTATGTCGTTTCGAAGTGAACAGATGTCAAATTTGACCGAGCTCAACAATATGGTGGAAAACGTGGATTCCCATTACATGAAAAGATAAATATGCGGTTTTAGACATTTTGTCTCATATTGTGCAATATTTGCCCTGTTTTAATAATTAAAGATGTTATTAAATAATAATGATTGTTGATTTTTAATTTCCAAATTTTTATATAAAATATTTCACCTGGTTAGATTGGCGTTGTCATAAAACAACGTTGCGTCATAATGCATTTTTACTAAATTATTGCAATTTTTTCTCGCATTGAGTTACGTGGTATGGTGGTCCTGAAGAGGGATATATGAGTAATTATGTATTTTGGAGTTTGGATAATATATACTATAAGTTAAAAGTTAATTGAAAAACTTTGTATAAATACATTTGAAATTTCATATATTTCTCCTATAAATTATAAATAAATGTTAACTTTTCTAGAAAGATATCTTTGCAACACGTCTTGGATTATCTAGATGAATTAACATCTGACGATGACGAGCCTAAAGCTATACAGTGTGTCCAGTATAAAATGATGTACATGGGGATATTGGAAACCGTTAGAGTTACAGGGTGGACCAAATGGGGAAAAAGTTGCGCAATCAAGTGCCTATAAATAATCTGTCATCAACTTCTTTGAACTCGGAATAGCAACGGATATACAGGGAAAAAAAGAAAAAAGTGCGTTTTATAAAATCCTTTATATCGTGTTTATTATAAAAGATACAGTAACGAAATTTTCAGGGTCACTATGTTCAATGAGGCCGAAGTCACCTTTTGTTTTTCTTATGGGCGCCATATTGAATTTTTGCATTTTTAAATTCCCCTTTAAATATGCTCTTCAACCATGTATAACATGTTTATTTCATTCCAATGTATTCCTGGGTTTCAGTCAATTTTATTGTTTATTATTTAAAATGTTACAAATACGTTTCGGTGTCTTTATCCACCATCATCAGTTTGTCTAAAATATATATTTACAGTTATCATCAATTTAAATAGAAAACTTTCACCAAAATTCACATATTAAAATACAAATCATACACATATTAAAAAGTACATCCAGAACATTGGTTTTCAGGTGATGAGTCAGGACAAACATGTCTGGGAAAAGACTAGAATCTATTGTTTTAGAGATCTAAATTCAACTTACGTATATAGTTAGTTGATACACAGAGCTAAGATTGTCTGTATCTGATCTGAAATTTATTGCATTCTGATGTTTCTTAATTTGTATCATTTCATGGATTCTTCTCTTATTATAGTTGTTCTCATTGATCAATATTTGTGTGTTATCGATAACACACAAATTGATTGATTTCGATTGATTCGATTGATTGATTTCGATAACACACAAATATTGATCAATGAGGACAACTATAATAAGAGAAGAATCCATGAAATGATACAAATTAAGAAACATCAGAATGCAATAAATTTCAGATCAGACACAGACAATCTTAGCTCTGTGTATCATACGCTAATTAGATGATCGCATGCATGAACTGATTGGACCAGGTAAATGAAATGTAAACATCTGATATTGAAGAATTGCCAAGCAATTCCTAGAATGTAAAGAAAAGACGAAAGATAAACAGTTTTTTTTTGTTTCGCTCGCTTGATATCGAATAAAATATGGAAAATTCAGTGACCAGTCAAATGTGAGGTTGAAGGCAACTATATACGTAAGTTGAATTTAGATCTCTAAAACAATAGATTCTAGTCTTTTCCCAGACATGTTTGTCCTGACTCATCACCTGAAAACCAATGTTCTGGATTTACTTTTTAATATGTGTGTGATTTGTATTTTAATATGTGAATTTTGGTGAAAGTTTTCTATTTAAATTGATGATAACTGTAAATATATATTTTAGACAAACTGATGATGTGGATAAAGACACCGAAACGTATTTGTAACATTTTAAATAATAAACTATAAAATTGACTGAAACCCAGGAATACATTGGAATGAATTAAAGTACAGTCAGGAAAATATACGAAATAACATGTTTATGTTCGGTCAAGATAAATAATTAAAATTAACAAAATTAAGATTTTATGGTAGTAGGCATTGATATTTCTCTTCAATTTTCCCATAATGACGTTTGTTGACTGTTTTAATTACCTAGGTAACTGTCAAAGTAGAATTTATTGTCAGTGTCAAGTGTTTGTAATTAATTGTGTGTTTCAAAATGAATCAATTTTCAAATTATGAAAAATACGATATGTTTTTGTTTGTTGTTTACGGGTGTTTTATTCTCTGTCGTCGAAATGAAGCGAAAGCTGAAGAAATGTATTTAATTAAATATCCAGAAAGGCGACAACCTGGTAGAACTATGTTTAGGCGTCTGACAACCTTGTAGCTTACGAGAGTTTTGCTAAGGTAAAGAAAAACAAACTTCCAGACGAAAATAAAGAAAATTTGGTAATGCAAAGCGTGGTTGAGACACCTCGTACGTCTTTACGTCAAATTGAAGCCGCAACATGTGTTGCGCGATCAACGGCGAATAGTATTTTCAAGCGTCATAAATATCATCCCTATCGTGAACGGCCCTGCCAGGGACTCCAGAACGGCGATGCGATTAGAAGAATGGCATTTTGTCAGTGGTTTATTCAAAGAAATAACGAGATACCAAACTTTTCCTTAAAAGTCCTTTGGTCAGATGAGAGCCAATTTACTAAATGTGGACTATTTAATCGTAAAAATACCGTTTTTTGGTCAGATGAAAATCCACGGCTAGTTCGTCAAGTTAGGCACCAAGTTAGGTTTGGATTTAACGTCTGGTTAGGTATTGTGGGTACCCACGTGATTGGACCATTTTTTTAATGAGAACTTAAATTCCGAGAGATATTTGAACCTCTTACAAACTAACGTAGCGGAGGCTCTTATGGATGTTCCAGTAGCTACCCTGCAAAACTTGAATTTCCAACAAGACGGCGCGCCGCCACGTAATGGACGTATTATCACAGAATTTTTAAATCACGAATTTCCCAACAAGTGTATAGGCAACCTGGGACCAGTAAGATGGCCTGCGAGGTCCCCTGACATATCACCGCTTGATTTTTTAGCATGGGGCAATGCTGTTAACAGAATTACCCCAGAAATGATCAGAAAATCCTGTGGAGCAGTAATGAGACGATGTACGTTGTGCGTGCGAGAAAACGGTGGCTTATTTGAACACCTACTTTAATCCTAAAATGTTTCTTGTTCTTTTGCAGTGTTCGATATATGATCAATAATAATTTAAAGTAATAATTAATAGAAATATCAATGCCTACTACCATTAAATCGTAATTTTGTTAATTTTAATTATTTATCTTGATCGAACATAAACATGTTATACATGGGTGAAGAGCATATTTAAAGGGGAATTTAAAAATGCAGAAATTCAATATGGCGCCCATAAGAAAAACAAAAGTTGACTTCGGCCTCATTGAACATAGTGGACCTAGATTATTTTTTACTTAATTTTCAAATTCACGCCCAATTCTTACCCCCACCCTGAAAATTTCGCTATTGTATCTTTTATAATAAACACGATATAAAGGATTTTATAAAACGCACTTTTTTCTTTTTTTCCCTGTATATCCGTTACTATTCCGACTTCAAAGAAGTTGATGACAGATTATTTATAGGCACTTGATTGCGCAACTTTTTCCCCATCTGGTCCACCCTGTAACTCTAACGGTTTCCAATACCCCCATGTACATCATTTTATACTGGACACACTGTATACATTGAACCAGCTGAAGTAGAAATCGGGGCACTAAGTGGGTGAAGATGAAGAAGAGGTTACGCCAGATAACGTATGTTCAGAACAATTCAAAGGACATTGTGAGATAGTGTTGTCTTCTGGTCGACGAATTGAATCCATAGAGCAAGCAGGCGCAGAAAATTCAACGAAAAATGATGATTTTATAGATGATGAAATCTTACCTGTCGTACTAGAAAAGTCTTCCGCTGCTATTGAAACCAATTTACTAGAATCTGACGCCTCCGATGTACCACTTTCGTCGTACATAAAATACGTGCGTTCGACATCTTTTGAGAATTCACGTCTACATGAAGTAACTTATTTGGGAAGGAGATAATTGTGCGGCCAGAATGCCGATACCTGAATTTGCACGAGGCAATAATACAGATTGTTTTGAAACAACACCTCATGAACAGCTCTAAAAGTTTTTTGATAAAAACATGCTGCAACATATTTGCGACGAGTCTGAGAAATATGCAGTTTTTCTGGGAAAACCAAATCCTAATATAACGTTCGAAGAGCTTAAAGTTTTCATAGCTATTTTACTTATTACTGGATATAATTACCATAGCCGATCTAGAACACTTTGGAGTACTGATGAAGATTTACAAAATTTATTAGTACTGAAATCAATGCGCAGGAACAGGTTTTAACAAATTTTACGGTTTCTTCATTTCGAAGACAGTCGTAAAAAAACACAGACAAAGACAAAATGTGGACGCCAAAAGCCAATATGTAATAACAGTAATTATCTTATTACGAAAGTATGATTGCGTATTTTGGGAGACACGGGTCCAAACAGTTCACAAAAGGCAATGTACTCCGACAGGATAACTTGTAAATTTTGAGATTTATCAGGGAAATAATCCAAGAACAAATCCTCAATATGAAGAACGATTTGGCAAATGTGCAGCCCCTCTGTTGAATTTGATAGATGATTTTACACCTGACGTTCAACAATTGCCTATCGCTTTTTATTTTGATATTCTATTTACTGGGTTTCCATTACTAACATATCTGCAATCTCGTGGCTACACGGCCACTGGCACAATCCGAGAAAATAGGATATCAAAGACTTGCCAGCTGCCTTCCAAAGAACAAATAAAAAACAAAGAACGAAGTTTTGCTGTTTCATCGAAACTGAAAGACATTGCCAGTACAACAGATACATGGGAGGTGTGGATCGAATGGACCAAAATTTGAGTCTGTACTGCATAGGTAACATGGGTAAAAATTGGTGGAGTAGCATATTTACTTGGTTGCGAGATGTATCTGTACAAAATGCATGGAAGTAGCAACGATCTGCACACCCGTAAATGATTCAGTTAGAATTTAGATGTAACATTGCAATATTTTATGCCAAGCATTATGGAGAAGCTAACGGACCAGGACCTTCGCGAAAACGGAAACTCAAAGATACAGCCTATGAAGAGTTAAGATTTGATGGGTTGAACCACTGGCCGTTGCCTATTGAAAAGAAGGGGAGGAGCACTATTGGTCGTATTGCCTGTGAAAAGTGCAAAGTGGGGCTTTGCCTAAAATGTTTTCAGAATTATCATACACCACTATGATTTAGATTTAACTTGAACTGCTATGACAAATAAAGTTTCTCTTGACAAATTTTATTGTTTTTTTTTTATCGCAGTATGACCCAGAGTTGCCATATGGCAGCAGGCGATAAAAGAAAAATGTAATATCAGCAAAACAAAACAATCAATTTCTTCTGTTATTTTGACCAAAATTAATGCGTTTATAACAAAAAATTTGTTGTATTACAATAAAAAGTTCTGGGGCATACTGGGTTAACGTTCTGGCATACTCTAAAGCTTTCCCCAAGAAATCTGTGAGAGATTTAAGAAGAGAAAGCGGCCATCTCTTATTTGGCGAATCTTAAAGAAATTCAAGTATGTTCGCGATTGTATGTATGCGGGGGATTCCGAGAGAAGGCTGGAATTTTGTCGATGTTAATAAATGTACCAAATGCCGAACGACGAATTTTGTGGAGTGATGAGTCAAACTTTTTCAACCAAGGCATGTTTAATAGGCAAAATGTTGACTATTGGAGCAGAGACGTTTTAGCGTTAACGTATAGCGTGGCATAATAGGCGCGAAAATAGGGGGGCCAGTTTTTTACCAAAGAACATTAACTGGTCAGCGCTATAGCAAGTTACTGAGACACATTTTCGAAAATTTTTTTGGTGAAGTTAATTTAGCAGAGAGGCAGGAAATATTCTTTCAACAAGACGGCGCTCCCGCTCATAATATGAGAGATATTTTACAGTTAATTCGTCGATATTTTGGTAATAGAATTATAGCCACGTCCTATACGTTTTCCAGCACGATCTCCTGATTTTACTCCATTAGACTTTTTATGGGGTACTATCAAATATGAGGTGTACCAGGAAAAATATCAAAACGTAGAAGAACTAAAACTAAAAGTCCGGCAAGTACTCGGCAATTTAGACGGTCGGTCAAATCAAATTTTTAAAGCATCGAATTCTGTAAAAAGACGTGCTTTAAAATGTATTAATCAGGAGGGGGTATTTTTGAACACCTTCTGTAAACATCTTCATTTTTAATTATTACATATTATTTTATTTTATTTTTGAGTTCATAGTTCATCAAGACATTTTCAACCTATTATCCGCTCAGGTAGTTAGAAGTAAAAAGTATTTAATATTTAAAAAACTTGGCATTTTCGAAAAAATGTTACTGTGTAAGTTTTTTGTTTGGAATTACTAATATACGGATGGTTTCACTGAAAAATAAGTGTTTTTATTACCGTTACAATGCGATATTCTATTGGTTTTTTAGTAACACCATCTCAACCAGCTTTAAAATATACAATATCCGCTAATAAGAGTTACTAATGGTGCGGACTTAATTTGGTACACCCTGTATATTTCACTTTATTTTATTAGATATTTAAATATATTAGCATTCAACATGAAAAAAATATGCGGAATCATGTCTATAAATGTCAATTATGTCTTTCATTTCAAAACACGTTTAAAGTGGGAAATATGTATACACCAAATAGTAAGGAAATGTAAGCAAATTAAAAAAACAGCAACAAAGTTGCATCTCACACGAGCATGTATGACCGTTCGATATAATTATGTTATAATAAGAAAATCACCTTCAAAACCAAATTTACCTTAATTATTTCAAGTTTCTTACGTAGCACTTGAAAGTTGGTGTCCTTGAGACCAGGCTTTTTCATCAGCGTCTTCACAAAAGCTTGCGATGGAATAGATTTATTTTCCATAGACTGAATTTTGATCAAAATTTCTTCAACGGCATTCAGCCTAAAACAATTAATAAATGTTTCAACACAGTGATGCTTAAAATATTCCAGCTGGTTGCCGGTTGATGGCACCGTAGACTTATACGGAAAACGGCAGTTTGAGTTATAACGAAAAGTTGGCTACATGTTTAAACATTCGTGATCTAACGATGTAAACTATTTCAGCAATGCAGCGTTACCGCTAATGCCAAAAGATATTATCAACTTTCATTGCTATTTCAAATGAGACAACGGTTTTACCTTCAAACCTTCCTATTTATACTTAAATCAAGATATTTACTATTGATAATGTCTGAAGGCAGTGATGAACGAAATTTTAATTAATTAGTATTTAACAAGTGAACCTCACTTTTTGGACAATTGCGTTCGGTGAATAACCAGTATGTTTAATTAATATAAAACTTAAAATTTAATATTAAATTTTAGAAACTATTTCACCCATGGGGAAGAACATAACAAGAATATTTAGTTCAGATAGTAAAGAAGAAATAGTAACTAATTATTTTTTTTAATCTAAAAAGAAACAGAATTATGGAACAATATTCGTCTTCAGGGGATGAAGATAGGAACAACAATGGAGAAAAGATTGAGAAATCATACATCCAAAAAGTGCGAAAAATTCAACGGAATTCAGGAAAAAGATAATGTACTCAAACCGGAAATATTGTACCCGTAAAAACTTTTCAAAACAAAGATTGCCGTAGTCGGAATGTTTGCACAAAAAATTCTATGAAGAAGAAAGAAAGAAATAATATTTTTGTAAATTTTTGACGTTTTGACAGATTTTAATAAACAAAATGTACTTCTTTACGAAGCTGTCAAGCGCAAAATTGTGAAACGAAGGCGTCCAACAAACGGAAAAGGTTTGACAAGAAATTGGAGTTTTAGGTATTTGTTAAATTCTAAAAACGGAAAAGTTCCCGTCTGTAAATAATTCTTCATGAATACTTTTAGAGTAAGTGAAGGACGCTTAAAACGAGTATTAAACTCTGCAAATGTAGGCAATTATTTACGTGGGATGATGGTCGGATCATCAAGAAAATTATCTGAGGAAGGAAAAAGCACCTTCAAAACCATATTAAAACCTTTCCCAAATTTGAATCCCATTATACCAGATCTCCGAATAGCAGCTATCTACATCCTGATCGAACTCTTAAGAAAATGTTTAATTTATACGAGCTTCATTGCGAGGAAAATAAATTAAAAGCCGTTAATGAGTGGGCTTACAGAAAAATATTAAGAAAAAATTTTGATTTACATTGCAACCAACCGCGCAAAGATACATGTCAAAAATGCAACTTATTAAACATCAAAATTAAAGCATCCAATGATGATGAAGAAAATAATAAATTTACAGAAGAACACGATACCCATTTAAGATTAGCAGAATCAGCTAGGAATTCACTAAAACAAGATCGGGAGCAAGAATCACTTGCAAAAAGCATTACCGTATCCCAAGTTGACTACCTCAGTGGCATATTATAAACGCAATATTTATGTTCTAAATTTGAGTATTCACAATTTTCATAACGATAATGTTTTCATGTACGTTTGGGATGAAACTATTGCATCTAGAGGTGCTCAAGAAATTGTTTCATGCATCCTAAAACACGTTAAAAATTTAAAAAGTGAAAGGCGCATTATAGCTTACAGTGCCGGACAAAATAGAAACATATTAAAGCAGCTTTAATGTAGTTAAAATGTTAAAATAATATAAAATAAATAAAATGTTAAACTATGCCTGCACACTGATCACAGACACAGAGTACGATGAAGCCCTAGCGCACATCAAGAACACTGCACCGGGGAAAGTTAAAATTAAGGCAAAAGTCTTGAAAAGCCTGACTCAAGAAACACACAAACTGATCCTAACTGAATTGAACAACTGCATCACAAATGGCAGAATCCCAGAAACATGGAAAAACGGCTTAATAATCCCTATACCAAAAAATGGACTGGACAATACACAACCGAGCAACTACAGACCAATTACACTGCTTCCAGTACTAGGCAAGATTTTTGAAGGCATAATGAAGCAGCGGCTTGACAAAGTGATTGGAAAATATATACCTACCTACCAATTTGGTTTCAAACAGCATCACTCGACTGTTCATCCGCTCTTTATTTTGGCCAACAATATACAAACTACCCACCTAACTGACAGAAAAACAGCTTGCCTGTTTATGGACATTAACAAGGCTTTTGACAGTGTCTGGCATAGAGGCTTACTATACAAACTACAAACTACACACCAACATATCTACTACACACCATAAAGAACTTACTAGAAAACAGACAACTACAAGTACGAATTGACAAAACACTGTCATTTTCTTTTTCCCCTGAACAAGGGCTCCCTCAAGGATCCCCGCTCTCACCGTTTCTCTACAATATATACTGCCATGACATATACAATTACAACTTACCAGACAAAAATCAAATCGACAGATCGGCATACATATTACAATACGCAGACGACACGGCACTTATTGTCCATGACAAAACTACTGAGAGAGCAGCGCAAAGACTCCAAACACTAACAAACAACACAATGACATGGTTTTATAAATGGAGACTAACACCAAACGCGTCAAAAAACCAACTTCTGCTCACAAACCACAGACTCAACGCTGATTCCCCTACAATAACAGCAGACGGCCAAACGACACAACCAAAAAACGACGTAAAATACCTTGGAATCGGCAATCGACCACAAACTTAAATTCACTAAACACATACGAAACATCAGGGCAGAAACAATAAAGAGAACAAAACACTTCCGATCACTAACCTACAAAGACAGAGGAATTAGCACAAACACCGCCACCAAAATATATAAAGCTATTTGTAGACCCTTACTAGACTTTGGACATGTACTCATGACCAACGGAACAGAAAGGACAAAACGTTATATACAAACAACAGAACAAATTGCACTAAGACTAATAACACGAATAAGACACCCCCGAAAGCCCACTACACAACCCCCCCACCCAACTACTATACGAACGCACAAACATGACAAAGATCTCGGAAAGACTCATACAGCTACAGACAAAATGGACAAACAACCCCTACAACTGGACCATACTGAATCCCCTTTGTCTTACAAGACCAACCAGACAATCCCGCTTCCGTTTCCCTACATTAACGCTACTCGAACACTTACAAACGCAACGGACTAGTGGACAATAAAATAATTTCTTCTTGCCACTGAAATCTTATTTATTTAATGACATTGTCAACCTAGAATGGGAGAATTTTCATATTTGTTTTTTATTTAGATTGGGACTGCATGTATTAAACAAGGGCAGAAATACCGATAGGTCGATAGCCTTTTTTAGAAATAAAGATGTTTACTACTACTATTGTTAACCTAGAATAGGAGAATTTTCATATTGGTTTTTTATCTAGATTAAGACTGCATGTATTAAACAAGGGCATATCGACCGATAGGTCGATAGCATTTTTTAGAAATAAAGATGTTTACTACTACTGTGGTTAAAAAATGGTCCAAACTTTGGAAAATAGTGTGGCAATCATAGATCACAAATTTTTAATATCAGGACATTCATTTTTACCCAATTATAGAGATTTTGGCGTGGTGGAAATGTCATTAGAAAATAATTTACTTTTCGTTCCCCAAGATTATTACAATATTATTAAAAAGTGGATCGGAAAGGTAATAAATTTATTGTAAATGAAAAGGGACAAAAAGCTTTTGTATCAACAAAATTATTATAAGACGCAATTTTTAAAAGGGTAAAGCATTCTGATGGAGAACCAATAAACTGGTTAAAAATATGGTGGGATGCGTTTTGTAAAATAAACCGTATAAAATTTTCTATGTATAAGACATCAATGAACGAGAATGAAAATTTATTCCTGAATTTATTACTACGTCGGGGTAGACTAAGAAAGTTCGAAAATATTGTATTAACGCCACTGTATAAAAATGTCAGACAAATTACAAGAGCAAACTTCAAGGACATAATTGACCATGATTTCTCCAATTCTTCAAATTGTTTTGTAACAAATTTGTTTGTAATTTTGTACGTTATGTAGTTGAAAAATATTTGGAATCGCATAAATTATGTAACCAAAGTGTTTTAAAGAAATGTGAAATAAATTGAGTATATTTTTTTTAATTTGAAGCATCTTAAATTATGTTGAATTGACTTGGACACCTTCAAATTTTATAATGAACCTGGTTGTTAATGTTGAAAGTGGCCTAACTCCATTATTTCTAAGAAAACGCATATTATTCGCTTAATAATTGCCACTATTTTCATAGGAACTACGAATTTAACCCGTAACTGGTGATGTGGAGTATCCCAAACCCCACGCATTCTAAGAATCTTTGCCACGTATTTTATAATGGTGGGGGGCTCAATACCCCCTTCGCAGCTTTCGGTCAGTTGCCCGTCAATACTCTATCGGTGCCAACTACGTGCGGTATTTTACTTGGTGTGTGATATTACAATTTTTGTTCGATTGGGGATTGCGTAGCACCACCTCACCAGTGACGTTTTTGTATCGATTGTGTTTTTACGATTGTGCTATGGCTTCCACATCTTCTGTTCCTGACATGACGGCAGATGACCCACGTTTTGAAGGCTGGGCTGAAAATATCTTGGGTGAACTAGAAAGCGGTGATGAAAGTGACAATCAAGTACAATATATGCAAAGTGATCATGAGACTAATTCAGAAGAAGAGCTCTCTGAGTGATTGGGGTAATGTTGTGGATTCCGAGACATCAGACTCATCTTCTGATGACCAAATTTTGACATCCAAAGCGAAGAAAAAGAGAAACAACCTTAAAAATTATTATGGAAGTGGTGTGCGGAACCTCCGAATCCAAACGTTCATACCAGGAGGCATAACATAATATTACATCTTCCAGGCAACGTAGGTCCGACAAAGCAACTCGGAAAATATTGTAGTCATCTTTCTTCTTGGGAGCTATTGTTTACTCAACAAATATTAGATGAAATAATACTCTGTACAAAAGAAAAGCTCTCACAAGTTAGACAAAAATTATCTGCTCCACATCGACATGATTACGTCGGTATAAGCCCTATAGAATTCAAAGCATTTTGAGGCATCTTGATTTACTCATCAGTTTTCAAATCAAACAAGAAGGACTTGGAAGCACTATTTGCAACTGATGGTACCGGACGTGACATATTTCGAAGCACTATTTCGTTGAAGCGAGTTTTGGTCATTTTAGCCTGCCTTCGTTTTGATAATGCTGCAGATAGAGGTGAGCGAAAGACGACTGATGACACCGCTGCAATAGCATGGGTTTTTGAGACTTTTATCAAGAACTGTCAGTTATGTTATTCTTTTGGAGAATATGCCTGCATAGACGAAATGTTTGTTGGTTTCAGGGGCATTGTAAATTTCGTATGTACAATGATTGGCAATCATGGCCTTAACCGATGCAAACACGCATTACTGTTTGAATGCCTATATTTATTCTGGAAAAGGCAGTGATGGAAAAACATTTTCCAAAGATGAAAAAAATGTCAAAGCCGACACAATCTATACTCACCTTGGTTTCATAGGTACCTAAAGAAAACAAAACAGTTCTTTTGATCTCCTCGATGCACCACAACCAAAGTATTGATAAATAAACCGGAAAGCCAGAAATTATTGCATTCTACAATACGACAAATGGAGGAGTGGATGCTTTGGACGAAAAGTGCACGGTATATTCCACTAGTTGGCGAACTAACCGTTGGCCAGTTTGCATCTTCTACACTTTGCTCAGTATAAGCCTTGTCAATGATTACGTTATATTTTCGACTTTCCCTGGCAATCCCGCACAAAAAAGGCTTGTAAATAAAAACCTTAGCAAAAGAGCTTGTCCAATGCCAACTAAATTTGAGACTACTCAACAATCGCTTGCCCCGTGAATTACGGCAGACCATTGCATGGATCCTAGATAAACCCATGCCATGCAATTTACCAAAGCTTCTGGAGAAGCAAGTTAGATGTGGGAAATGCCCAAGAAACAAAGATAAGAAGACCAGATTCGTTTGCGCTGATTGCAGCACCCCCATTTGCGGCAACTGTACTGTGAGTCGTTGTTTGAATTGCTCTCGATAAACTTTCCAAGAAATATGATTTTGTTAAAATATTATTTCTCCGTATGTTTCTCAAACTTTTTAAGACTCGTTTTTGGCCATTTTGTAGGTATTCTATTCTATATTTTCAGTTTGGTTGCTTATAGCAATTAGAAATAAGTTTTAAAGTGTGTATTGTGAAGCCAAGCAATACAATTTAATTATGGCTAAAATATTTGGTTTGTTTGTTTTGTTAGAAATATGTACGCATTATAATAAATAAGGTCAGACTCATTAGTTAATAACGCACGCATTTTGATATTTTATCTAAGCAGAATCGCCATTTTTGATGTTGGGGTTTGGAAAACCCCACCTCACCAGTTACGGGTTAACACCCTTAGATATACTTAAGCAGTATGACTCATTAGGATCTCATATAGGTATATTTTTAAATTTATTGAAACGCAAATTCTTAAATATATCGATTTGAAGATAAATGGGGTTAGGCCACTTTCAAAATAAACGGCTCATATAATCCCTATATTTGGAAGGAATTTTCTTTGTCTTTCCAATAATTCGAAAATATATAATGTTCTATTTTTTTAAAATCTACTATTCACCACTTTGGAATCCAGCAGTAAAACCACTAATTTTGATTTTCTCCACACATGACCGCATACCACATGAGCCTGTGATGACCACACGAGCTTGGTTGCACCGATTGGTGTGACAGTTGCAAACCCAATGAAAATGTTTTTGTAGCTACTGCCGTTTGTATTTACTTGCAAATTGTAAAAAAAGAGATCTAATTAGATAATCTTCACAGCTACATTTACAAGGGAGTCGAGCTTGCAGCTTCAATAGTTACTTTTTTATTGCACTGCATCGGAAGTTACGGGAATGATATGTGGTTTAGAAATTTTACAAAAAAGTCACACTCAGAAAGTGGAAAACTTATTTAGGGTTGATGCTCAAATGCGTACACGACTTAAACCGAAACAAAGCAGCCTGGGAGAATATGCAAATGAGCGACATGGCGACTGGACGTGCGAATGCTGTTGCACAGTTAGCAATCAGTAACTTATTGAGTCTCTTAGGTAGTCGTTTCCTACTGTAGTTTAAAAGATGTGTTTCGAGACAACCTTTAATAAGGCACACGGTATGATAATAAGGACAAAATTACCTGGTTTTCCATAACGGATTCGACAACTCCAAAATTATATTCTCAGCCAATAAATCTGCCATAATACTTTCTATCTCGCCGTCTTCCAATTCCTTTTCTATTTTTAAAACTGGTTTAATTGAAGCACCTTTAGCACCTTTTGACCTGACAACGGTCGCAGATCCTGAAGAAATATTAGCGGCTGAAGGTTTCTTCTTTGCCGGTCCTGCTTTTCCTAATTTTGATGTTAAAGATAATAAGTAAAAGCAAACGAAACTAATGTTAGCATGAAGAAAATAAAAAATTTCCGCAGTTACCTGATATTACTTTCTTTACAGTTTTTGGTAAAGTCTGTTCTTGTGTAACGGTAGATGAGCTTGCCTGAGATTTAGCTTTTTTAACAGTGGGTACTTTTATTGTTATTTCGGCCTTTGCGCAGAACTCCTTAATCTTGTCCATTTTTAGTTTGTCTTTTTCTAATTCTACTAAAAATGGTCCGATTGCCTTTTCTCCAACCAATTTCATTAATGTACCCAAAGCCTCTGCGGACGATTCCCTGACGGCCGGATCTAAAGCAAAAATGTGACGAAATTAGCTTTATCGACTTAATTTTGTTATATAACTATCAGCTTTATTTTTTATGTTTTCATTTAAAATTTAATCACGATCATTTGGGGGGTGGGGGGGATGTAGAATTACAAATAAAGCTATCTTTTCTCCGAGACTATAAATCAATCTTTTTTTCTACAAATTGTGGAAATCTGAAGTATTTTACGAAGGAAAGGCCTCTTAATTTACTGCGCTCAGACGCACAATTTTCCAACTAAATGACTTTAAAAATAACACTGTTTTATAGACCTATTTGCATTAAAAATTATTATTTGGCACTGTACATAGGAATTCAAGAGATCAAGGATCATTTAGACGCTCCCGAGGACAAGGACGACCTTTGGGGAACTATGATTTAGACGGAGCGCTAAATAGAATTTCAGATAATCCTCAAATAGCATTAAGACTGCTGGCAAATATTACCAATATCCCTAAATCCATTGTAAGCATTTTTACTTTTACCGAGTATGAAAAAACTAGTGAATGTCTTCGTAAATTTTTTTTGATTATTAAAAAAAGGATAAAGGATAAAAAAAATAAAAGATTGCACGAATACATACAACTCATGATTTAATTTAAACCATATTTTCAGATCGGAAGAATGACTCAAAAGCAAGGATTGCATCCTTTCAATTATAAAAGGGTACATGATTTAAGAACCAACGATTTTCCAGCACTATAGAATTTTACCGTTGGATTCTAAGCCACCAACATAATTTAAAAAGCATTTTATGGTCGGATGAGGCAACCTTTTCAAGAGGCAAAGCATTCAACAGTCATAATACTCATTTTTGGAGCCTCGAGAAACCGAGAGTTGTTCGAAGGGCAAACTTCCAACAAAGGTTCTCTTTCTATGTATGGGCAGGTGTCATAGGGGATATCTTGATAGGATCGATTATTTTACAAATAGGTTAAATACCCATAATTATTTAAATTTTCTACATGATCTGCAAGAATTGCCAGAGGATATTCCTATAAGCACTCGGTTAGAAATGTTCTTCCAGCATGATGGGGCCCCAGCCCACTTTGGCCAACCTGTGAGAAATTGGCTAAACCAACATTTTCCAAGCAGGGGCATTATTGTCTGTGGGGTAATATGTACAATATTATTTATGCCGCAGAAGTAGATAGCCCAGAAGAGCTTCTAAGGCGGATTCGCGAGGCCGGAAATGAAATAAAACAAACCCCTTTTGAAATTCTCCGTGCCACGCAACATATTAGGAAAAGGTCCAGAGTGTGCATTCAAGAAAATGAAAATTTGTTTGAACATTTACTCCAGTAAATTCCATCCAGTGCCGATAATAATATTTACTTAAAATATAAAATGTGTTGGGCAACACCAGACTGCCAAAAATTGCCAGAGAGGGAGAACCACGATCAAAAAGACCCCCGGGACGACCACCAACCCGCTGGTATTAAAGCTGGAGTTCAGCGTCACAACTGAAGCTATGATGTTGATGAAAAACAGGATATAATCCTAATATAAGAGGAAGAAGAAGAAGATAAAATATGTATGGATAGCAGTGATATTTTTAAAGTCATTTAATTGGAAAATGGTGCGTCTGAGCGAAGTAAATTAAGAGTACCTTTTCTTCGTAAAATACTTCAGATTTCCACAATTTGTAGAAAAGAGATTGATTTATAGTCTCGAAAAAAGTTAGAGCTTTTTTGTACTTCTACGCCCCAAATGATACGTCTATGATAAAATTCTGTCAGTTTTAATTTCAGATCTAGATTCAGCATATCAAAATTCCTAAAGTTCCTAAAATGTACGTTTTGAAGTTCAACCGATTAGAAATAATTTGCAAAAAACCCTACTACTGGGCCTCTCTTCCTAAGGCGTAGCTCCGTTAGGGAGCATTTTTCGATACATGTTCTTTCGAAAAATTAATATTCTTTTTTAGAGCAAGATTTCACTGCTTCAGTTTGCCCACCTAATTTCGGGACACCCTGTATAGTGTTTAAAACAACATGCTTAGTGATCGTTCACTCATTAGACATGCTTAGTGCCCGTTCGCTAAAAACTCCAGGACGTCGATGAAATAGTGCCATCATTAAAGCAGTTTTATGGGAACGGCCAAAATACGAGGGTGTTGGTATTTGTTTTAACTTGCAAACTATAAAATTCTTGACGTTTATTATTTACTTAAGTTAATATTTATCTGTCAGTGTTAAAATTATTCATTTAATGTAAATGAATCTTTGATACCGAAATAAAAGAAACAGAGAGTGGCAAGCATAGCTTGTTCACAAATAACGGCAGACACAAACTTTATTAGTGGCAAGCCGTACTAAAAATGAAGTGCGCATGTACAGATGTCAAAATAACAACAGCACTATTAGCCGCAAGGCTGCAATAAGCGTTCCATATCTCTCAAATAATAATCTAGATCCCGTACATAGCAAGTAAGTGCTGTATTTAGAATTACCTGATTCATTGATATTCTTCGTTAGGGCGCTTGTAACAGACTTCAGCAACTTTTTATTCACAGCTACCGGCTGGGTCTTAGTGAATGCTCTGGCGAGAAATAGAGCTACTTCGGATTTGACTGTAGGATTTTTATTGCCAAGTGCTTCTAAAACGTCATCTAATATTGCCTCTAAGCTGGTCTATAAAATGAGTAAAAATGGGTATATGACATTTTCGCAATATTTGTGTGTGTAGCATCAGCCCTTTGAGTCTCGCACCTTGTATAAAAATAATTTTCAACAAATCAGAAACATTTATTCTGTTTAAATGCTTTTAGCAAGTTTCGACAAATTAAAGTAGATTCCAATTTCAAAGCTGGATAACATGTATTTATTACTTATAAATAATTGTAAAACATGTTTACTACTATGGAAGATTAAATTCTAGACAATATACGTTTAAATAAATATTGCTGTCCTTGCTTATACAGGGTGGTCTTTAACTAATGTGCCAAAATTCACTGACATATCATTTAGGCAAAAATATTGCGTTGTAGGCAAATTTGTCTTATCTGAAAGTTAATAGTTTCCGAGATACAAGGTGTCAACGTATAAATAAAATGTTCGTTTATTTTTAATAGATTCTTAAGCAGTTGTACTTTGACCATAAAAATATATGTTTGGGAGTTTTTTAGATCGACAAATTCAAATTTTCTAGTAGTTTAAAATAGTTCTTAACGCGCTTTGCTTGAGTTTAATGTTTGTTAAGTTTTGTGTTATTGAAAATGTGAGCAAAATATTTGTTTTATTTAAAGATCCAATAGTTCAAAAAATTAGTAGATGTTTCAATGTGAAATATCTCGAAAACGGTGACGGATGTTCACTTGGAAGAAGTACACATTTTCACACAGAACGAGATACTATCAACAAAATAGCGTTATTTGGGCCCAAAAAAATGTTTGATATTTTAAATCGCTCCAGATTATTGCAGCTAGCGCTCTCTAGGAACTACAAGCTAGGTAATAGGGAATTTGGATTTATTGATCTGAAAAATCCCGTAACACAATTTTTGTTGGTAGTAGTAAAACTGGTTAAAAATATATTTAGAAAATTTTATTTACTTACGACACCTTGTACCTCGGAAACTATTAACTTTGAAATAAGACAAATTTGCCTAAAATGCAATATTTTTGTATAATTTTGTCACGTTAGTTGAGAACCACCCTGTATAAGTAGACAATTATTAAATAGACCAACAATTTAAATACGTACTGACAGATAAGTAGCATCAATAGCCTCTCTAATAGCAGTAACAACGTTCTGCTTTTTCTCCTTAAATTTCTCCAGTAGAGGTAAAACTAAGCTACCAGAATAAGTCTGGAAACGCTTTTTCAACCCAGTTGCCAGGCCTGCAATGCATTTGCCAGCCAAAGCTACACATACCACATTGGAATCTTTTTGGATAACCTGCAACCGTAAACAAGAAAAAAATACTACAATTTTACAACACAACCTAGAAGACCAATTATATTTGTTCATAAATCGCTAGATGTAGCATTTTACTTGAGAAATTTTTATATTTCGACAACGATAGGTACAATAAAAAAATGTGCAAGTAGACGTTAGTATAAGAAGGTAAATAATATGAGGCTGTTTTCATTTCAAGAACAAAGAGTGCTTTACACTTGCTATACTTTGAAGCTCATAACGAGGTTTATAAACGTAGGCTAGTTCCGATACGAATTTGATATAATAAAAAAATAATAACAGGCAAGGACCAGGTGGAAAATGTTGTTGAGGTTCCAACTTTAAGAAAAAATAACATTTAAACACGAAAAGACTGATCGAAATTGGGCGAAACGTGACCTCATGGCGGAAAATGTTCAATGGCAGAGTTATAGATAGTAAAAAAAATTTAAAATTTTGTATTTAACACCTTTTGACATAACCTCAAATCGTTTCGTATCTTTTCCTGACTGTACTTCAATTCACTCCAATACATTCCTGGGTTTCAGCCAACTTTATTGTTTATTATTCAAAATGTTACAAATACGTTTCGGTGTCTTTCTCCACCTTCATCAGTTTGTCTAAAATATACATTTACAGTTATTATTATTTATATAAAAATTTTCCATCAAAATTCACACATTAAAATACAAATCACACACATATTAAAAAGTACATCAAGAACATTGGTTTTCAGGTGATGAGTCAGGACAAACATATCTGGGAAAAGACTAGAATCTATTGTTTAGAGATTTAAATTTAATTTTAACTTACGCATATAGTTGTTTCTACCTTAACTGGTCACTGAATTTTCCCTATTTTACTCGATATCAAGCGAGCGAAACAAAAAAACTGTTTATCTTTCGCCTTTTCTTTGCATTCTAGGAATTGCTTGGCAATTCCTCAATATCAGGTGTATTTATTTCATTTACTTAGTCCAATCAGTTCATGCATGTGATTATTTAATTAGTGTATGATACACAGAGCTAAGATTGTCTGTGTCTGATCTGAAATTAATTGCATTCTGATGTTTTTTAATTGTATCATTTCATGGATTCTTCTCTTTCTAATCTCTTTCAAATCTCTAAACAATAGATTCTAGTCTTTTCCCAGATATGTTTGTCCTGACTCATCACCTGAAAACCAATGTTCTTGATGTACTTTTTAATATGTGTGTGATTTGTATTTTAATGTGTGAATTTTGATGGAAAATTTTTATATAAATTAATAATAACTGTAAATGTATATTTTAAACAAACTGATGATGGTGGAGAAAGACACCGAAACGTATTTGTAACATTTTGAATAATAAACAATAAAAATTGCCTGAAAACCCAGTGACTGTATTGAATAACCTCAAATTTACGGTCACAAATGAATAAATTTATTTATTTTAATATTAAAAACCGATTTGTGGGGAGTGAATTGAAGTACAGTCAGGAAAATATACGAAACGATTTGAGGTTATGTCAAAAGGTGTTAAATACACATACTCGTTTGCTATTTCAATGAGTAAAAAGTGACCGAAAACCGCATTTTCACGAAAACATCACTAAGAAAAAATGGTGGTACACCGATTTTCTATAAGGTGGGCATATCTTTAAGAGTTCAGGCCAGGGCCTGATTTCCGCAAGCATTACCGTCCTGAGTATATTTTAAAAATATTGTTAAATGATAACGTTTAAAGAAATTATATTGTACTTCTAAAGTTTCGCTAAATCAGAAATAGTTTGACGTAGCAAAATTTGGCGACTCAAATACATTAGACGTACCTTTTTGAGTGCTCTGACCAAGTCTCCATAATCTCCTGATTCCAATTTCGGATTTTTTAGTAAATTTTCAACAGCATCCAATGACTCTTTTCTCTCTTGCCACTTCTTTGCTTCAATTTTTTCATAGAAGTCTTTGGGTAATTTTGACAAAATATCGACTGGACTTGCTAGCTCATAAGGATCAATATCTTCTGATCCTTCATCGGGAATTTCTTCCTCTTCATCGTCTGCAAAAAAGTTATTGCTGCTTTTTTAAAATTTGACTCGATTATGTTACATGCCATTGATATCTTCTGCCTCTGCCGCCAGTTTCGCCTGTTTTTGCTGCTGCGATCTGATGTATCTTATGGGAGATACTTTTTGCCCTTCTACTTTTGCAAATTCCGCAACGAGTTCTGCCATTTGGACCGGCTGCAAGTTTGCTTGAGCTAAATGGTTCCTACAACCAAAGTAAATATCATTGAAAACGTTAATCTTTATTCTCAATTAAGTTTACTTCAAGCTGGGTCCCATCCACTTGTACATTTCAATGACCATGGCGCGAGCTTCATCCCTGACAGCTTTATCTCTGTCTGAAAATAGAACTCCTATTCGCTTAACCATCGGTTTAGGGCCGATCACTTTTATTCCAAACTCCCGTAATGCAGTAGTTAGAGTTTGGATACACGCAGCTACAATTTTTGGATTCTTTTGTTCGGTCCCTTTGAGCAACTCTTCTTGAACCTAAAAAATAAAGAAAAATATGAAACTAAACGATGTATAAAAATTTATAGGTTTCTGGCTGAGCAAAAAAATATATTTTTCTTCCAATTACACTTTGAACTTTAAGCAGTACTGCTATTTGATGAAATTTTCTCGTCGGCATAAAAATTTGTAGTGTGTCACGATCAGGCTTACCAGGTCTTCCGTTTTACCGTAGATCTACCGTTTTAATGGTGAGAGCTACCGCTCTACCGCAAAGCTTAAAAAATCTACCGCTAAACTTTACGTTAAATACTTTCAACATAATTGATGAAATTGTAAATGAAACAATTTATTTTTATGAAAATATTAACATTAACCCTCTGACGACTATTTGTCAACATACTGGCTGTATTGAACTGCGGTCGGCAGTCGGTGGATCTCCTAGAAAGCGTCGATGAAATACCTAAGAGCCCAAGCATCGTTCGAATCCCAAGCAAGTTGTTTGAACCCAAGCAAGTTGCGAAAAACGCATTCCACTTCTGCAAAACCTTATTGGCTTTGCTTCTGATGGAGCAAATGTCATGGTAGGAGCTCAACTCATCACTGAGGTGATGTCTAGGTTAAAGTGACAGACACTCCTCACATTTTCCTAATGAGCTGTATTTGTGACAGCTTCCATTTGAAACTGCCAACAGCCGTTGAAGATTGTGTGAGAAATATTTATAATTAAATTGGAAATAGCCCCAAAAGGGTAGAAAATTTTGAAAATTTAACACAAACAAAAATTATCAAAATTGTTTATCCTGCACAAACGAGGTGGTTGTCTTTGGAAGCTGTTGTTTGCAGGATAATAGAGTAATACAATGCTCTAAAACTTTTCTTTGTGATTGCAGTCAGCACAGAAAATTTTAAACATACTTTCTTTAACACACACAATTTCTGTTAATTTTAGAACAAATTTTTCCATTACTTAATAAGTTGAATAAGGAAATGCAGTCTCCGGAACCCACACTTTATAATCTTGATTCTCGGTTGAGGACTCTTTACAAAACCCTTTTGGACTAGTAGTAGTAGTAGTAGTAAACATCTTTATTTCTAAAAAAAGGCTATCGACCTATCGGTCTTTCTGCCCTTGTTTAATACATGCAGTCTTAATCTAGATAAAAAACCAATATGAAAATTCTCCTATTCTAGGTTAACAATAGTAGTAGTAAACATCTTTATTTCTAAAAAAGGCCATCGACCTATCGGTATTTCTGCCCTTGTTTAATACATGCAGTCCCAATTCCAGATAAAAAGCAAATATGAAATTCTCCCATCTAGGTTAACAATGTTATTGAATAAATAAGATTTCAGTGGCAAGAAGAAATTATTTTATTGTCCACTAGTCCGTTGCGTTTGTAAGTGTTTCGAGTAGCGTAATGTAGGGAAACGGAAGCGGGATTGTCTGGTTGGTCTTGTAAGACAAAGGGGATTCAGTATGGTCCAGTTGTAGGGGTTGTTGTCCATTTTGTCTGTAGCTGTATGAGTCTCTCAGAGATCTTTGTCATGTTTGTGCGTTCGTATAGTAGTTGGGTGGGGGGTTGTGTAGTGGGTTTTGGGGTGTCTTATTCGTGTTATTAGTCTTAGTGCAATTTGCTCTGTTGTTTGTGTATAACGTTTTGTCCTTTCTGTTCCGTTGGTTATGAGTACATGTCCAAAGTCTAGCAAGGGTCTACAAATAGCTTTATATATTTTGGTGGCGGTGTTTGTGCTAATTCCTTTGTCTTTGTAGGTTAGTGATCGGAAGTGTTTCGCTCTCTTCATTGTTTCTGCCCTGATGTTTCGCATGTGTTTAGTGAATCTAAGATTGTGGTCGATTGTGATTCCAAGGTATTTTACGTACGTCGTTTTTGGTTGTGTCGTTTGGCCGTCTGCTGTTATTGTAGGGGAATCAGCGTTGAGTCTGTGGTTTGTGAGCAGAAGTTGGTTTTTTTGACGCGTTTGGTGTTAGTCTCCATTTATAAAACCATGTCATTGTGTTGTTTGTTAGTGTTTGGAGTCTTTGCGTTGCTCTCTCAGTAGTTTTGTCATGTACAATAAGTGCCGTGTCGTCTGCGTATTGTAATATGTATGCCGATCTGTCGATTTGATTTTTGTCTGGTAAGTTGTAATTGTATATGTCATGGCAGTATATATTGTAGAGAAACGGTGAGAGCGGGGATCCTTGAGGGAGCCCTTGTTCAGGGGAAAAAGAAAATGACAGTGTTTTGTCAATTCGTACTTGTAGTTGTCTGTTTTCTAGTAAGTTCTTTATGGTGTGTAGTAGATATGTTGGTGTGTGTAGTTTGTATAGTTTGTATAGTAAGCCTCTATGCCAGACACTGTCAAAAGCCTTGTTAATGTCCATAAACAGGCAAGCTGTCTTTCTGTCAGTTAGGTGGGTAGTTTGTATATTGTTGGCCAAAATAAAGAGCGGATGAACACTTTTGGACTATTTTTCTTAAGAATTATATTTTAGATGCCAGTCTCCCGCATAAAATCAATGTTAAAAATCCAGACAACCACAAGCCAATTGAAAATTTATATTTGGGGACAAAGTAGTAAATGTAAATTAGTTATTTAAATAAAACATTTTGTTTAAAAGGCGATATTTTTCCAAAAGTATCTTCGGAAACTATTTAAAAAGTTCGAAAAACACAAATTTACAGACATTAATTAATCTTAATAATTATTGTGTATATTTTCCTGACTGTATTTCAATTTAATCAAAAAAAAAACCTGGGTTTCAGTCAATTTTATTGTTTATTATTAAAAATGTCACAAATACGTTTCGGTTTTTTTCTCCACCATCATCAGTTTGTCTAAAATACACGTTCACAGTCATCATTAATTTAAAATGTGTGATATATTGACAAATTTCAAAAATAGAATATCAAATAAAAATATGCCAACTGAAATAAATAAACTTATATGTGAAACCAAAACATTTTTAAATAAAAACACAAACATCTGTGTGCTAACGGCCGATGAATGTAGCAAGACAGTTGTTATGATGAAAAATGAATATAGAACAAAAATGCTAGCCTTAATAAATTATTTAAAAACATATAAACCGGAAAAAAAAGATCTTACTACAAATGTTCAAACAAAACTAAATAAAATAATAAATTCATGGCATAAAAATACATTCATAACGGATAATTTGAAACGAACACTGTCTTGCAACAACGGCCGAGCACCATTTATATATGGCCTGCCAAAGCTTCACAAAGCAGGCCACCCATTGAGACCGATAGTTAGCAACATAAATGCCCCAACTTACCAATTATCTAAATATCTGTCAGCTGTGTTGAGTAATATATTGGGAAAGTCACAATATCACGTTAGGGACTCATGGAGGTTCTGCGAATTTATAAAAAAACAGAAAATACCTGAGAACCATCGCATAATATCACTTGATGTGGTACCGTTATACACAAACATCCCGGTAGATTACTCAATACAGTGCATAAGAAATAAATGGTCTGAAATAAAGGAACACACATCATTACCCGAAAATGAATTTATTGGGGCGGTAGAGCTGTGCCTTAAGTCCACTTACTTCCAGTACGAGGGCAATTTCTATTCCCAAATATATGGAGCAGCTATGGGGTCTCCCATAGCTGTAACAATTGCAAACCTTGTAATGGAAAGTCTGGAAGAAAAACTAATACCTGATTTGAATTTTAAGTGTGGGTTTTTTAAAAGATACGTGGATGACTGCATAATGTGCCTGCCAAACCAAAAAGTTCAATACACACCAGATAAGATTACTGCATTCCATGAGACCATTAAATTCACCATTGAGGAAGACAAAAACAAATCATTAAACTTTTTGGATATGACTGTTATATATAACGGTAATGGTAAAAACAAACTGGTACACAAAGGATGTATGGTCTGGTAGATACTTGAATTACCAATCATATGCACCTCTACAATATAAAAAAAGTGTTGTAACAGCTCTTACTGATAGAGCGATTAAATTGGCACATTATGAGTATAGAACAAAGAATCTTGAAAAAATAAAAAAGATACTAATAATGAACAACTATCCCAAATCATTCTTCGAACCAATTATAAAACGAAGAATAAATAAAATCTACAATTCAAATAAATGGAACAACATAAATAATATCAATAAGAAAAAAGGTGAGATCAAGTATGTATCATTACCGTATATTCCAGAAATCAACACGAAAATAAAAAATATTTTAAAACCACATAATATTACTACAGCGGAAAAAACTAAAAACAACTTAGCAAAGGAATGTTTCACAAAATTTAAACCTAAAAGTGAAAAGTTAAACACAACTAATGTAATATACAAGATTGACTGTTTGAACTGTGACAACACATACATAGGACAAACAGGACAATATTTAAAGAAAAGAATATACGAACATAAATATAGCTTAAGAAAGGTTAACGAAAATGGAACAGCATGAGCACAACGTGCACAACAAAAGTTACATAATTTTGAATTTGATAACACAAAAATATTAATCAATGAAGACAATTATAATATGAGAAGGATCCATGAAATGATACAAATTAAAAAACATCAGAATGCAATGAATTTTAGATCAGACACAGACAATCTTAGCTCTGTATATCACACACTAATTAAATGAGCGCTTGCATACACTGATTGGACCAAGTAAATGGAATATAAACACCTGACATTGAAGAATTGCAGAGCAATTGATATTCCTAGAATGCAAAGAAAAAGCGAAATATAAACAGTTTCTTTATTCTCTCGCTCGATATCGAACAAAGTATGGATTTCAATAGCCAGTCAAATGTGACGGTAGAAACAGCTATACATGTAAGTTAAATTTGAATCTCTGAACAATAGATTCTAGTCTTATCCCAGACATGATTGTCCTGACTCATCACCTGAAAACCTATTGTTTTTAATGTACTTTTTAATATGTGTGTGAGTTGTATTTTAGTATGTGAATTTTGATTAAAAAAATTAAATTAATGATGACTGTCAACGTGTATTTTAGACAAACTGATGATGGTGGAGAAAGACACCGAAACGTATTTGTGACATTTTAAATAATAAACAATAAATTTGACTGAAACCCAGGAATTTTTTTGGCTTAATAATTATATACCGTTTTATTTTTAAATCTAGCGCTTTCGCAGTTCTTGACCTGGCAACGCTGCTCACGGTTTATAGTAGCTTACGCGTACAAAACATAACGTTGCATTACTGAAAGAATTTAATATTTGATATAAACAGGGTTATTAGAATGTCCCGCATAAAATTCATATATTTTTGATAAACGATTTTTAGTTTCCGTCCTGGGATGAATGACTTAACAGGATGCTAATATATGTATTTATAATTATTTATAATAAAGTTTAGTTATCGTAAGTTTGACGATGGAAACATTTTTCAGTATTAAAATAAAATTCCTGGGTTCCAGTCAATTATATTGTTTATTATTTTATTACAAAAACGTTTCGGTGTCTTTCTCCACCATCATCAGTTTGTATGCTTGGCGGTTGCTACCTTCAAATTTCAAGGTAGCAACAACATAATTGACTGGAACCCAGGAATTTTATTTTAATTTGAATTGAAATACAGTCAGGAAAGTATACACAATTTCTCAGTAACTCAATAAAAGTGTTTCTCAATAACTATGGCACTCTCAGAAAGAGAGCAAAGACCGGAGCAAGTGAGTGTATTATTTGATGCCAAGCATCCTGATAATCCCATTGCGCAATCAACTGGCAGTCGAATATTTTATAAGTTTGAAGAACATGGAACCGTAGAAGATTTTCGTAAATCTGACAGGCCGCATTTTTAAGTGAAAATTAAAAACTTAAAATAATCCTAGCAGTGAATGAAAATCCAAACTCGTCACTTAATAGCCTAGCTGTTAGTTAGAATACTAGTCACAGTTCCGTAGAGATTATTAAAAAACGAGGATTGTCATCACTATTAAGTGCATGTTGTTCAGGAACTTCTTGAGGATGCTTACTTTAGAAGGGTAAAGTTCTGTGCAGAAATAGTGGCTAGATCTAATGGTAACAATTTTTTGTATAATTTTTTTCTCTGGTGAAGCTATGTTTTATTGAAATGACATGTTAACAGACATAATTATCGATTTTGGTCCACTGACAATCTATACATAAGCAATAGGCTCAAAACGTCAATCTCTAGGCTAATAATCGATATTTCAGTAATATTACTAACAAGCGATACAAGCTGTTTAGCGATACTTAATTTAATATCATTTAAATTAATATACGAGTTAGTAGTCATTTTTCCGAATAAAAATGGTTCAGATATCCATTCAAAAATATGGTTTCCACAGGATGGTGATCTGCTACAGTGATCTAATGATCGGAGATAATTGAATCAAATTTTTCCAAATCGCTTGATAGGTCGACGTGGTCCTATTGAATTGCCACCACGCTCACCAGATCATACACCACTCGATTTGTTTTTATGTAGGTATTTAAATTAAAGGACGTATGAAAATAAACACTATTTATCTTGGTGGATGTAAGGTGGAAAGTGAGGGTAATTTTCAACGTTTAATACATTGAATCAAATTATGTAAATGGTAATTATCTATTTAGTATTAATTTTAAGAAAAATTGTAGTTTCCTTAAAAAATAATTAACGGTTGATTAATGAAACGGGACTGCAAAAAGAGATTGATGATTTCACCAAAAATTGAAAAGTAACTCCAATGGAGTTACAGGTTTCAGTGTTTTAGGAAAAAATCGGTCATAAAAAAATTATTATTAAATTACAGTAAAGTCCGCTTATAATGAACCCGGTTATAGTGAACTTTCGGTAAAAACGAACTTTTTTCATTTAACTGAAACGTCATCCATAAAGGCCAAAGTATTTTTTACTGGATATAACGATCCCGTTTAAAACGAACTTCCAGATATAACGATCGCTTTATAACGAACTTCCACTCACGCTGAGCTACCTCGCCTTGTCTTGTTCCCGCTTTGCAGTCGCAAGTCGAGTTGTTTATATTAGTGAGAGCGAGGCAGACTGTGACTTGTTGCATTTTGCCGCGTAATGTATGAAAATCGTATTAGAATGGAAAAACAAAAACGTAAAGCTTTTACACTAAAGGAAAAGTACGAGATTATTAACAAAATAAACAGTGGAGTAAAGCAGAGTGACATTTGTAAGAAATTAGCACTTGGGAAGTCCACTGTTGTAACAATATGGAAAAACAGAGAAACATTTTATCAGCGTATGACAAAACGAATTTTAGATGTAAGAAGTTAAAATTATTCTTAAGTGGTTTACTCAAAAAAGACAAGAAAACGTTTCCATAAGTGGCAGTGTTTTGCAAGAAAATGCTAGTGAAATGGGGAGTAACATTAAAAACAAAGAGTTTGTTTGTTCTAGAAGTTGGGTAGAGCGTTTCAAGAAGAGACATGACATCAGTAGCGGAAAAGTTGTTGGAGAGTCTGCCGGTGTGAACTAGAATGTGGTCAATGATTGGATGGTCTACCATCCGAGACAATTATAGATATTTTCAATGCTGACGAAATGGGCCTATTTTATAAACTAACGCCCGACGCAACACTAAAATTTGTCGGTGAAAAATGTACTGGCGGCAAGGTATCTAAAGTACTACTTACAGTTTTGGTGGCGACAAACATATCGGGAACAGAAAAAAGATTATTGGTGATAGGAAAGTCAGCTAAACCTAGATGTTTCAAAAACAAGATTTTGCCAGTAAATTTAATTTAATTTTTAATTTTAGAACTGAATTGCGTCAATGGGACGAGATACTAAAACTTAAAAACAGAAAAATTGTGCTTCTGGTCTACAACTGTCCCGCGCACCCTGATGTTAAATTAGAACATATTAAGTTGGTTTTTATGCCGCCGAAAACACAAGTGAAGCTCCAACATATGGATCAAGGAGTAATACATTCGCTAAAATGTCATTACAGAAAAATTCTTCTTATGAAAATGTTAGAGGCAATCGATAAAAATGAAACATTTTCTATAAATCTCTTAGATGAAGTAAATTTCATTCATAGAGCTTGGCAAAAAGTTAGCCGAAAAACCATTCCTTTAAGCATGGTGGATTTGTAAGAAAAGAAAATGAATATGAACCAGACGATGAAATTCCACTTAACCAATGGTTCGAAAAGCATAAAGACTCTGACTACGATTATCACTCAGATGAAGATGGGCACAATTTAGTCGAACAAGTTAAAACCAAATTGAGTGATTTCAATTTCATCGAATATGTGAGCATTGATAATGACATTCTTACAAGAGAAATGTTGACCGATGAGCAAATAATACACTCCGTAACCTCATCCACAGCTTTAAGCGATAATGAAGAAGATGACGATTTAGGTGAAACTGATTCTACCGTACACACTAATGCTGTTCCAACCATTTCTGAAATGACAAAAAAGTGTCAGAAACTCGGAATTTTCTACAATCACGCCAAGTTCCTATTCATATATGGGAGTCATTTTGTGATCTTGAAAACTACATAAATAACATATATTTTTGCAGCAGAAATGTACACACAAAAATTACAGCCTTTATGAATTAGATTTAGAATTGTGTTGTTTTTAGTTATACATACTAACTTGTACTACTGTATGTAAATATAACGAAAGAAATAACCCACCTGTTTTAGTATTATTATTCGGTTATAGCGAACTCCGGATATAACGAACCAGTTTTAGTTCATTTTTCATGTTCGTTATATCCAGTCTCACGTATTTAAAAAATTTATATAAAAAAAATATTAAATATTATAAAAAAATTCTCGAATATCCTTATATCATCTTTGGTATTTGAAATGAGACATCCTGCATGTGCACATCTTTTTGGTCTGTAATTACTTCCTCAATTTTTTTCGTCTAATATTTTTCTATAACATCTCTAAAGATCGCTTCAGAGATGAAAGACAACCTGACTTCTGCACTCAGTTCGCTTTCAGAATTTTTTGACTAATAAATTGCACAATTTATTGAAGGTCATCTTGACTGGCCGTCAACGACTTTACACTTTACAACTAATTGAGTTTTAGCACACCACCAACATAAATTTCAACATTTTAGTTCTGCTGTTTGGTGTTGGAAACGAGGCGTAGATCATGACACAGAATTACATTATATACAGGGTTATTCAGATTATACGACAGGGAAGATTGCGGCTGAACTACTTAATTTTTAAAAGGTATCATTTTATCGATAAATGGAAGACGTGTGGGGTACATTTAAAAAGTATTTTCTAATGTCCCAATCACTAGATTCAACTTAAAGCTGTTTTTTTTAATAGAATACCCTGTATATCATTATGCTATTAGTGTCTAGAATCTAAGAAAATGTGAGTTCTGTTAAGGCTTATCTTGCTGAAAGCTTAGGGTTTCTAAGATATTTGGAGTTTTGAAAAAATAAAGATTTTTTTTTAGTTTAAATTCTCAACACCCATTTCGACTTTCTAATCCAAATTCTCCCTTGCGGCTACTAATAGATGCAGATAAAAATTTGACTAAAGCATTCAGCGTGTCCCAAAAATGTGTTCAAACAATTGCACGTTTTCAACAGTGATAACTTGCTTATAAATGAAATACCTTGTACTTTATGACAGGAACAAATGAAAATTTTAATTTTCTATTGAATACTATAAAAGTTTCCTACACATAACTGCTCAGGGTTGCATGAAAATCGCGTTGAATATGACTTACTGTTTAAAATAAAAGTAGAATTATAAGTTTAACAAACACCCAGCATTCCCAGCAATACTATTATACCACTATACCAGCGAAACATATATAGTGTCTCAAAATAGTGTTCAAGACATTACTGCACGATTTGCAACTGTGATAACTTGCTTAAATTAAATTTGGTGACACCATGTCTCTCTTAGTGCGGGTTTACTCAACGTCGTAATTTTATTCTTAAACTTAATAATTAACTTAATTCATAAAATCCAAGTTAACACCACGTATTTAAATGCGACCGTTTACCCAAGTGTTTAATTCACAGACGTAATTTAATCCTTAAAATTAATGAATCGAAACGTGTGGGGTTCCTCACATGCGGCAAATCCGCAGCCACTCTGTATTTTCCCTTATCGGGGCACCTTGTATATTAATATTAATTTAATTTATTAAAATTACATTTTGCTCAATAAATCTTTAACACCCTATGTATTTTCGTCAAAAAGCATTTGCGGATTTTGGTTATTCATTCCAATTATATTTTATCATAGAATCTACTGTAAAAGTTCGTACACATAATTATGACACCCGTATATTACCGCAAAAAATGTAAAAAATTTAGTCCTAGTAAGACTCGATTGTTGGTACGACGCCTGTGTAATTAAACTTTTATTAAACGATTATTAAACTAATGGTTGTAGCTTCTACTCCTATTAACAGAATGCCAAAATTAAGTTGCATTTGCACACTTCCAATCGCTAAATTACTTAGGAACAAGAGAAAAGCAGATGTGTACACTTTCATTGAATTTTAAATCAGTTTGGTTTGACAAAAGCAATAATTCTAAATACATAAGAAAATACTTACAGCATCAAATTTTTCAATTTCCACGAACATCAAAGAAACTTGTAGAGCCAACTCACGAGTCTTGGTTTTTGGGGCTGCAAGACATTTCAGGACAATGCCAGACATCACTTCTGATACTGTTTTCCCGGCATGTACGTAATTTTCCACGTATGCCAAAGTTGCTTCCAGCCCCTTTTCCTGACCCATGGCATTGCTGTCAGTCACAAACTTCTTGATCAGACCCAAGTACTTGCCGAATTCTGGAGACTTCTCGTCGTCCAGTTGCCTGAATAGCTTCACCAGTTCTTCATAGGCACTCACCCTAGCTTTCCAGAGCTTGTGCACGCACCGCTCTTCAACTGCCAATTTCTTATACTCCTCGTCTTCCATAATAGATTCTGTTCTAAAAACAGAAAGAAAAACTAGATTAACTATTCAACCTGAAACGTTAGAATTAACGAAGAACAATTAGAATCTAAACAGTCGAATAGCTGCTTTGACCTGATTTGGCAAATTATAGATGAGCCTTAAGGTCATCAAATGTATTAGGAATAAATTCTTTAAAATCCCCAAGCCCCAAACAATTGATTAGATCGCAAATGGCAAATATTCCTTGACACAAATGCATTGACAAAAGGTTTCTTACCTAATATTTCGTTCCGTTAGCAATCCTAAAAAAAGAAATTGGCAAACCGCTTAAGATTGATTAGAAGATATTTTTTGTTCGAATTCTATGAATTCAGTAAAGCACAATAACTCCAGTGACAGAAAACGGTAACAGAGACAAGACTTGTCTTGACGGACAACCGTGCCTCTGACGGTAGTTCTTACAAAACAGTCGATCGTTCAAACCGTACCGACGTTGCCAAGTTCTTGCTGTTTATGTTTGAAATAGCTGGTCGGCTATGTATTGTGGGTTGCAGTCTTGGAGCTTGGACGTCGCGAGCTTACACTTGCATCTTCGGAGGGCGTATTGTACTTCCCTCAGCATTAAGGAATAGACCGAAAATAGGCTCCTGTGATGAAAATACTTGTCTTTATCTATGCCTCTGGTTGACAGTCACAGAAACACCTCTGAACAAGAATTGACAACTCCATGTTGACACCCGTGATCGCTGTGGTGTTTGTGTGGGCGAATCGGTAATTTTGTATTCGGAACCACCACCACTGTTTGCTGGTAGTAAAACACGTGTATATCACAATTATATCTTTAATTTTTGTTGATGCAAAATGCGTTGCCAATTGTCGGTTGAGAGAACTATATGAGTGAGTGGCCGAGTCGTTGGGAGTCCCGTCTTTTTATATCTCCCCTGAGAGTCGATTGCGGTGTAGTCAGGCAGCGTTGCAAACTTGTAGTGCCTGAAGTCACCACATCGCTTATGCGCGCCTTCTGCCAGTTGCTTACAATATTAAATTAAGAAGCGGGAATTTTGAATGATGAATTTCAATATGATTGTAATTTCTATAAATTTCTTATTCCTTATGTATGTTTGCCTAGCTACATTAAAAATCACTGAACATGTAACAGCGACCTTTAATAGAATGTAACGCTGGCGAACATACACCTGATACTGACTTAGAAAGGAAATGGGACTATGTTGATATATGTACTGATGTTATTAGAAGAAAAACACACTCGTAAATGTTAAAAATATTTATTATAGCAGAAAGAAGACAAACACTAGAAATGATACACAGATTTACAACAGAAATACGAAAAACGCACCAGGAATGATAAACATTTATATAACAGAAATACGAAAAAAGTAAACAGTTTTATAGTAATAATAAGTAGTAATAACAGAAATACAAAAAACACACTAAAAATTATAAACTTATTTATAAGAACAGAATACGATAGAAAATACGAACACCCTATAAATGATCATCAACATATTACACAGAAACAGGACAAACATACGTATAAATGATAAACATGTAAAATTTTAAATTTGAGAGTTTTTTGTAATTATAAACATTTTTTCTGTTAAAAAAAGTTAGATACTTACTGTCTGCGGATCATTTTTCATCAAACTTTTGGGAATAGCTTTTGTCAACAGCTTCTTCCTTTTGGGAGTTTGAAATTGAGAGACTGTAAAATGCGTATTGCATACCGAATAACACCTTCTAACAGTAGCATGAGATAATTTAGACCATGCTGGATTATTCACAACGTCCATCCATTGTTGAAGCATAATCGCACCGTGAGGAAATATGTCGAACCTCACATCGAGATTCCCGTTAGGATTTTCGCATGATAAAACCGCACAATTTTTATAATAAATCCTAGGCGTGATCTGAAACAATAGATAAATAAGTCAGTTGTAGCTTTTCTTCTAGTTATCTATATTTTTTGCAAAACAGCACACCTTATAGTATAAAGTGACCACACGTCCCTATTTTGGCCGGACAGTCCCGCTTTTTGGTGGACTGTCCCGCGTCCCGCCGATTTTTAAAAATATCCCGATTTTTAGAAAATATCTGCATTTCTTATTTTAAATGTACTGTAAAAATAAATTACCTATTATTTATTAATACAGTCAGGAATATATACACAACAATTATTTATTAAGTATTATGGTGAATATAAGGAAATAAAAAACACATAAAATGCATACAGGGTAAACTAAATTAGGCAATGTACTGAGTTAGATTTACTCGGTGGTGTTCGACCATTGTCGTTACGTCTCGGCTTAATTCATATAAGTGCAGACATTGCGGACTGCCGTTATGTCTAACGTTATGCACTGTCGTGCGGTTTGTTGTTTTCAAATTGACAATCGGTTTGACTCATTATTTTATTTACGAAAGGAACAATAGTCGCCACAACGTAACAGTCGATATGGTAAAATTTAATACTCTTTTTTAGCTTTTGTAGTAAATTTTTTATGTATTTCTAGTATTTACCCACAGAATAAACGATGAGTAAAAAAGGAGAATACAAATTTAACGAAGGGCTAAGCAGACAATTTCCATTTATTGAAAAAACCAAAACAGACTAAATGGTACGGTGTGATAAAGGCAATGCTGAATTTTCGGTCTCACATGGTGAAAAAAACGATTTTACTAAACATCTAGCGACAAAGAGGCACAAAAGATTTTTGAATAATGCCGCTTTCTCATCTCAAATGAAACAGTTTTTTCGCAGTGCTAGCTTTGGCAACACGGAAAAACAGCTAGCATTTGCGGAAGGGCTATTTGCTTTCCACACCATAAACCACAATCAAAATTTCAGATCACTGGATTGTACGTCGCAAATGATCAAAAAATTTGCATGTGCAAGGACAAAAACCGAAGCAATTATTTGTAATTGTGTATATTTTCCTGACTGTACTTCAATTTATTTCAAAATTTCCTGGTGTGATTTGAATTTTATTATGTTAATTTTGTGAAAGTTTTTTTTTAATTAAATTGATAATAAATGTAAAAATGTATATTTTAGACAAACTGATGATGGTGGAGAAAGACACCGAAACGTATTTGTAACATTTTAAATAATAAACAATAAAATTGACTGAAACCCAGGAAATTTTGAAATTATTTGTAATGTTTTTTCACCATATTGGTTTTCACAATTGCAGAAAGAATTAGAAAAATGCGCATTCATACCCATATATTCTGATGCTTCCAACCACAAAGATTAAAAATTATTTCCCACTAGCTTTTTTGATCCAGAAACAGCCTGCCATTATTGCCGGGTGAAACTTTACAAATAATTTTTGATTCAATAAGTACTATTTTAAAAAAGAATAATTTGAACAATAAAATAATTGCCTATTGTGTGGAACACTAACGCAAATTTTGGTGGAAAAGCTAGAAGAGACATCAATAACGTTTCACGAAACTTAACGAACATTTGAACCAAAAAATTATGGGAGTAGGTTGTGCAGCGCATATTTTACATAATACTATTCAAACAGCATCTGACTTACTTCCAGTTGATGTTGAAAATATTACTGCAAAAATGTATTCGTATTTTTATATTATACATATACTGTGCGTGTTCAAAGTTTGAAGGATTTTTGTGAACGCGCAGAAATCGAATATAAAAGAATTATTGGTTACACTAAAACACGATGGCTAGCTCTTTTACCAGATGTAGAAATATTTTAAGAATATACGAACCATTAAAATCATACTTTTTATCACAAGATAAATGTTCAAGAATATTGCACCTTTTTTTTGAAAATAACACATCACAAATTTGGCTTCAGTTCATCAATGTTTTCCAGCGGTAATTTTAACCGAAAAGATTGGAACATCGACTCGGGAGCCAGTTGTCACCGCAATTTTGGGTAATAAACAGAGCTAATCCCGATTTACCCGAGATTATGGTAGCTAACAAAGAAAAGCTCCATATTAAATATATAGGCGATGCAGAATTGAAAACATTAGTAGATTCTCAGTGTTTAGATGTTACCGTTAAGAACGTTATGTGTGTTCCAGTACTAACAACCAACTTATTGTCGGTTAGCCAGATCATTAAAAGTGGTAAAACAGTTAGATTTGAGAGCAATATTTGAAAAGTATTCTCTGCACAAAATGAATTGATTGCAACGGGTGATCTGCAAGATGGTCTGTACAAATTGAATACACCTGCAGAGAATTTGATACTGGCAGCACCTGTCGCAGGTTTAGCAACGGTTCAGACGTGGCGCAGGAGACTAGGCCATTTAAATTCCGCATATCTCCATACAATGGCGAATGGAGCGGTTGAAGGAATGTCCTATCAATAAAGATATGCTAAAGATGCAACGAAGTTTGGTTTGAAAAACTGTATAACATGTTGCGAGGGTAAGCAAAAAAAAATACCCTTCAAGCATGTTGGGAAGAGAACTTCGTCTTTGCTAGAGGTCATACACACTGATCTTTGTGGACCTATGCAGAAGTGTTCACTTGGTGGTTCCAAGTATTTTCTGAGTTTTATAGACGATTATAGCAGAATGGGATTCTTCTATTTTCTTAAAAGTAAAGATGAAGTATTCAACGATTTCAAAATGTTTAAATCAATGGTTCAAAAGCATAACAATTTACAAATTAAGTATTTACGTTCAGACAATGGAGTACTGTTCATTGCCGTTTGAAAATTACTTAAAGCGAAATGGAATTATACACCAAACCACCAATAGTTATACGCCTGAACAAAACGGTATGGCGGAGAGGCTCAATAGATCTTTGGTGGAAAAAGCGAGATGTATGTTGTATGATGCTAACCTTGGAACTGAGTTTTGGGCAGAGGCTGTTCATTGTGCTATGTACTTGTGAAATAGGTCTATTGCAGAAGGTGTTGGGAAGACTCCATTTGAAACATGGTACAATTCCAAACAAAATATAGAGCATTTGCGAATTTTTGGTAGTCAAGCTATGATGAACATACCAAAGAATTTGACACGTAAATGGGACAAGAGGTCTAAAGAAACGATTTTTGTTGGATACGACGAGCAGACAAAAGGTTATAGACTGTATGATATTGAAAAAGGTGAAGTTATAATAAGCAGAGATGTGATAATAAAGGCAGGAACGAGACAGCAGAGAGAAGTCGATTACCTTATAGAGATGTAAGTGAATAAAGACAATTCGCTGGAGTCAGAAGAATCAGATTCAATCGAGGAAGAAAATATATCCATTAGTGAGACTGAAATTTCGGACATCGGGCAAGAAGAAGACTCCGACTTTCCTGAAGAACACGTAGTTGGTGACCAAAATGTGAGGAAGTCTGAGAGGGAAAGAAAACCTAAATGTTATGAAGATTTTGTGAAATACGCACGACGGTACCCCAAGAAGCAAACCATCAATCGACCCAACCAGATAATCATATGCCACAACCAACTTCCGCTGCCTTAAAAACGCGCTCATATGCTCAAGCAACTTCTAATCCTACTCCAAATTGCACTTCTGAAAACCCAACACACGCGACAGAACGTTTATTCGTCAAACTTGAAAGTTTAATCACACAACAAGCTCAGCAACAAGGTACGTTGTTCAACCTCTTAACAACTCTGATCGCGCAACTGTCCAGAAATGCAGCTTAATTCCTTAAACTTAGTCCTTTGGAATGCCAACGATCTGGCACAACATCGTCAAGAGATCGAAGTATTTCTAAAAGTAAACAACGAGGACGTCATGCTAATCTCAGAAACACACTTCACCTCTAGAACACACTTTAAAATTAATGGGTATTATATCTACGATACAAAGCATCCCGATGGAAAAGCACACGGTGAGTCGGCCATCATTATTAAAAATAAGATAAAACACTTTCAACTAGAAGAATTCCAGAAAGATTTCCTACAAGCCACCAATGTAAGGATCGAAAGCACAAATGATTCTCTTACAGTTTGAGCAGTGTCTTGTCCGCCCAAACACACTATTTTACCAACCCAATTAAAAAACTTCTTTGAACTATTGGGTAAAAAATTTGTTGTAGGAGGCTATTTTAATGCAAAGCACTCTCTGTGGGGTTCCAGATTGGTGACCACCCGAGGTAGAGCACTTTTTAACTTCATAAAAAAATAATCATTACGATACCCTCTCCACTGGTGAACCCACTTACTGGCCAACAGACCCTCAGAAAATTCCTGATCTGTTGGATTACTTCATCACATCTGGAATCTCAAATAAATATACTCTGATCAAATCCAATTTCGACTTATCATCAGACCACTCTCCTGTTCTTCTTACGCTGAGTCCACAAATGATTAAAAAAAAAGGAAAAATTCAGCTGTATAGTTATAAAACAAATTGGACGAAGTTCACCGAAACAATTGAAGATAATATACAGATCAGACTAAAAACGCAAGATAACATTGACAGTGCCACAGAATACTTGATCCAGTGAGTGACCTATGAGGCGGCTTTAAAATCAACTCCCACTACTCCTACTAATACAAATTTCACTTGCATATATCCACAAGAAATTATGCAAAAGATTAAAATAAAAAGAGAGCTAAGGAAGCAATGGCAGAACAGCCCCCATCCAGAGGATAAAAGAAACCTAAGCAATGCAACTAAAGACTTGAAAGCACTTCTCCTAAAAAGAAAGAATAATATTTTTAACGATTACTTAACTAATCTATCAACCTCGCCAACTTCTGATTACTCGCTGTGGAGAGCTACATAAACCTTCAAAACCACAGACTCACAACACCCCCATTACATCCAACCTTGGCTGGGCCAGGAGTGAACAGGCAAAAGCTAACGCATTTGGCGACCACCTAGCAAGAATATTTCAACCATACCCGGATGCAGACAATAAAATATTGCACAAAGAAATAAGCTCCTTTTTAACCGTCCCCTTGCCAATGTCCAAACCGATCAAACACTTTTCGCACAACAAACGAACAAACGACTTTGACTAACGGACATGCTGATTTTTTAATGAATTAGATAGGTTTATCAACAACTATTGATCCTAATTTAAAGTTTACTAGCAATTTATAAATTATAACTTTGTTACAAGTTCAGTCTGAAAGTCGTTTTAATGGCCTATTTTTCTGCGTACTCCGATGTTGCCACACGCAAAACACGGTCTTTTTAAATAGCGCAAATGTCATGTAAAGTGTACAACTTATTTAAACACCATACAGTAAAAGCAGCTCTTTCAAGGTTGGAAGTTGAACCAACATTTGCGGCATCTCTAACTTCTGGTGGTCTACAGGGCATTGAATTTTCGCCATTCATTGTTTCATTTGTATATGCTTACAAAAATACGCTTTTTGAAAAATTACAAGCGTCAAAACGTGACATTTGGGAAATGGCATTGACATCAAATTTAAAATATGAACCCGATACCTTTTATTTTTGGCTGTTCTTATTTATTATAACTTATTATTCGTGTTGTTTTTCATTCGAACAAAAAATATTGTTCGACACGAGGGCGAAAATCCGTTTTTCGAACTCCTGACGGATTGACACCCTCGACTTTGTCTCGGGTGTCAAATGCCGTCGTCATTCGAAAAACGACACTTTTCGACCTTGTATCGAAAACTACTATTGTACATGGGAAAGTCATACTCCAAGTTTGCTGAATGTGTGTGGATAGATTGCAAAGAATAAATGAAAAAAAAAACCTTATAACCATTGCATCATTTTGAAAGAATGTGGCCTGTGAGTGCTAAAATTCTGCTATCCATCGAATACATCTTGGGATGAATTATAAGAGAGACGTTTCTGTAACGACATTTCATCAAATACCACAGAAACAACTTTTCTTCTTTTTTTAATTTATTAAATATTAAAGTAATTTATTAAATAGCAAAAAGTGGTGTTGGAGTAATTCCAACACCACATGATTTAAACCACAATATAAATGCATCCCACAAAACCAAGAACGTAAAGAACTAATGCTAGGAAGACAAAAGTAAGTTTGTAAAAAAGTATAAGATTTACTGGAGCAATAAAACAAAGCAAGTGCAAACTCTTTCTCGTGATCTGTATAACGCCTATCGTTTTTCTTTCTTCCCAACTAATCTAACTTGACTCTGAACAAATTGATTGCAAACTGTTGTCATGCCGGGTGCGTTCGTACCTTTATTTCCAGTTAACTTTTTTAACTTTCTCCGCAATAGCTGATTTTGTTTCCTATACTTTGAAACAAGTGTAGTTTTATATTTTAGTTTCTTCCGTAAGTTATCAACTCTTCGTTTTAGTTCATTAATTTCCTCGTTTGATGATTCCGATGTTTTAAACGATGAAGAATTTTGAGCCTGTAAACCACCCTCATTTTGACTGTCTTCATTAATTTTAATCTTTTTTGCGCTATTGTTGTCACTAATTATTTCTCGTATCCTACGTTTTGTCACTTGTTTTTGATTAAATAAATTTTGCGTTGGTATAGATCCAGAAAGCAAACCTTGACTAAACAAATTTTTATTGCGTAAGCAACTTGAATCAAAATGATCCGAACATACTACGTATGTTTGGTAAAAGTAATCGCTATTTTCCGATTTTGATAACAAATCTAACTCTTTCCGTTTGCAAGCGACAATCCATGATTTTACTCTACAAATAAAATTGAACAATTGTTATTTATAAACTGAAAAATCAACTTAATTGTAAACTTACAGGTTAGAATCTTTTGGCATCCTAAAAAACGACATTTTTCTCCTTTCTGCTGTTTATAATTATTACAGCCGTATACTGCACAAACAGCACCAACTTTGTTAACCATTGTTTTAAGAATTTGAACAAAACCACTATTGAATGTAACAAAATATGATAAAACTATATCGTAAGGCACAACCGTAACGTAGAATAACAATACAAGGTTATCCCATTTTACCATTATACTTCTCTGATTTTACAACTCTTTCCAATAGAGGCGCTGGTGTAGAAGCTTCAAAAAATCGTGGGAAGTTATAGACTATAGTATTTGCCTACAGGCCGCTCCATAGACACAAGTGAGTTTAACTACTGATGATGATTATAGGGGCTCACTTGGAGAGTACGAGAAAAATATTTTAAAAAGTTTTTCGAAAATTTCTAGAAGATATTAACAGTTGAAAATCGAATTTCAACTTTGCTATTAATATTATTTTAAAATAGTTCCATGTTTGATTGGTACCCTATTGGGTAATTGCTCGGAACACGATCTGTTTTTAAGATTGCCGATTTGCCGTTTAAGATTATGTTCACCTTATAGAAAATATCATAACAAACAACATTTTTCCTATAGATTTTTCGATAAAATGCCGTATTCCACCACTTTTCACCCTCTGAAATTCACCAATTTCCAAATAAAAACAAAGGTCGCCATGATGGTTCGCTCTTTGCGACGGCGTACCAGTCGAAATGTTTCGCACAGTTGCCAGTACTAACACTACCACTACCTTAACTACGCGTTCAGTTTCCCAGAGACAATCAAACTGAAACAATCGCATTTAAAAGTTTCAAATTTCGTTTGAAGTTCTACTAGTTTCTAATAGAAAACCCATTTAGTTTTCTTTTATATCTTATTTGCACCGTACCTTTCCAAATAAATAATTTTTGGATTTTTGCGAAACTTCCGTGTTTTGAGATATTGCTTTCCTTCACTGACACTGCGCTACCATTTCCTCTACGGACGTATACTTCTGGTAAGTTTTCAACTTTGAATTAATAATTTTTTTGGTTTTATTGAGATTTTATACTTTGGTGGCAGTTTGGCAACGCGGCTGCGAAATCTCAATTTTTCGGCCGCGCGTAACAGATCGCGTTCTAAACAATTACCAAAATAATTTGTTTGTGAAAATGGACCTGTTAAACTTAGCCCGAGCCTCCAAAATTTAGAAATGGCGGACGCTCGAGAAACCACTGGATTGAGCCGAGCGCCGCGGCATCAGCTTCAATCCTTTGGTTGCTAACAAAACTACTGAGAGAGCAGCTCCAAGACTCCATACACTAACAAACAACACAATGACATGGTTTTATAAATGGAGGCTAACACCAAACCCTTCAAAAAACCTACTTCTGCTCACAAACCACAGACTCAACGCTGACTCCCCTACAATAACTGCAGACGGCCAAACGACACGACCAAAAAACGACGTAAAATACCTTGGAAACACAATTGACCACAAACTTAAATTCACTAAACACATATGAAACATCAGGACAGAAACAATAAAGAGAACAACACACTTCCAATCACTAACCTACAAAGACAGAGGAATCAACGACTGGTACTTGAACTATTTCAACAGCTCACCAAATTATACATACAAACTGATCACAGACATAGAGTACGATGAAGCCCTAGCTCATATCAAAAATACAGAACCGGGAAAAGATAAAATAAAGGCAAAACTCCTGAAAAGCCTAACTCAAGAAACACACAAACTGATCCTAACTGAATTGAACAACTGCATCAGAAATAACATAATCCCAAAATCATGGAAAAACGGCTTAATAATCCCTATGCCCAAAAATGGACTGGACAATACACAACCGAGCAATTACAGACCAATTACACTGCTACCAGTACTTAGCAAGGTTTTTGAGTACATAATAAGGCAGCGACTGGGAAAAGTGGTCGGAAAGTACATACCATCGTATCAGTTCGGATTCAAACATCAGCACTCGACTATTCACCCACTCTTCACTCTGACTAACAATATACAAACTACCCACCTAACTGACAGAAAGACAGCTTGCCTGTTTATGGACATTAACAAAGCTTTTGATAGTGTCTGGCATAGAGGCCTAGTATACAAACTACACACACCAACATATCTACTACACACCATAAAGAACTTACTAGAAAACAGACAACTACAAGTACGAATTGACAAAACACTGTCATTTTCTTTTTCCCCTGAACAAGGGCTCTCTCAAGGATCCCCGCTCTCACCGTTTCTCTACAATATATACTGCCATGACATATACATTTACAACTTACCAGACAAAAATCAAATCGACAGATCGGCATACATATTACAATACGCAGACGACACGGCACTTATTGTACATGACAAAACTACTGAGAGAGCAGCGCAAAGACTCCAAACACTAACAAACAACACAATGACATGGTTTTATAAATGGAGACTAACACCAAACGCGTCAAAAAACCAACTTCTGCTCACAAACCACAGACTCAACGCTGACTCCCCTACAATAACTGCAGACGGCCAAACGACACAACCAAAAAACGACGTAAAATACCTTGGAATCACAATTTACCACAAACTTAAATTCAATAAACATATACGAAACATCAGGGCAGAAACAATAAAGAGAACAAAACACTTCCGATCACTAACCGACAAAGACAGAGGAATTAGCACAAATACCGCCACCAAAAAATATAAAGGTATTTGTAGAGCCTTGCTAGACTATGGACATATACTCATGACCAACGGAACAGAAAGGACAAAACGTTATATACAAACAACAGAACAAATTGCACTAAGACTAATAACACGAATAAGACACCCCCAAAACCCACTACACAACCCCTCCACCCAAGTACTATACGAACGCACAAACATGACAAAGATTTCGGAAAGACTCATACAGCTACAGACAAAATGGACAAACAACCCCTACAACTGGACCATACTGAATCCCCTTTGTCTTATAAGACCAACCAGACAATCCCGCTTCCGTTTCCCTACATCAACGCTACTCGAACGCTTACAATAGTAACTGACTACTGGGTAATAAATCCAAGATATCTGTTTGCCAGAATTAAAATTATTCAATTAGTAACCTAGAATAAGATAATTTTTACCTTTATTTGTTTGTTTAGATTAAAACTGCATGTACTAAACAAGGGCAGAAAGACCGATAGCCTTTTTTTAGAAATAAAGATGTTTACTACTACTGGACCTGTTGAGTCCATTTTGGGACGATGAAGACGTTCTGGAGATCGTTGGAACATTTTTAAATGCAATATCTCCACCAACAAATAGGGAACGACCAAATCAATTCCTACAGTGGAACGATCGGGATTTTAAATTTAGATTTAGATTATCGGAGAAAGTAACGAAGATCGTAATAGAGAAAGTAAAAAACGACATACCATTGCAAAAGTAGCAGGTAAATAAAGTAACGTATCTTATTTATAATAACGCACTTGTGAATGTGCTAAAATAATGTTTTTTTTGAAATCACGTTTTGACATGTGAAAAAATGGATCTTCTAACACTGAGGTTTTTGGCAACTGGATCATTTTTGCAAGTTATCGGAGGTTTTTTTGGTGTGGACAAACCTACAGCGAGTAGAACTGTTCATACAGTACTGTATGTCGAAGAACGTTCTTCGAGTGATAGCCAGCTTGAAGCCAAGCTATATTAATATGCCACGAACTGAGGCGGAACTCTTGTCAACTCGGCAAGGCTTTTACAACATTGCAAAATTTTCAAAGTATGTTGGAGCTGTAGATTGCACATTAGAAATTAAAAGTCCTGGGAGAGATAACGCGAAACTTTTCCGAAATAGAAAAGGTTATTTTTCTATATATGTACAAGTCGTCGGAGATTCAAGATGCGTTATTAGAAATATCGTATGCAGGTGGCCCGGATCATCACATGATTCGAATATATTTCGACGAGAACAGTCCACCGAGATCCGACTTTGAAAACCAGATGTTTGGTGAAAATCTTCTGGTTGGAGATTCCGGATATGCGGTAAAACCGTATCTAATAACTCCATTGCTAGGAATTGTATTGAGAGGGTGTTTTGAATTTGAATAAGACGTTTTCCAATTTTGGCTTTCGGAATACGTTCGGAAATATCCAAAGTTGAAGCAATAGTTGTTGCGTGTGCAATATTGCATAATATTTGCACAGAGATGCACGATGAAGCTCCATTGAAAAATAATGAAGAACTGGAAGCCGGCATTGCTTTATCCAACAATATCAGTAATAATCCTGAACCTAATATTGTTAGAAATAGCTTTAATGAAATACTTTGAAAATTTTTTGTGAGTATATGTCTTTTTTATTTAATAGCATAATTTATTGTGATACAATTTATTGTGATTCATAACCTTGACCGTAAGCAATTATTTCCATGCGGGCTTGATGCTCAATTTTCATAAACTCGCGTCTTTCTTGTGACTCTCGTTCCTAAAGTTGAAGCTGTTTTCATGTTGCTCCTTCGTGTATATCATCTTTTGCTTGTGTTTTTCCATACAAAATTTTTTCTAAACCTTAGTCATACTGGTTTTGGCAGAAAGTCATTCCTCTATTTTGTAACCTACACTGCCGTTTCCTGATTTTCTTTTCCGAGGTGTACCTGCAGAAATTAATTTTTAGCTGATACTTATGTACTGGTTGTTAATACTAGTAATGGATACAGAACTGTTTGGTAAAATATTTAAGGGTTTAGCAAGGGAGGTTCTTAGTGTTGATGGTGTATGATTAGCCCAGTTCATTGCACCTGCAAAATTCAAGTCGCATTCTTCTAGGAGCTTCATCTCTATAAATTAATATACAGTTTATTTCTTTCTAGGAATAGTATATTATGTTCAATTACATAATATTCACACTTTGTTATATCTGTGCCTCAGAGGTCAACTGTAATTATGTCACATTTGCCTGATTTTACAGGAGAGCAGTTGTAGGCATGGGAAACACGGAGTTGAGTTGCGCTGTTGGGTGGTTGTCGCTCTGTGAGTTGATCAGTTATAACTCATCCCGTCTGACTGCGCCGCACTTTTTATTAGGCTATTACGCTTGTGGCGGACTTCAGCCACAAACTCACAGGTGGCAGCACCAACTCTGATTGCAACAATTAACCTTATTCAAGATGGCAGACTTCGGATTGCAAGTTCGTGAAGGCCTGGTAGTCACCATATGATTCCTGGCATTGTCGACAGAGATTATTTTACGTGTTATGTAATTATAATGCCGCCCGTGCGATTGTCGAATTTCGACGCCACAGAGAGTCCCACGTTTTATTTTATTTTCAAACCCTCATTACATGTTATAAGTATGTCATCGGCAATGTGCGAAATGCCTGTGAAATATGAGTTTACAGTTTACTGCAACATAAATTGCGCCGGTGACTTACGGCACCGGTGCGTTGGGTTGGCGCACCAAGCCATTCCGCCGGCACTGCGCCGGCTCTTCAAAATTCACTGAGTTTCCCATCTCTCAGCAGTTGTAAAAATATTCGTACGTAACTTGTCAGAAGTATTGCTTTCTTGTTCAATGTCTAATTTGTTACTCCGAATTCGAAAGTAGTTTTCCTTAAGATGTATCAAAAAGTCGTGCTATTTAAACGTTACTTTGGGAAAAAATGGATTTTTACACTACAGTTGACCTCTGGGGTATATATAAAGTATAAAATATATTTATATACAAATAATGTAGACTGCTTACTTGCAAATTCAACACTTTCAGCAGATAATTTTTCCGCATCAGCACACGTGTTTGGTATGTAAATCGTTTCTAAAACAAATGCAAGCATAATAATCACGTTTATCACCAATAATTTCATATCTTTTGAAATTATTTCAAAAAAAAGGTTTTGGTAATTGATTTGGAAGATTAATTACCGTTTTATTTTCATTATTGACTCGATTTTTGTAATAAATGAAGTTTTCTTCTTCTTGAGCGAAACTCATGGCTTCTTCAAGGGTTTTTGGGTTTTTAAGCCTTACTACTAGTTGCATGTGATAGCTTAGACCACTAGTAAATGTTCTGAGAATAAGGTTTTGATATTCTGATATTTTTAATAGTTTGATCTCCCGAGTTTCATTACTCATATTGATTTTTGAAAATAGGAGACTGCGTACGTCTTGTAAACGCAAGCCAAATTCTTGGCCTGTTTCGTTTTTCGAGGGTTTGAGGATGATTATATCTTGCACTACACAATCAATTGATCTTTGGTCTGCAAATGTGTCAATGATAGCTTGTTTAACAAGTTCCCATGATTGAAGTTCAACACGAGAAGCTATTAAATCAGCGGCTCTGCCTACTAATTTGCAAAGGATAGTGTCAAAAAGACAAGAATTTATATGTGCGTCCTCATTAGTTCTATCTCGATGGTTATTGAGAAAATTGTCGCAAGCATTTATAAATCTGTTGATTTGCTTGGCGTTGCCGTCAAATGGGGGAATGTTATCTGCTTGATATTTGATCAAAGCAAAATTAGGGTGTGCCATTGTCTTATTTTTTTTTATTTTTTTTTTTTACATTATACTTTATGTTGAGCGAAAGAATGTTTTGCTGCTTGTGCAAACAAAAGCGGAAAAATTCGCAATATTCGAATTGTTCAAAAAAATGGAAATTGGAAAAGTGGACTTACAGTGATAGAAGTACCAATGTTGTTTTGATTTCTTTGATTCTTGTTTCTTCCTTAGTTGCTAGGGTCCAATAGGAAGGGCGATGCTTGTCTATTCCCTGGTTAATCTATGAGAGGTGGGACGATGCTTGTTCCCTTCTTCTCGCACCAAAGTTGATCGGACGATGCTTGTTCCTCACGTTCTGGCCTTGAGTTGCCCTGTCGCTGCCAATCAATGAAATGTTCGGGTTTGTCACAAATCGTTGAAACGAACCGAATTTATCACACACGATGCGGGATGACCGTTTTGAAAGTTCTTCCACGATGCTTACACGATGATCGTTTTTGATACTCACACGACGATCGTTTTGAAGAATTTCTTACGACTTTTCGTTGACAAATCTTACCGACTGCGCCTGTTAGAATCGCTACCTTGGAAAGGGAGTTTTTAAAACAAATTTATTTTACTTTCGATTGATAGAGCTTCAAGATACAACTGACTGTTTATTACAGATTTGTTCGAATTTATATTGTTTAAGTGCTCAGGTGTTACATACCATCAGTGAAACTACAGAACAGTATTTATAACGTAAGAGTAATTAGATACTTCCTTACGCTGAGTACGTGAAATAGGATATCATAACTATACGTGAAATGGGATATCATAACTCCAGAGATCAGTTGAGAAATCGCCGATGCAATGTTAAAAAAACGTACCGGATTCGACCATGGCGAAACTAGCGGGCGACGGTCGAACCATATGCACGTTTATGCGGCGGAGGAGAGGTAAGTAGTGGGGGTCGCATTTTACATTACACTCGGGTGGGGGGGTTGTGTAGTGGGTTTTGGGGGTGTCTTATTCATGTTATTAGTCTTAGTGCAATGTGTTCTGTTGTTTGTGTATAACGTTTTGTCCTTTCTGTTCCGTTGGTCATGAGTATATGTCCAAAGTCTAGCAAGGGTCGACAAATAGCTTTATATATTTTGGTGGCGGTGTTTGTGCTAATTCCTCTGTCTTTGTAGGTTAGTGATCGGAAGTGTTTTGTTCTCTTTATTGTTTCTGCCCTGATGTTTCGTATATGTTTATTGAATTTAAGTTTGTGGTAAATTGTGATTCCAAGGTATTTTACGTCGTTTTTTGGTTGTGTCGTTTGGCCGTCTGCAGTTATTGTAGGGGAGTCAGCGTTGAGTCTGTGGTTTGTGAGCAGAAGTTGTTTTTTTGACGCGTTTGGTGTTAGTCTCCATTTATAAAACCATGTCATTGTGTTGTTTGTTAGTGTTTGGAGTCTTTGCGCTGCTCTCTCAGTAGTTTTGTCATGATGTCATGGCAGTATATATTGTAGAGAAACGGTGAGAGCGGGGATCCTTGAGAGAGCCCTTGTTCAGGGGAAAAAGAAAATGACAGTGTTTTGTCAATTCGTACTTGTAGTTGTCTGTTTTCTAGTAAGTTCTTTATGGTGTGTAGTAGATATGTTGGTGTGTGTAGTTTGTATACTAGGACTCTATGCCAGACACTATCAAAAGCTTTGTTAATGTCCATAAACAGGCAAGCTGTCTTTCTGTCAGTTAGGTGGGTAGTTTGTATATTGTTAGTCAGAGTGAAGAGTGGGTGAATAGTCGAGTGCTGATTGTTTGAATCCGAACTGATACGATGGTATGTACTTTCCGACCACTTTTCCCAGTCGCTGCCTTATTATGTACTCAAAAACCTTGCTAAGTACTGGTAGCAGTGTAATTGGTCTGTAATTGCTCGGTTGTGTATTGTCCAGTCCATTTTTGGGCATAGGGATTATTAAGCCGTTTTTCCATGATTTTGGGATTATGTTATTTCTGATGCAGTTGTTCAATTCAGTTAGGATCAGTTTGTGTGTTTCTTGAGTTAGGCTTTTCAGGAGTTTTGCCTTTATTTTATCTTTTCCCGGTTCTGTATTTTTGATATGAGCTAGGGCTTCATCGTACTCTGTGTCTGTGATCAGTTTGTATGTATAATTTGGTGAGCTGTTGAAATAGTTCAAGTACCAGTCGTTGATCAAGTTCCAGTTGTCATTGTCGAAGTTAGGGTTTGTCGATATGCTGAAGGCCCTTTGATAGTGTCTGGCGAACGCGTCAGCCTTCTCTTTGTCTGTGTGCAGTTCTATTCCATTTTCGTCAATTGTGTCAGTAGTGTTAGTTTTTTTGTATTGCGCTAGTTTCTTAATTTTTCGCCAGTATGTTTTGCCTTTGTCTTTTTGTATTTCTTTACATGTTTCTAGCCATTTGTCTTGTCGGTATTGTCCAATCAAGGTGTTAATGTTTCTGTTGAGTTGGTTCAGTGTCTTTTTTAAGTCGTTATTTTGAGTGTTTGTATGTAGTCTGTACAGTTCTCTCTTTTGTTTTATGAGTCTCAGTATGAATTTGGGTAGTGTATGTCGGTAGAAAGCATTTTTTATTTCCGGGGTAAATTTTCCTATGGCTAGTGAAAGTTGTTGTTATATGGTTTCTATTGAAATGGGCTGTGCTTGCGATTGAATGTAGTCATGTATATGTTGTTTCACTTTGTCTATGTCAGTCTTTGTTAGGTTTAACTTTTTCTCTATAGGAGGTGTACTGGAGGTAGGTTGCGGATGTTGTAAGTCTATGTTAAACGTAATAGGCAAGTGGTCGGATCCAATTTCGTTGGTTAAGTTTATGTTGTTGATGGTGTTTGTTAAGTTTCTTGTGTGCAGTAGAACGTCTGGTGTTGAGTCTGGGTTTGCGGGCATCAGAAAAGTTGGTGGGGTGTGCTGTTTTATAAAGTCCGAATTTTGTAGAAATCTTTTAAGCTGTTTCGTTTTGTTTTTGTTCAGATTAAAGTTGCCTATAATTATTGCATATTTATAGATGCTTGCTTTGGTCAATATGTTTTGTTCTAAGTTGGAGTGTGGGTCCCCGAGTATATATTTTTGAAAAATATAATTTTACAACTAACATACAGGGTGAGTCACGGTCGATGGCGTATTACACGTTTAAGGAGAACGCGATGCCCGATCTATCTGCAAATTTGTACAACGAAGTCATCGGATATGCTCTATCGGCCTAAAATATTTTCAGCAATGCGAGGTTGCCGCTTATACCGAAAAGTACATACAACTTTGATATTTCAACTGAGACACCCTGTATATTATTGCACGGTTAAATTGGCTATATAGATCTGATTATTTTTTCATAACGATTCCTATACCTATCTAAAGCGGTTTCCGAAATATTAAATAAAATTCATTATTTTTAATCAAAACGTAGCCCCAAGGAATCTTGTATTACAACGCGATTTCGATCCCTGGAAATTTAAAATTTAGATACTGGGTTACGAAAATCCTATGCTTGAACCCGGCGTACAGCAATTTGTTCCAAATTATACAGGATGTCTTGAAAATACTGACCTTTCGGAAGGAAGGTCAGGGATAGGAAGTCATCGGATATACTTGTACAAATTTGCAGATAGATCGGGCATCACGTTCTCCTTAGACGTCTAATGCGCCATCGACCGTGAATCACCCTGTATATTAGGCACAACATAATTTGAATCCTATTTTTCCAAGTTGGATTTTATTAAGTGTATATCTAGAATCGACCGTCAATGTGTATGGTTTAATGACGTTCTCGGTGCTTGTTTTTGAACGAATGCCTTTAAATATATTTAAAAAAATAGTTTAACAAACATACGATCGACTTATCATCATCATGTCATTTCGTCATATACCACAATTTCTTTTACGATTTTTAAAATTTACTATTACGATTTCAAATTAAGGAAATAAATAATTAATTGCTTTTTAATAATATAAGTAGTAGGCAAGATGAACTCACTTGTACTCCATGCAAGATGGCCTACCACAATCATTTAAGATCGGAACAGGCCGAGCAGCTGAATAGGCAATCGCGTATTTTCGGAAATGCGAAGCACGTATATATGAACGCGCGCTTCATTTTCACAAACATTTGCTGAGAAAGGCATCATGCTAACTTTGGCTTACTCGTCAATCGTGAAAAAATTATATCTGCTGTTAAAATAGGATCCACGACATGGAAGCGATGTCGACGGGCTGTTTTAGGCTTTTTTTAACGAGTTCCGTGGAAAATAAAGATGATACAGAAGAGGTAAATCCATTTAATACGTTTTAGTAGCAGTGCTGGTGCTTTGTCCGCCATTGTAAATCTCGCCCTGTCAACTTCTTTTATTTGTATTTTCATCTGTCATCCGACTAATGGCGCTTAATTTAAATTATTTTGTGGTTTTCAGAAACTTTTGAGGAGTTACCAGTTTTTCCAAAGTGTTCGCGGTGAACTTAGTGATAAAGATGCCCACGAGGCACTGAACAAGGCGTTACTCAAGGAGAAAGGTTACGAGGAAGTGTCGTTTGGACTCCTGGTGTCAATGTTAACCGAGCCCCACAATGCGGCTCGAAGTTACAGAGACTTAACGCTTATTACTAGGGATGGTTTTGGACACGTGGTTACCAATCTTTCCCAACTCGTGTTGGACAAGTATTTGCGGTTTACGGATATAGTGCGACAGCAGCTACTATGGCTTCTCCGTGAAATGATCAAGAACAATGTAAACAGTGTGGACAATTTGTGTTGGAACCTCATGCGGCATGCTGCAGGAGGCGATGTTAGCCCTAAAAACTTGAGCCTAGTGGAATCTTTGCTCGATGTTTTCATTGAGTTTCGAAGTTGGTTAGACAAATTTCCCATTTTAATTGCGTCTGTTGTTTACACGTATCTGAGGTTAATTGAAGACCATCATGCACCTTTCTTGGCCCCCCTGAGACAAAAAGAAGTTAACTTTGTCACAAGTATTATGCGAGAACATTTTCAAGAGTGCTTGGTCATTGGCCGGGATTTAGTGAGACTTCTTCAAAATGTTGCTAGAATAGCAGAATTTGACTTATTATGGAGGGATATGCTTTTAAATCCAAAGATTTTAAGCCCTACTTTCTCAGGTAAGTTTCGTTTGCAAATTTGTACTATTTTCCATTTATTATTTATAAATACAGTAACTTATCGATATACTACACCCTACACTACTACTGGTTAAATGGGTATTTTCTTTTGAAACCTAGACATGTATATGTTCTCGCCGGGCACTTTGCAGAATCGCTACTCCTTAGGGTAATCTGCCAATTGACTACGGTATTTTAGGCAGTCTGCAAAATGCCGTAAGCGCTAGTTAATCTGAGAAATTGTTACTCTTCACATGGACTTGAGTTTTCATAATACCTGATGCCTCGAAACTTTGCTGCTTACTTTAGTGCCATTTGGTAATTGCGAGCGAAAAGAACACATTTTTGGTAAAATTTCATTTATTGATGCAGTGTAAAGAACTATAATAATGTTCTACAAAATGAACTAATTTGGGTGTTTTGTTGAACCATTTAAGTAGCAAATATATTTTAATTTCATGCAGAAGTATGTGTTTACTTGTTATTTTAAATAAAATTCCTGGGTTTCAGTCGATTATGTTGTTTATTACTGTACTACAAATACGTTTCGGTGTCTTTTTCCACCACCATCAGTTTGCCTGTATAAATTTTGGTATGACGGAATGATGAATCGGATGGAGAAGGATGAATTGAGGAAGAGATATGGGAAACTGCATGCAAAATTGGCAAAAGAGAAGAACAGAAAAACTTCTTAACCAGATGCAAGAATCTGGCCCATCAATCAGTCAATAATCATCATAAATCAGAATCAAGTCTGCAGGGTCCAGAAAAACGAAAACTTGTATAGTAACTCACTCCAATGTATTCCTGGGTTTCAGTCAATTTTATTGTTTATTATTTAAAATGTTACAAATACGTTTCGGTGTCTTTATCCACCATCATCAGTTTGTCTAAAATATCCATTTTACATTTATTATCAATTCAATTAAAAAAACTTTCACAAAATTAACATATTAAAATTCAAATCACACACATATTAAAAAGTACAATTTGGGACCTTGGTTCTCAGGTGATGACTCGGGATAAACATGTTCGGGAAAAGACTAGAATCTATTGTTTAGAGATCTAAATTTGACTTACATGTTTAGATGTTTCTTCCTTTACATTTGGATGGAAATGTACATTTGGTCGAATAAAATAGATAATTCAAATAGGAAAATATACAAAACATAGTAACTCACTATAAGTGTAATCGATCTGGTTATTACAATTCAAGGGGAAAAGGTATAAGACATTTTCAAATCCAAGGAAGCGATAAAATAAATGGATTATACTGAAAGTACAAAATGATGGACACTGTAAGGTCTTGTATACCGTTACACATGTGGGACATAAACATGAATTAAAGCATTTAAATCGGACGCGTAGTGAAAGAGAGAATATTGCAAAAAATATATCTAACAGAACATCCCCCAACTGAGTAATGTTCTATGGTCGCTACTCAACTGGAAATTGCATATTTGCTAACGGATAGTCTATCCTTGTCTCTTCCTGATAATACTGAACATTACTACTTTTTCGACAACTTGGCAACATAGCTTGCTTTTTTCTCGAAATGATGTGGTATCCTCAAGCTCTTGTCTAATTTATTTAAGATAGGGCCTAATATCAATTGATCTAGGGAGTTTCAAATTCAAGTATCAAACCAAACTTACTTTTTTTTAATGGAATTCCGTACATTTTATTGCATGTTCAAACTGTGCGCAAAATTCTAGGCCTATTCGATTTAAATCTTCTATATTGATTTTCAACTGTTTTTGAGTTCATAACCAATATTGATTGAACTTTGGACACCCCGTTTTTACATCTATTTTGAAATGTAGGAAAAAGCATTAAATACAAAACTTATAGATGTTAATGTCTAGTTTATTTTAAGATAATAGCAATTGATACAGGGTGTCTAAAATTCAAGTGGCAGACCAACCATACATTTATTAAGTGGATTGCTGTACTTTTTATTGCATATTCCAACTATACGCAACATTCTAGGCATATTCGATATAAATCTTCTATATCGATTTTCGATTGTTTTTGAGTTAAAGACCATTATTCAAATTTCAGATTGAGCCACTCACAACTGTTATTTTAAATTTAGAGAAAAAAATTAATACTTATGTTTTAGTACTTAAATTATTTTATTTTTATTTATTTTATTTTATATTATTTGTTCAGGTCTAAGTGAATGACTATTGAATTATGCTTCACTTATACTAATTTAGACTTTAGTTTTCTAATTAATTCAAATTTCTAAATGCTCAACATGACCTCCGTTGAGTTAGATACTTTCGATATATCCTCTTCTGCCTTTCCATAGCAGCTAATATGGAGCCTTGGTTTACTGACTTTAGGTGTTCAACTTATAATCTGTGTGTCCTCGTTAATAATTTCCTTAATTCCATCGATGGTTCAATCAACTTCTCCGGCAAAGTTTCTATTTAAGTGACCTCAGAAATAGCTATCCATAACAGTTAGATCAAGGCTATTTAGCGTCCAATGTATAGTGCCAAATCTTCTCATCCAAGGAGCACCGTCATGTTGCCCTCTAACGTTGTCATCGTCTAGGTTATTTACAACTCATTCCAATGTTATTTACAACGCCCAGAACTAAATGGCAAAATCGGTTGCCATTTAAACTCCTTTCATAAAATACTGGCCCTATGATCTTGTTATTTAAGATCCCACATCAAACATTAATAGAAGTTCGTCCAGATCCTTTAATGTCTTGGATGGCATGGCGGTTTTCTGCCCAGTGATGCCTGGAAGGCACCCCGTTGGTGGCCAATGTTAACTCAAAAACTTACAATATCGATACTTACGATATGGAACATTTACATCCAATAGGCCTGGAATTATTTTGCGTATAGTTCGAATATGCAATAAAAAGTACAACATTCTATTAAAAAAATGTAAGTTTGGTTTGCCAATTGAATTTAAGACACCCTGTATTAATTTCCATTATCTCGTAATAAACTAGGCGTTAAAATCTCCAACTTTTGTATTTAATGTTTTTCACTAAATTTCAAATTAGATGTAAAAGGGTGGCCAAAGTTCAATCAATAACCCTGTACCTACCTGTTCTTATTTATTCGATGATTTACATAATACACATGAAGTATTGTCATTTTATGGAATGGATGACTCCTTGTTCCATTAGTTGTAGTTTCGAACTGGTATTTCATAGCATACTTAAATACTAATTTAATTTAATTAAAAAAAACTTCAGCGTGCGTTCAACAATTATCAACTAAAAGTTAACATTTTAAATTGTTTGTCTTTAGTTTTTTATTCCTTTCAAGAAATTTGTCCACAAGAAGATTAGATGCTGCCAAGCTTTACTGGTATATTAAAAAATAGACAGTCTTCGCTTTTCCATCCCAGACACGTTCGCAGCTATTAAAAGAGTTTTACAGCACAACTACCTTTAAATTTCAAAGTTTGATCAGGAGCAAATTGAAAAATCGAAGTTAAAAATATTTTCACTGTTACACTTCTTCCGAAGAGAAAGACATTGATAAACCAATCACCAAAAACTCCAAACCAAGTTTTTATCCAGTAATGTAGACTTGTAGACAATTTTCTCCCCAAGAACAGAGTTATGGTCATTTTCCTGTCGTTTTTTTAATAAAACATTTCAAAAGTCTATCTACCTATCAGCTGTTTGCTTCAACATTATGCCGTTACTCGGTAATCATATCAGATGATAATCTCATCACTGTTTAATACCGTTTTATATTTTTTTATAAGTTTCACGTGACTTAGCGTCAATGCTGTACGTATTTGATTGTGATTTTTTTATTTGCTACAGGACAACTACACACCATTGACGATGTGTCCATTCATTTCCTTTCCTCTTTTGTGACATTGTTATGTTACAATATATAATTTTTGATTAATTGAATTATCCCTGCAATATTAATGTAACACGGAGCCACACTAGAGAAAATGCAAGAAAACAAATAATAAGTCCGATATTACTTCATTATAATCTCGTAAAATCCCCCAAAAGTTTATTATAAGCCAAATATTTTCCAAGATAAGGATGCATTGCATGGGGATCTCTAAAACCGTAAGAGATACGAAGTCAGTTAAAATAGGAAAAAGTTGCACAATCAGGGGGACATATACATGGCGTTTTCAAAAAACAAGTATTTCTTTAAATTTTTGAGATATTTTTAAATATCTCGAAACCATTAATGTGAAAAGATTTCTACAAGAAAAAATTAGTCACAATGAGTTAACAATGTTTTATGAACAACAAGAGCAGAAGTCCGAAACTGTGTTCAACAAAATCAAGGCAAAACAAAGGAACAAATTGGAAACACTGGTAACCAAGAAACATGGTATAAAAAACAAATATAAGACTAATGAAGAATGGATAAAAAATTTAACATCATTAAAAACATACCAAACAATGTCAAATATATCACTTGGTCCAAAATTTTCACTTAACAAAAAACAATACAAACCGGTTCATGATGTCATAACAAACATCGAACATGGAATCTTCTCTTTAAACATTGATAAAAAAAACGAAATAAGAAGTAAATTATGTAATATATTAACAAATTTCAAGAGTGAAACGTCAAACAAAGGTGTGCCCAATGATATGAATAAGCTAATAGGTGAGACCAAAACTTTTTTAAATGAAAACACAAACATCTGTGTGCTAACGGCTGATAAATGTAGCAAGACAGTTGTTATGATGAAAAGTGAATATAGAACAAAAATGCTAGCATTAATAAATGATGTAAAAACATATAAACCGGAAAAGAAAAAAAAAGATCTTACTACAAATATTCAAACAAAACTAAATAAAATAATAAATTCATGGCATAAAAATAAATTCATAACAGATAATTTAAAACGAACACTGTCTTGCAACAACGGCCGAGCACCGGTTATATATGGCCTGCCAAAGCTTCACAAAGCAGGCCACCCATTGAGACCGATAGTTAGCAACATAAATGCCCCAACTTACCAATTGTCTAAATACCTGTCAGCTGTGTTGAGTAATATATTGGGAAATTCACAATATCACATTAGGGACTCATGGAGTTTTTGCGAATTTATAAAAAACAGAAGATACCTGAGAACCATCGCCTAATATGGCTTGATGTGGTATCGTTATACACAAACATACCGGTAGATTACTCAATACAGTGCATAAGAAATAAATGGTCTGAAATAAAGGAACATACATCATTACCCGAAAATGAATTTATTGGGGAGGTAGAGCTGTGCCTTAAGTCCACTTACTTCCAGTACGAGGACAATTTCTATTCACAAATATATGGAGTAGCTATGGGGTCTCCCATAGCTGCAACAATTGCAAACCTTGTAATGGAAAGTCTGGAAGAAAAACTAATACCTGATTTAAATTTTAAGTGTGGATTTTTTAAAAGATACGTGGATGACTGCATAATATGCCTGCCAAACCAAAAAGTTCAATACACAATGGATAAGTTTAATGCGTTCCATGAGACCATTAAATTCACCATTGAGGAAGACAAAAAGAGATCATTAAACTTTTTGGATATGACGGTTATATATGACGATAATGGGGAAATAAAAACAAACTGGCACACAAAGGATGTGTCGTCTGGTAGATACTTGAATTACCAATCATATGCACCTATACAATATAAAAAAGTGTTGTAACAGCTCTTACTGATAGAGCAATTAAATTGGCACATTATAGATACAGAACACAAAAATCTTGAAAAAATAAAAAAGATACTAGTAATGAACAACTATCCCAAAGCTTTCTTCGAACCAATTATAAAACAAAGAATTAATAAAATCTACAATTCAAATAAATGGAACAACATAAATAATATAAAAAAGAAAAAAGAAGGTGAAATCAAGTATGTATCATTACCGTACATACCAGAAATCAACACAAAAATAAAAAATGTTTTAAAACCACATAATATTACTATAGCGGGAAAAATTAAAAACAACTAGGCAAAATAATGTTTTATTTACAAAATTTTGTTTACAAAATTTAAACCTAGAAGCGATAAGTTGGACACACCTAACGTAATATACAATGATTCTGATTGACTGTTTGAACTGTGTCAACACATACATAGGTCAAACAGGGCAATATTTAAAGAAAAGAATATACGAGCATAAGTATAGCTTAAGAAAGGTTAACGAAAACGAAAATGGAACCGCATTAGCACAACATGCAAAACAAAAGTTGCATGATTTTGATTTTGATAACACACAAATATTAATCAATGAAAACAACTATAATAAGAGAAGAATCCATGAAATGATACAAATTAAGAAACATCAGAATGCAATCAATTTCAGATCAGACACAGAGAATCTTAGCTCTGTGTATCATACACTAATTAGATGATCGCATGCATGAACTGATTGGACCAGGTAAATGAAATGTAAACATCTGATATTGAGGAATTGCCAAGCAATTCCTAGAATGCAAAGAAAAGGCGAAAGATAAACAGTTTTTTTGTTTCGCTCGCTTGATATCGAGTAAAATATGGAAAATTCAGTGACCAGTCAAATGTGAAACAATAGATTCTAGTGTTTTCCCAGACATGTTTGTCCTGACTCATTACCTGAAAACCAATGTTCTTGATGTACTTTTTAATATGTGTGTTTTGTATTTTAATATGTGAATTTTGGTGAAAGTTTTCTATTTAAATTGATGATAACTGTAAATATATATTTTAGACAAACTGATGATGGTGGAGAAAGACACCGAAACGTATTTGTAACATTTTAAATAATAAACAATAAAATTGACTGAAACCCAGGAAAATTTGTTGAATTTTTTTTTATAGATTATGCCTATTTTACATGTACACCAACAAATATCCTGAAAGAAGACATCTTAATAGGTCAAATTTCAGACGTCTAGATGTCAACTAAAGGAACACGTGTCATTTACGAAACTTACTAAAAGCAGAATAAAAAAAAAGTTATTCAAAAATAGTAATTTAAATAAAATGAACCTACTAAAACCAGAAAAAAAATCAAAAAGGTTTATAATAAACGTTCAGATAGGTAACCATTATTTTTTAAACAGCGGTCCGCTCTTCTAACCGTTGAATCTACAACCCCGGATACTAGTTCTTCTTCTTTACGTGTCGTCTTCGTTGCGAAGATTGGAAATCATCAAGGCTATGCGTATTCGTGATACTGGTGATCGGAATAGCTGATTTGTGGTGCAGTTGAACCAGTCTCGCAAATTTTGCAACCAATAATGGCGTCTTCTCCACACACTTCTCCGTCCCTGTATTTTTCCTTGAATTATGAGTCGCAGTAAGTGGTATTTTTCTCCCCTCATCACATGTTCCAAATATTGCAGCTTGCTCTCTATCCTTTCTCATTCTTCTCATGATTTCCACATTCGTTATTCTATCGGTCCATTTTATCTTCAGCATTCTGCGGTATACCCATAGCTCGAATGCCTCCAACCTTTTCATTTCTATCCCCTTAAGGGTACATGCCTCTGTTCCATAGAACAGTACCGATAGCACATAGCGTCTCACCAGGCTGATCTTTAAATCTAAGCTGAGGTCACTGATGCAAAACAACCTTTTCATTTTCATAAGTGTTGCTCTTGCCTGTCCTATTCTGGTTTTGATTTCTTCAGTGCACTCGTTTTCATTTACAATGGTACCTAGATATTTATACCTCTTAACTCTTTCTATGGCTTGTTTATTTACCATGATTTGGGGGTTGTTTTGGATAATATCATGAACTTAGTCTTTTTTACATTTAGCGATAGTGATATTTACTTTGTCTAGCAGCACCTGCAAAACCTCCAGACTAGCAGCTGTCAGAATAGTATCATCCGCATACCTTATATTGTTAATCTAAGCAATATATAACAACACCCTTCGATTCGTATTCGTAGACTATGAAGTGAAGCGACCAATGAAATTGTAATGCGGCAAGATCTAGTCCTCGTTGACGCGATGAGGCGCCTTTATGCAGTGAGCTGAACATGCCCCAATTTTTACGTTTGGTTCAAGTAACTTCGTAAGGACTATACTTTCGAACTTGTCTGGCATTGTGCGCAGGAGCTCCGTCTTGTTGAAACCAGCAATTTTGTACATTTTCGTGTGACAGAATATCCAAACTTTCTTCTAATTGATTTTCCAATAAGTTAAGGTAACGTTCTGCGGGTAAGGTGTGGTGGCAAATAAAGAGTCCCAATATTCGTGTGCCAAAAATTCCGCACCACATGTTAAGTCAAATTGGTGTTGATGACTGGATTCTTTTTTTCCCATGGGTTGCTTTGTGCCCAATAATGGGTGTTACGCCTATTGAAAATTCCGTTGTTAGTGACCATGCTTTCGTCTGACCAAATATTTTTTAATCGAAATTTTTCATCGATGTCGCACTGCGTTGTATATCATTCACAAAATGTCCTTGCAATTTCATCTCCAGTTTGAAGTCCTTGGCAAATTTTAAATTTATAAGGTTTAAAGCTATTTTTATTTAAAATGAATTGAGCCGTAGATTTGGGTACTCCAATTTGGCTTTCAATTTCCCTTGTTGACATTTCAGGCTTTTCAACAACTGCTCGAATAACGTGATATTATTTTTCTTCATTCATCAAGTTTTTTTAAATTAAGAAACAATTTTTTTGACGCAATATCCGGAACAAATCATACTGGGTTATACATCGTTAAATTCGTTAAAAACAAAAGTTGATGATAGTTTCTCAGAGACGAAACGTTGTAATAGTATTTCATATACACCACCATCTTGTAGAGTTCGAGAAAGTGCCTAGCGAGAAGAAAGTATTTTTAGTTTTTTGATATCATTTGAAATAACTTCAAAAATGAAAGAAAAAAAATCCGAAAAATGACTTCTAAATATCTCAACAATTAAAAGAAATGCTTCATTTTCGCAAATGCAATGTATATGGCCCCGTAATGGCGGAACTTTTTCCTAGTTAAGCGACGTCGTATCTCTTACGGTTTCGGAGATCCCCATGCAATGCATCCTTATCTTGGACACCCTGTATAATTCAGTTTAATTTATGGGAAAACTCATTATAAACAGATTTTTATATCTGATAAAAATTGTATTAATCTTATGGGGATAAATAACGTAGCTACGCTATTAGCTACCTAAAAATTCAGTGTTATATCCAGGCTACACTTTATTTATGTCTATTTCTGATTTGTCACCAATCCTAACAACATCGTATGTTTATAATTTTTTAATGGAAAAAATACAGTTCAATAGCAGGTAGTTCAAAAATGAGTGGCTTTATATACAGGGTGACAATTCGAAAACTTACAATGGCTATATCTGAGGAAGAAAATAAGAGAGGAGCAAAATTCTTCGGATCCGTTTGTATAATAAGTAGAGGGAACCAAATATATGTACCAACTAAACTACTCCCATTAACCCTCTAGCCTCTAGCCACCCCAACTCTAAAATTTTAAATGGCAACGCTCCTACTTGTGATACCTCTTTTTAAAGCTCTTCAAAACTGCTTTACGATTGCGTTACATAACATGACATTTGATAAAGTCGTTTCCGATAATTAATTGACAAACCATTTTAGAATTTTAGTTTTTCTCTTATTTAATGAATTGTTCAAAATGGTTTCCATTTTTTCTAGACAATAATAGATCCTGTCTTTAAATTCATGACAAACATTATCTAAGGTTTCCCTGCATATAGACCGACATAATAATTGTATAAGTCTTTATAAGTTGAGTTAGGTCTGGCGATCGTGGTGGCCACTCAATAGGACCTCGTCTACCAATCCATTTATGTGGATACTGATAATCTAGCCATTGTCTACCTGGAAGTACATAATGAAGAGGGGCACCGTCTTGCGAAAATGTAGTTAATCCTCGTTTAAAAACAGATTTTCTTGAATGTCTGTCTGGTTTTCTACTTCGTGAATAATTGAAGGCTCAATTCTATTCCGAAGCATCTCGGCATAAAAGTCACCATTCTAGTTTCCCGCTGTACACATACTCACAACTCATAACAAATATCTTAATATCACTAATGCATAAAGTTCTTAGTCTGAATATTAATCACGACTTGATTTATGTCAGTACAAAACTGAAGTACCAGTAAACATACCTTAAATCTTGACCGAGCAAAGCCGAAACGTGTTTACGTTGCCAGAACGTGTTTGGGTTAGGTTTTCATCAATTTTAAATAAATACATAACATAAATAATATCCAAAAGCTATCCAATATAATATCCAAAAATAAAAAATTATATAATAATATCCAAAAGCTATATAATTATATCCAAAATAAATTTTGTGCTGCCATTTAATAAGACTTATTGTTGCAATTCGAAATCGTTTTTTAATTAATAAACCGGCAAATATTTACTTCAGCAAATGTAAGGTTATGTAATGCAAATTTGAAGACCTTTAAAAAGAGCTGCCATTTAAAATTTTAGAGTTGGGGTGACTAGAGGGTTGATGTGTGTAGTGTAGTTAATACATAAATTGGGTTCCCCTTCCTTTTTATAGAAATGGTTTCCAGGAATTTTGTCTATGTTTTTTTGTTCCTCAGATATAGCGATTGCAAATTTTCAAATTGTCACCCTGTATGTACATGTCTACGAAGAAAATGAAATGAGCCAATAACAATTAAATTACTCATTGCGTTAAGACACGCTCCAATTTACCCAATTTACCTGATATTTAGGAACACTTGGTATTTGTTAGACAGTAATAAAATATAAATTATATCGTCAAGTTGGCCATTTTTCATTCTTAAACTAAGTATATTCAACTTATCTATGACTTGACGTGTGATTTAACGATGATATAAATATCTATATTCAATTCGCGAATTCAAAAGTCTAAACGCTCCCTGGCGGCGAACTTATAAACTACATTTAACGAGTAAATTTTGGTTTACTTCGTTTGTTTTACATTTGGTATTGTGATTTGTTTTGTGCAAAGTACCATTTTAGTAAGCCTCCAATTATTTTAGCAAGCCTCAAAACAGAAAGTTTTGAGCGAATTGGAAAGGGTAACTTGATAGCTCAGAAGTGAGTGAATATTATTATTTGATCTTCTAGCCTTAAAAATAAAGGTAAAAATATCAGATGTCAGGAAGGCATTATCAATGTATTCATTTGATTTTAGCACTTAACAGCCGAATCTTTCGAAAAACAGACTTATTTTTAAGTTGAATTCAATTTTTGCATATTTACAGTCAGCGGGTGCCTAGTTGAAAGAGAGGAATGATTAAATTCAAAGCATCTGCTTTTATGTGGAATACTATTAGTACTGTATATGTATTCAAATTACAAGACATTTCCATGGCTGGGATTTCCGCCAGATGGTGTTATACTTGAAAATTGAAAACCATTTAAGTTACAGCAAATAAAATATCAATGTTTTATCACTTTTAATTACAGAGGAAAAGCTAATTCTTAAATCACCACTCGTTCCTTGGATTACTTTATCTTCATTTAACGAGCTTTCACAATACCCACATTCACTGAACCCCTTGCACTAATCGTTACTCGAGTACTCGTTACTAATTCGCATTCGAAGTAACGAATACCGAACCAAGCTATGAAACGAGTATTCAACTAATCGTTCTCGGAAAATCAAGTCACCCATCCTAACCTTCGAGTACGAATCCGAAAACGTTACTACCCGTACTCGCTCAGACTAACTAGTAACTAGAAGTAACTGGTGAGTGAGTGGTCAGTAACCAGTACCGCATACCGATACCAATACGGATGGATACCGATTACCGACAGCCGCGTTTGATTTTCAACGTCGGTCGTTCCTAATCACTAAAAACAGCGTTGCCCGTTGCCGCTTGGTAATCTGGAATTATGCTTTTACATTTCCATTTATAATATAAAATGTAACATGATAATTGTAACTTTTGTAAAAAGACGTTTATTAAAATTGATAATTGTCGCACTGTATTACTACTGCGCCACTATTTATTTATTGGTGTGGCATCTGGCTTCCCAAAGTTAAGTAACTTGCTTTCCAAAATTGTTAAAAAAAACAATTTATTTAGAAACTACAAGTTTTAACAACCGTGAGGATTCTAAATGACTGCGTACATATCTACAATTTTGTATATTCTTTTCCTGACTGTCCGCATTATGGATACAGACAAAAAAATATTGAAAAAATAAAAAAGGTACTAATAATGAACAACTATCCCAAAGAATTCTTCGAACCAATTATAAAACAAAGAATTAACAAAATATACAATACAAATAAATGGAACAACATAAATAATATAAAAAAGGAAAAAGAGGGTGAAATCAAGTATGTATCATTACCGCACATACCAGAAATCAACACAAAAATAAAAAATGTTTTAAGACCGCATAATATTACTATAGCGGAGAAAACTAAAAACAACTTAGCAAAAGAGTGTTTTACAAAATTTAGAAGCGATAAGTTGGACACACCTAACGTAATATACAAGATTGACTGTTTGGACTGTGACAACACATATATAGGACAAACAGGGCAATATTTAAAGAAAAGAATATACGAACATAAGTACAACATGCACAACAAAAGTTGCATGATTTTGATTTCGATAACACACAAATATTCATCAATGAGGAAAACTATAATAAGAGAAGAATCCTTGAAATGATACAAATTAAGAAACATCAGAATGCAATAAACTTCAGATCAGATACAGACAATCTTAGCTCTGTGTATCATGCGCTAATTAAATGAGCGCATGCATGAATTGAATGGACCTGGTAAATAAAAATTAAACAGCAGATATTGAAGATTACAGAGCAATTCCAAGAATGCAAAAAAAAGGCGAAATATAAATAGATTTTTCGGGCACTCGCTCGATATCGAATAAAATAGGTAATTCAATATCCAACCAAATGTAAAGAAATAAACATCCAAACATGTAAGTCAAATTTAGATCTCTAAACAATAGATTCTAGTCTTTTCCCGAACATGTTTATCCCGACTCATCACCTGGGAACCAAGGTCCCAAATTGTACTTTTTAATATGTGTGTGATTTGAATTTTATTATGTTAATTTTGTGAAAGTTTTTTTAATTGAATTGATAATGAATGTAAAATGGATATTTTAGACAAACTGATGATGGTCAACTCCAAACACTAACAAACAACACAATGACATGGTTTTATAAATGGAGACTAACACCAAACGCGTCAAAAAACCAACTTCTGCTCACAAACCACAGACTCAACGCTGATTCCCCTACAATAACAGCAGACGGCCAAACGACACAACCAAAAAACGACGTAAAATACCTTGGAATCACAATCGACCACAAACTTAGATTCACTAAACACATGCGAAACATCAGGGCAGAAACAATGAAGAGAGCGAAACACTTCCGATCACTAACCTACAAAGACAGAGGAATTAGCACAAACACCGCCACCAAAATATATAAAGCTATTTGTAGACCCTTGCTAGACTTTGGACATGTACTCATGACCAACGGAACAGAAAGGACAAAACGTTATACACAAACAACAGAGCAAATTGCACTAAGACTAATAACACGAATAAGTCACCCCCAAAACCCACTACACAACCCCCCCACCCAACTACTATACGAACGCACAAACATGACAAAGATCTCTGAGAGACTCATACAGCTACAGACAAAATGGACAAACAACCCCTACAACTGGACCATACTGAATCCCCTTTGTCTTACAAGACCAACCAGACAATCCCGCTTCCGTTTCCCTACATTAACGCTACTCGAACACTTACAAACGCAACGGACTAGTGGACAATAAAATAATTTCTTCTTGCCACTGAAATCTTATTTATTCAATAACATTGTTAACCTAGAATGGGAGAATTTTCATATTTGTTTTTTATCTGGATTGGGACTGCATGTATTAAACAAGGGCAGAAATACCGATAGGTCGATGGCCTTTTTTAGAAATAAAGATGTTTACTACTACTATTGTTAACCTAGAATAGGAGAATTTTCATATTGGTTTTTTATCTAGATTAAGACTGCATGTATTAAACAAGGGCAGAAAGACCGATAGGTCGATAGCCTTTTTTTAGAAATAAAGATGTTTACTACTACTACTGATGATGGTGGATAAAGACACCGAAACGTATTTGTAACATTTTAAGTAATAAACAATAAAATTGACTGAAACCCAGGAATACATTGGAATGCATATCTACAATAACAACAGAGAATCAATTAACAATTGACTTAAAACTGGCTAAAAATGTTTTGTTTATCTACTCTTAGAGGTCAATAAATCTATTAAGGGATAATATATTCGAATTCAAGGGTTCCATATGGTTTGTTCGAATTCAAGGGTTCCATATGGTTTGTATAACTAAAGTGTCCGTGTAACAAATCTGAAGGGCACCAATAAAACACCAATATCGGTCCTCGACTTAAGACTAACGACTAGAACGAGTTCTTGAATGAATAACTGATCTGAAGTAACGAGTATTGGATCCAAAAGTAACTAGTCGTTACGAGTATTCAAAAGTAATAAAATCTCACACCACTACCTGGCACTCGTAGTTCAACACTTGCTCATCCCATGGAAATCACGATTGTCACAAACTGTTCTATGTTACTCATAGCCCCTTAATTCACATGAGCTCGTAATAAGTCTCTTCTAAGCCTGTCCATGCAGTCATGTAGTTTCTTGCAGGTGAATTTCGGAATGACCTCGTCGATCCACGTTCTTTTTAACCCCATACATGTTTGTAACCACAACTTGACCACTATTTCTCTTTGGAAAGTAATGAAAAATGATATATGTACTTCTGTCTGCATTTATTCGTGGGTCACAACACACATCAGTTTGTATTATAAACACTATTCCTAACCACAATAATTTTTTTCATTTTCACAAAAATCTCAACATAAACTAGACATTCACGTTTCGCTTGATTACCAAATGTTACTCGTTATCTTCCATAATTGTTTACGTCTCGTAGCGCACCCGAATTATAATTTAGTATCCAAGTAGCTGTCTTAGTATAAACGGTTCGTCTATTGTTGATCTGTATAGCCTAAATCCGGCTTGGTATCCGCCCAGTAAGCTAGTGCCGATTCGAATTTTATATAATAAAAATAAATAATAACAGGCAAGGACCAGATGGGCAATGTTGTTGAGGTTCCAACAAGAAAAAATAAAATTGAAACACGAAAAGACTGGAAATGGTGAAATGGGGATGCAGTTTAGGGGTTGAAACCGGTTTTATGCGATTTGCGGGGAAACCTGACCTCCCATCGGAAAACATTCATTGGCATTGTTTTGTGTGTGTCAAAAAATCTAGAACTTTTGTATTTAACACCTTTTGACATAACCTTTAATTTGAGGTTATGTCAAAATGGCGAAAACTCGATTTTTCAGTATTTAATTTTTTTCTCGCATGTAAATGACTTAATTTACATGAAAATGTGTAAAATTATGTCTTTTTTGGTGTTGATTAAACATTAATTTTTCGCAGTTCAGGAGACGACTAGTTTTCGAGTTATATACATTTTTAGAAAAAACTACCCTCATCTTCCACGAACAATTGTCTTGATTTTTTTTTGCATTTCTAAAGTGTATAAGTGGTTATACTAAGCGATGTAATGTCTACTTTAAAATGATCTATGTGACTTGGTGGTTTATTTATCGTTAAACCGCTTTAAATTGCATATCAGTATAGTAGGCTGGTGCAAATAATTTTTGTGAAAAAAAAATTACAGACAAGAACCAGTTGGAAAATATTGTAAATAATAAAAAAAATAAACTTTTTGACATTACCTGAAATGAACGATGAAATGGCGAAAAACCGTTTTTTCAGAACTTAATTTTTTTCTCGCTCATAAATGGTTTAATTTACACGAATATTTGTAAAAGTATGTCTTTTTTGTTGCTGAATAAGCGTGATTTTTTCGTAGTTCAGAAGGCGACTAGTTTTCGCGTTATATACATTTTTCGAAAAAAAACTACCCTTATCTTCCACGAACAATCTTATTGATATTTTTTTTAACCAACCTTAAAGACCAACATTAGTGACAAGGCTTCCTGCGCTTTGCCATTCCAACTATTAGTTTTGAGACATTCTGTATCACTTGTTTCACGTTTTTGTTTGTCTACTATCACAGTGTACTTTGCGTAGCTACTCCATAAGACTTGCCTATGTACCAGGTTCTGTGGGTGTACTAGAAGTTTTGATCGCCATTATTTTAGGGTATTCGTTGCTCTGATGTAATATAATTTTTTATTATATAATTTAATCATTTAAACTATTTGTTTCTTTAATTACCGAACTAAACTTTATAATCGGGTGTTATTTCCCAATTCTAATTTCCTACTTACTTACTAGTAAACGCAACATTTACTTTAGTAATACCGCTATTCTTTCTAGAGGAATAATCGGATAGTTTTATGCGTAGAAAATATCAAAAACGATTCGAGTAGTAGTAAACATCTTTATTTCTAAAAAAGGCTATCGACCTATCGGTCTTTCTGCCCTTGTTTAATACATGTAGTCTTAATCTAAATAAAAAAAAACAAATATGAAAATTCTCTTATTCTAGGTTAACAATATTATTAAATAAAATTCTAATGACAAGAAAAAATTATTTTATTGTCCACTAGTCAGTTGCGTTTGTAAGTGTTCGAGTAGCGTTGATGTAGGGAAACGGAAGCGGGATTGTCTGGTTGGTCTTGTAAGACAAAGGGGATTCAGTATGGTCCAGTTGTAGGGGTTGTTTGTCCATTTTGTCTGTAGCTGTATGAGTCTTTCCGAGATCTTTGTCATGTTTGTGCGTTCGTATAGTAGTTGGGTGGGGGGGTTGTGTAGTGGGTTTTGGGGGTGTCTTATTCGTGTTATTAGTCTTAGTGCAATTTGTTCTGTTGTTTGTGTATAACGTTTTGTCCTTTCTGTTCCGTTGGTCATGAGTATATGTCCGAAGTCTAGCAAGGGTCTACAAATAGCTTTATATATTTTGGTGGCGGTGTAACGATTCGATTTGTTTGTTTTAATACATATGTTTGTATACAGTGCCCGCGTAAATAATGATACCCTCATTTTATTTTTTAAACCAATCGTCGAATTTGGTAGCAACAATCAAATTGTCAATCTTTTGACATAAGAATGACTGCTGAAAATGTCAAAGTGACAGTTTTACACCATTTTCATTTAGTTTTCCTAATGGAATGGCTGGTCGGGTGACCTTGTTTTGAGGTTTGTTCATCCTCCAGTCAACCTTCAATTTTTAGATCATTTGTTTCAGTGGTTTCGATTGACCGATTGCCAATTAAATACCTGACGATTTTGTTGTTTTTTCTAACGCTGTACAAAATTGTATTTGTATCTAAACCGACTCCACCCTAATTGTAATTATCATATACAGCAAGGCCTACCCAGATATTTTTAAACTTTATAAAATGATATCCATTATCCATTTATCAACTCAGAAAAACAGCTTAACTTTTAGGAAATCTATTTTATTAAATGTTCAAAATTTAAAAATAATAACATTAAAATCAGTTAGATTTGTACCTTGACTCCTGTATATTTATCTCATCTTATTTCACGTATACACTCTTAAGTACATTCTTTTTCGTTTTCTTATCCAGTTCGCTTGAATATCCACATATTTCCCCCTATTTTACTGTTTGATTTTCTAGAATAGAAACTTTTTTATTTCTTCTGATATTTTTTGATAGTTTCGATGATCGTTATCTACGTTTGAAAATTTACGTTTCTGTTAGGTATTCTTTAAGTACCATTCTTTATAGTGTTAATTTCTATGCAAACATGGTTTATGGACTCACATTGGAACTAAGAACTGAAGCGGTGATATACGGAGAAGCCGGTTGAAATTTACATCAAGCGGTACGAATATTCTACAAAAGAGTCCCTTTTGCCGAAATTATTACAGAAAATTGCTCCAAAAGTTTTTGAATACTGGCAGTGTTTACCGGAAAAAAAGTACTGAAAGAAAGTCTATTCCCGAAGCCAAACAAATTGATATTGTAGCCACACTCGCCACTATGGCCACCAATTTGCAGTAGTCATCAGTAAACGCCGCTGAAAAATGTGTAGTCTCAGCAACAACTGTACGAAAATTTCTGGAGAAAAACAAGTTCCATCCATAGAAAATCGCTGTGGTTCATCAGCTAACAGAAGATGATCCGGATAGGAGGATGCAGTTTTGTGAACTCATGTGCGAAAGAATTGTTCCATTTCCATATTATGTCAGGCGAATTTGCTTTTCTGTCGAATTAACTTTTTTCTTGAATGGGACTGAATAGGCCGAATGTACGGTATTGGTTTTATGTGAACCAACAAGTATTTTGAGAAACCCATACAAAATTGCCACAGAAAATGAGTGTTTGGGCTGGCATACCTAGGTACTTGGAAATCATTTTGTCAGTCCTATATTTATTGATGAGAATCTTACCGGTGACCATTATCTAGATATGTTTGAAATCCAGATTTATCCGGATATACAAAGGATCGTCAGGGGCAATCCGGAGGAATTTCAGAGTGGCATAGTTTTCCAACAAGACGGTGCACTCCCTCATTATTCAAGAGCAGTTAGGGAATGGCTAAATACAATATTTCCTAATAGGTGGATATCCAATCCATCTATTCAATCAAACAGTAAAATAGGGGGAAATATGTGAATATTCAAGCGAACTGGATAAGAAAACGAAAAAGAATATACTTAAGAGTGTATACGTGAAATAAGATGAGATAAATTTACAGGAGTCAAGGTACAAATCCAACTGATTTTAATGTTATTATTTTTAAATTTTGAACATTTAATAAAATAGAATTCCTAAAAGTTAAGCTGTTTTTCTGAGTTGATAAATGGATAATGGTGTGTGGCACTCATTTTATAAAGTTTAAAAACATCTGGGTAGGCCTTGCTGTATATGATACTTACAATTAGGGTGGAGTCGGTTTAGATACAAATACAATTTTATACAGCGTTAAAAAAACAACAAGCTCATCAGACACTTAATTGGCAATCGGTCATTCGAAACCCACTGAAACAAATGATTTACAAATTGAAGGTGGGACTGTAGGATGAACAGACTTTCAAAACAAGGTGTCACTCGACCACCCATTCCATTAGGAAAAATAAGCGAAAATGGGGTAAAACTGTCACTTTGATTTTCAGCAGTCATTTTTATGTCAAAAGATGGACCATTTGGTTTTATGTAGGCGTCCCAATTTGGTGACAAAAGCGATTAAGGTTCAAAAAATAAAAGGGGGACCCCCCTCTAGTGAGACCTCATTACTTAGTAATAATATACTATAATCAATTATAGTATGGGAAAACTGTAAGACACTGCTTATACGATAAACAGGGTGACTCACGGTCGGTGGCTTATTACACGTTTAAGGAGAACGCGATGCACGATCCATCTGCAAATTTGTACAACGAAGTCATCGGATATGCTCTATTGTCCTAAAATATTTAGTAATGCGTAGTTGCCGCTTATATCGAAAAGTACATACAACTTTGATATTTTAAGCGAGACACCCTATATATTATTGAACGCGTAGATTGGATTTACAGATTTGATTATTTTTGTTTAACGATTTCTATATCTATCTAAAGCGGTTTCCGAAATATTAAATAAAATTCATTATTAATTTTTTTTTTCAAAACATAGCCCCAAGGAATCTTGTATTACAACGCTATTTCGATACCTGGAAACTTAACATTTTGGTAGTGGCTTAAGAAAGCCCTATGCTTGAGCCTCGTGTACAGCAATTTGTTTCAAATTATACAGGATGTCTTGAAGCTACTGAACTTTATAAAGGCTGGAGATAAAAACTGCTCCAATTACATTTTTTCAAATAGAACACCCTGTATATTAGTTCAAATACGGGAAGACGATTAAATTCCCTTTGAAACGGTATATCATGTTTCTATGCCTAAAGCGTCAAATTTACGAAATAAATGGACATTATTGCAAAAACTGGATTATTTCGACTTATTTATCAAAATAGCCACGAAATGCCACAATAGTTGAAGATTTTGTGATTTTTCAAATCAGTTGTCAGCTTGACCGTCAGCACAATTATATAGGCAGCTTTTGTCCACTTTTTATGCAGTTTAGAGAGCGACAATTATTCAAACGTAAAAAATCAAATTACACGCTAGAAATCAGGATCTGCACTTCAAGTGCTCACTCTCAAATAATTCTCCCATATCCATTCATATGTGGAGAATACTCAATTTCTGGGATGTTTGAGGTTATACCCACATCTGGGCGGATACATTGTGGCATTGTCAATAATTTTCCATTAATCTGTATCAGTGTACCAACCTACCACTACTCAAAAATAGGCCCTTAAGTAATTTCTAAGAGGCGTCATTTTATTCTGACACAATTTTTCTTATTTGGGCCCATAGTGCGGCGGTTCCACAGAACCACCGGTAATCACCGGTGACCATCAGGCAGATTTCCAACATATGCAATTCCCATTGAACCGTCCCACAGAAAGCTTCACTAGTTTCTAACTAACACTTTTTATGTACTAACTGTGAAAGGGCCCAACCCAAGCGGATATAATTTCCAATTCGCATGCGCGCATTCACCGTCTTCCACCAAACTACCATATTTAGAACGCGTTGGAAATTTCGAAACGATGGTTAGCAGTGGATGACTAGTGAAGCTTTCTGTGAGACAGTTCAATGGGAATTGCATATGTTGGAAATCTGCTTGATGGTCACCGGTGACCACCGGTGGTTCTGTGGGATCGCCGCCTTATGCACAGGGAGGAATTTTGGGGGGACGAAAAATAGGATCTCATTTCTCTCCTTGGAAAACGCTTGATGGGATTGTTGTAGCTTGAATTCTTCTCAAATTATATCCAAGATTTTTGGAAAATTTACCGCTTATAATATGCGACATGCGGTAACATCTTGATGGAGCTCCGCCATGTGGAGTTATTATAATTATTATGCCGTTGTAGCATAATGTTATGCGCATTACATGAGAGTTTTTAAACAATTCCCACCCTAATCGAAGGATTAGAAGAGATGGAACGATGTCTTGGCATGGCCGGCCGCCAGAATTGACTCCGTGCGATTACTGATGATATTGATCGACCCAAATAATCTGATTGTTACGGATCCGGATTTTGGATGTATTTAATAAAATTTTCGAAACATTTAGAAATCATATTTTTTTTAGTAGTAGTAAACATCTTTATTTCTAAAAAAAGCTATCGACCTATGGGTCTTTCTGCCATTGTTTAATACATGTAGTCTTAATCTAAATAAAAAACAAATATGAAAATTCTCTTATTCTAGGTTAACAATCTTATTAAATAAACTTTAATTTTATTTAATAAGATTTAATAAGATTGTTAACCTAGAATAAGAGAATTTTCATATTTGTTTTTTATTTAGATTAAGACTACATGTATTAAACAATGGCAGAAAGACCCATAGGTCGATAGCTTTTTTTAGAAATAAAGATGTTTACTACTACTAAAAAAAATATGATTTCTAAATGTTTCGAAAATTTTATTAAATACATCCAAAATCCGGATCCGTAACAATCAGATTATTTGGGTCGATCAATATCATCAGTAATCGCACGGAGTCAATTCTGGCGGCCGGCCATGCCAAGACATCGTTCCATCTCTTCTAATCCTTGTTTAAAACTAAAAAATTATTTTATTGTCCAGTAGTCAGTTGCGTTTGTAAGTGTTCGAGTAGCGTTGATGTAGGGAAATGGAAGCGGAATTGTCTGGTTGGTCTTGTAAGACAAAGGGGATTCAGTATGGTCCAGTTGTAGGGGTTGTTTGTCCATTTTGTCTGTAGATGTATGAGTCTTTCCGAAATCTTTGTCATGTTTGTGCGTTCGTATAGTAGTTGGGTGGAGGGGTTGTGTAGTGGGTTTTGGGGGTGTCGTGTTATTAGTCTTAGTGCAATTTGTTCTGTTGTTTGTATATAACGTTTTGTCCTTTCTGTTTCGTTGGTCATGAGTATATGTCCATAGTCTAGCAAGGGTCTTAATTTTTTTATTAAATTAAGTTTTTGGAAATATATGCATAATATAGTATATAAAATATACAGGCTATGATTTAAAAAATGTTATTGGATCTTCTACCGGAGTTATGGACTATCCTGTATAAGAGCTGGTACATATTGTTTCAAACATTTTTATTTTTTTCATGTTTAAGAAACAAATCGGGGATGTCGTTTCGTATGACATTGTATAATATACTACATAATAATTAATAAATAATTTACCGTATTAATTAAATTTATGGAAAAAAATGAGAATATATAAATATGGTACAAGCAATTAATTTATTCATGGTATACTGGTAATTATCAGCCGAGCGATGTAGAATACGTGATACGTACCAAAATACCACTAAGGAGTACAGTACAGTCTTTACCAAACGACTGATGGTAGTTCATACCAAAAGGCAAAATACCAAAGAGAGAATATTAATGGTAAAATCAATATAAACCTTAATCAAGGGTTTGCAAAAGAAGCACGTAACGAGTAGTGTGTTGTTGAGGTATTTCGTGCTCCTCTAAAGTTAAATGCTTCCAAGCGTGCGATCTCAACGAAAATCCCCAACTGGAATTTACTCCGACAAATGATAGCAGAAGTGACCATTTCAACCTATCAAAAAGTCAACTTAGCACGATAATATACATCTGAAAAGATCGCGTTATTCAGTTACAGTTCTAAGGGGGATGCGCTGTGAAAGCGCCATCGAACCAGATTCAACTCAGTGTTACCCATATCTTAATTAAACTGGATTTAAAAACTCTGCAGTTGGTGCCGATCGTCTTTCATGCAGTTGCCGTTGCTGTTGTTCGCGTTTTCATGATTTATATTGTGCAGTGCGCAGTTGCCGACGTTGGAAGTTTATTGGTCAGATTGACAGATTGTATGCCCATATGATTTCTATATGTTGTGTGTTGTGTTTACCTAATATTACACACCTTAATTCAATATTTTAATATGAAAATGTTGAGATTGTATAGACGCAAGCTACTTGCTTTTACGATCAGTTTAACTTTATATTTGCCATTGAATAAAAAGCAGCAAATGCGTAATCTGCCATCTTGCCAAAAACGTAAACAAAACACGGCCTCGTTTTGACAAATGTCACTCACGTGATATGAAACTCTTTCTCTCATTGGTTAATCGCCAACTGCACGAACGACAGTCGCCGGCGAAATAAAATTTGTTTAATTACCAGGGGCATGGAAACGACGAACTACACACTACGCCGGGTTTATAAATTGATATGTGCGCGACCGTATGTTTATTTCTCGAACTGTGGCAACTGCGAACGACTAGCGGCAAACGGCACCATCTGCAGAGTTTATAAATCAAGCTTTATTTACCAACGGATATCAACGTCATATTTAAAACCTGAGAACAACCCAAGAAGAAGCGTTCTTTTTTGTCGTTGCTTAAGTTTGGATAAAAAATTATTTTGGAATATCTTAGTTTTTGTAATCGCAGAATACCTATTTTTGCAGGTGTACTTCAACTTCTCCAGAACAGAACGTCCCGAAGATTTTTACAGTCGCGGCTTACCCCAGAGATGGAAAGGAAATTAGTGTTTTTAACGTCTCAAGTCCGATTTGGAAACCATAAACGATATCAGGATTGGTTTCAGAGACAGTATCTCGCCACGCCAGAGTCCCAGTCACTAAGATGTGATATTATCAGGTTTGTCTTTTAACTGTTTAAATATATTAATATGTATTTTGTATATTCTTTTTCCTGACTGTACTTTAATTCATTCCAATGTATTCCTGGGTTTCAGTCAATTTTATTGTTTATTATTTAAAATGTTACAAATACGTTTCGGTGTCTTTATCCACCATCATCAGTTTGTCTAAAATATCCATTTTACATTCATTATCAATTCAAATGAATTCAATTCAATGAATTGATAATGAATGTAAAATGGATATTTTAGACAAACTGATGATGGTGGATAAAGACACCGAAACGTATTTGTAACATTTTAAATAATAAACAATAAAATTGACTGAAACCCAGGAATACATTGGAATGAATTAATATGTATAAAATTGAAACTTGGTCATAGAAGTCGCTATTGCAGTGATTCTCAGTCATCGGGTCTCCCGATACGGGTAAATAGCGGCTGTATCTCGATAACGGTAAGGACTAGCGGTTTGGGAATAAATCCTTATAAGTAAAATTGGCACAAAAGAAATGGCTCTAAAGTGTTTTGAAGTTCGTAGCTCAACCGCTAGGGGGCATAACTTCTATACCCCGCACGTACATCGTACATAAATAGCGACTGAAAAAAAACGTTCATATAAAAGTGTGGTGGTTGTCGTAAAACTATTTATGTTACTTTGAAGTATACAGGGTAGCTCAAAATAAAGTTATGACGGCCAAGTTTTTTTTATAGAATTGCCGACTTTTTAATCCAGATTCAGACTCTACATTTAATTCGAGGCATTTTTGTCAATATACTATGTGACTAAATTTAATAGTTTTGGACATAACGACATTTGAATATGGGAACGCAACAAAATTTATCCAATTTTATCGCGAGTTCAGGGGTAGGGACTTTTTGACATAGTTGTTTAATGCTTACTGGTTTGATTAGGTTAGCACATTGATCTGTAGTTTTTTCTTGTGATTATAAACATGGCTAATAACCAAACATTCTCAATTGGCGAGCGATTGGCGAATGCGATATAATTCAAGCCGTGTCGAAGCCTAATAGAAGCGGCTAGTCGACCATATGCATTTACATATCCCACTAGAAAACAACTTATCCGCGAAGTGCTGCGAAAAGCCCTATTTCGTTTCAGGCAGACTGGAAATGTAAGATACACGAAAAGAATGAAGGAGTTTATTCTCAGCGAAGACGAAATCTACGAGTTAGAACAAGATCAGTAGCCAATGGTTTATTAGGCTGCGGAGAGAATAGATATTATTGAGTTAATTCCTGTAAAAGAAAAATATGCAAACCAAGCAGCTAATGTTTTCAACTGTGACTTAGATCCCCCTCCATTCGCTCCTATTGCGAGCGTAGGGCAATTTGGGATATTCCCACACGGAACGGGAATGACGATCCCGTCTTTGTAGATTGGACAGTTTGGTGAATGTGCAATAAAATGAAATAAAACTAAATGTGTATCGCGCAAGAGGTATGCCCATTAACTTATTTAGGGGGAAACCCTTGAAATGGTTTATGTCACTTGGTTAGTGTCGGCCCAGAAGCAAACCACACACAACAAGCAAACAGAAAAAAAAAACAACTAAAAGAACATAAATAAAGAAAATATTAGTTAATAGCTCGCATAATTCTACGGTCACAATCGTATCGCTGTTGTCACTTACAAATAACTCCAAAAATTCCCAGAAAATTTTTCAATCTGCACTAATTTCAAGTATGCTCTAAGTCCTCAGTAAATTGTACAATTTATCGACTGCAGCTCAATTCCACGCTTTACGCTCATATCTGATGACCTTCAATGAATGGCGCAATTTATTACCCAATAAGGTGGTACGTAGTGTAATAGCGGCATTAACGTAAAAAACAATTACAGGCGCCGCCCGGTCAGAAATGAAGCGGTGGAGGTAGAGGCTTTAGGTCAAATGACTTTAGAACCAACAACTAGTGCAAGACAGTTGTCGACTTCCACTGGAATAAAGTCAACCAGTATTGTGCGACTGAAAATCAGAATTTAACTTTTAATATCTGTTTTTCGGAGGCGGCAAGTTTTTACTAAATGTCATTGTTAATTGTCACAACTGCGGATATTAATCAGATATTAACTTACATATCAGCAGGGATTATTCAGAAAATCTATTGAGATCGCAACAGGATGGTTCACCACCGCATTGTGTTTTAAAGGTTTGGCAATTTCTTAATCACAATTTTCTTGCCATTGGATTGGTAGAAGTGGTCCAACTAAATGGCCTGAAAGATCTTCGGATTTGACTCCGTTAGATTGTTCTTACGGGGTAATCTCAAGTCGAATGTATTCTTAACTTCTCCAGGAATTTTGGCGCCAATTTCTCTCACGGTCAGAAAGTTAACGGACTTTGAACATATGATTTGTGCGTTATTGTGTATAGTTAGTGTTCATGAAGAAATAATCGCTTTACTCATTCGAAGTACCAAATTTTGAACCAAAAAAATGTACCACACACCATAAAGGCTTCTAGAGAACCTTATATTTGATAACTCAACCCCGTTTGCTATTTATCTTTTTTGGGTTGAAATATCGCCTGCATGGGGTGAAAGCAATCACCGCAAGTATCTAATAGAAAACCTTCCTCCTCTTCACTAAAGTTGGCGTGTCCGAAGATTCTTGCATAGCAGCATTGCAGCAACTGTCGAATTGCAGGCAATTATTGGTTAACACTAGGCATTTTTGTTCGAAATTTTATATTGCACAGTTAATTACGCACAATTAATTGCACGAGTTCTATTTTCATGCAAATTTCAGGCATGTTCAAATTATTCAGATGAAACTAATGTTTTTTGGTGATATTTTAAGTTGTTATATTGGAGTAAGACCGATATTAGAAAAATTGAAAATCATTTTAGAGGTGACATCGACAGATGGATATGAAATCTCTTCGTAATCAATTATTTATTGTTTTTCAAATGGCTGGAGAGACAGTCGAGGCAGGGTTGAATCAGCCAGAGCTCTGTCACACGGGAGATCACTTCGACGGTTACCTCATCGCCATTGATAATGTCTGCCGCAGCTGCAAACGAAACGTCCGGTTCTAAACCTTATGGGCCACGGCCTACGAGCCCGGAAAAAAAATTACTATTGTGTCCGGCCGTGAAAGCCTACATACCTTAAAACGTACTAATTATAGCACTTAAAGCTCGTTCACACGGTGACATTATTGCCGTGACATCTAATGTCTTAATGTCATAGTGTCGCGACGTTAGAGTCACATATCACAATTTATCAAAAGAGATAGACTTTCGAGGCCATTCCTTGAAACAAGTGGGTTTTTCGGGTTTTTAGGCCGTCGTTCGGTAGAATTTCTTCTTGACGTTTCGCAAGCACGTGCGGCTTGCATCTTCAGAAGTGGTTTGCTTGAACTCTTACACTGTTCTGATGAGGCACAGGTCCTGGCCACGACAACAGGGTATCGCCCCCGACTAATACGAGAAGCCATTGAAATCTACAAACACGACGACAATTTCAACAGAAAAGAAGAGACAATGGCGCTGAACAGGATATGGTTTCCAGCACTCACCAACGCAAAAACAGCAAGAAAAAGCAACAGCTCAGGACAGGAGAGAGAATCCAGTACACCGGAGGATAGCAACAGGCAACAGAATGCGCAGGCTCCGATGACACAGGCCACGTCATCACAAACCACGTCATCGCAACCGGTGCATAAATACGGACTGCGCCCGAGGAATCGCATCAGAACAGTGTAAGCGTTCAAGCAAACCACTTCTGAAGATGCAAGCCAGCACGTGCTTGCGAAACGTCAAGAAGAAATTCTACCGAACGACGGCCTAAAAACCCGAAAAACCCACTTGTTACATATCACAATTGTTTGATATACTGACACCGTGATACTGGCGATGTCGCGGTAACAGTTTGACATTACTTCACGGTTTCCAATCCTTAGCGTGATTTTTTATTTCATTTGCTTTTCAGTCATGTTCTCCTTTGATTTGTTTACGTTTCTGGAATGTTAGCAGTCATACTCATGTCTGAAATAAATAGATTGCAGAAAATAAGGATAGACATAAACGGGATCAAGCAGAAGGACCCTTTTTAATTTAGAAAACGTGAAAATGTTGAGGGCTAAATTAGATCGTTTCGCGGCACCTATAATAATGAAGTTGGGAAGGTAAAAAAAATCCATGATGACTGGCTCTGGTGCTAATGAAATTTATAGGCCCAAGCTCCCTTCGCAGTGTTTTTGTAGCACCTACTTTGTTTCTACGCATATTACACCGTCTTATCCACACCGGCTTTTAAAATTTTTGTCTCAACTTCAAAATACATAATTATTTCTTCTAACACATCCGCTACTGCAATCACGAGTTTCGCCATTTTGACAAGAGTGTGTCGCGATGCTATGTGTTGGTGCGTGTGAAACTTAGTGCCATGACATCGAATGTCGGATCCCGTCACGGCATTAGATGTCATCGTCTGAACGAGCCTTTAGTTGTTGATCGTTATTAGGAATAGGTCATATTATGGAACCTATACTTCGATAAGATCATTCGTGATTGTATTGTGAGTTAAAGCTCGTTCACACGGTGACATTAATGTCGTGACATCTAATGCCGTGACAGTGGTCAGTGTCACCTCTGTATATCAAACAATTTTGATAAGTGATATTAACGTCACGACACTGTGTTTCAACTGTTGCAGAATTCACGTCACGATATTAGATGCCACCACATTAATGTCACCGAGTGAACGAGCTTTTATTCATTTTATTTCTATGTTCATCAAATCAAATCTTCTGGGACACCCTGTATACATATTTTTTACAGTTGTTGATAGTATCTGGTCAGCGATAATATTTGAAAGCCACAATTTAAATGTAATATTACTCTGTAGTGTACAATCTGACATTTTTATGACAAATTTCAATTATATTTGTTTGCAGGTTTATAGTAGGAGTGATTCATCCTACAAATGAACTTTTGTGTTCTGATATAATTCCACGGTGGGCAGTAATTGGGTGGTTACTAACAACTTGTACAAGTAATGTTGCTGTCTCCAATGCAAAGCTCGCTCTGTTTTATGATTGGTTATTCTACGATGTTGAAAAGGTAATATAAAGTTGAACAACAAAGAAGAATAAATAATGTTGTTGTACTTTCTGGATGAATGATTTCGGATGATGACTATTCAACATTAATTGATGTTTTATTACTTTTTCTAAATCATTCATGGAGAATATTTTTATAGTTATTTCATTTTGCAGGATAATATTATGAATATTGAGCCAGCCATTTTGGTAATGCACCATTCAATGAGATCGCACCCTGCTGTTACTGCAACCCTTTTGGATTTTCTTTGCCGAATAATCAATCATTTTTATCCTCCGTTGTTTGATAAAGTTCGGACTGGAATTTTTAGTTCTCTTAGACAAATTCTCGATAAACGAGTTCTTCCTAGCTTAGTACCTTTATTTGACAACTCAAAATTGGATAGAGACCTGAGGAATATGGTAAAAGATACATTTCGGGTTGGTGTACATATTTTATAGCTAGTAACATAGAAAATAACAGTTTTTTTCAGGAGTTTTGTATTGAGCCTTCCAATTTACATTCGTCAAGTTCAACTTCACGTGAAGATTTAAACAATGTTAATAAATTTGAAGATGAGACATTAGAAATTTCATTGAACAATCATCTTTTAGATAGTGAACCAACTTTTAGTGATGATGATGATGAGTCGGAATTAAAAATAACTAGCATGGAAGATGATACCGATGATGATGATATTCCGTTGTCAAAGGTAAATCCTTAAACGTAATCTATTGAGACTTTATTTTCAAATAATATTTTTATAGGTCCGATTAAAAGAAAAAAGCGACAAAAGTGACGACAGTTTTATTGATGGCTTGTTGGGAGATCTGTTAGGAAAACTTCAAGAAGAAAACGATTCCGACAAACGCTGTTACATTACCAATGAAATAATAACAGAATTAATAGAGTTAGATATCAACAAAAATCAAAGTGATGAGGATATGCTGTGTTCAGTCTCCCGTGCATTTGCTAATTGTATTATCGATGATTTAAAAAGTGACAAAGTGTTTCCTGACGTGCTCAGTCAAGACAAGTTGACAGACAGTGTGCGAAAACCTCTTTTTGTTATACTTCAGACTGTTTACGGGTATTCAAGCTCAAAAGATGACCAAACTAAGAAAAGCATTCTTATTCGGTTTCTAGCGGAGATGCATTCTCAGTTACCTTGTTTAGGTAGGTTTCTTTTCTTATAGTATACTGCACAACTGCATGGTAACGCCTCGTAGTATGTGATTGGTACACTCAATCTTCTGGATTTGTAGATGAGCTAAAATAAAATATTTTTTATGAAACTTAAATCCGCAAACGTACGCTTAAATAATAGTGTTTCAATTCTTTTAATCGTACCAGTCATTTAAGTAGCAAATGCGGCGAATTTTATATCTTTCTGTGCATGTGGACAAAAAAAACTAATTTCTTAGTTTGCCATCTTTATTACAAAACTACGTTCGTACACGACGGTTAATGGAATAAAGACAAAATTTGTGGGTCTGCTTTACTACTAATATCAATTTCTTATCTCTAATTAAGCTAACTCAGCATAGTTTGTAGAATCTACTTTGTTGTGGACATATGTACTTGAAAAAAAAACACGTTCAACACCCAAAAGCATGAACATGTACAGATTTCGATACAATGTCGAAAAGTGTCGTTTTTAGAAAGGCTACTGCGTTTGCAGAATAATAGCCCCAATTTCATATTTTAAGTTTTATGAAAATGCCACATTTCACATTATGTCATTGCCAAGTCACGTTTCGCCATTAATTTTTGCGTACGTTTCTAGTTTCTCAAAAACGTATTTTTTTTGAAATACCACGGTATTTTCCAAAAAATATCGATAATTAATTAAGGACTCCTGACAAAGTAATAAATAGTAAAAACTACAAAAATGACAAGAACGTCAGTTTTACATATTTGCTTTTCCAAATTTTCCGAGGAAAACTAAAACAAATGACATACGCTCTTGCGCAAAAGTAGAACACATTAAAAGTGCTTCTTTATGATCATGGCTTTTATGCGAACAGTAACAGTTGTTGGTTCATTCGAATAAAAATGTATTATTTGCTCATGGTTTCGGGATAAATTTATAAAAAAAGTGTTGAAAGTATTGACTCCAGCTTCGATTACATCTTTGTCTGATGTATTGTTTTACTTTAACGAAAATATCGTGCATGTCCTGAATATCCTGTGCCGCGGCTCTGATTTTTCCTCTGTGCGTTGCGGTCTTATACACACAATTTTAAAAATAGTAGTAGTAGTAGTAAACATCTTTATTATTAATAAAACGCTATCGACCTATCGGTCTTTCTGCTCATTTCTCTGGTAAAAAGAATACCACACAAATACTTGATTGAGTTGTCCAAAGAAGTCCAGTGCGTGCAGTCTGCAAAACCACCTCACTTCGCCTAATACATATTTCTTTGTTATTTCTCGAGTCTTGTTTTGTAGTTTTGTGGATACGTATGATGGAGTATCCGTATGTGGAGTAAAATAATAAGTTTGTCTTTGTCATTCTGTGCATTCCTTTCACACATGTAGGATTTAGGACTAGCCCAACTCACGTAAAAAAGTAAATTTGAAACGTGTGTAAAGGCCGATTAATACTAACAACAGTACTACAGTACAACAACTTTTTTCCTGCCGAAACAATTGGCAAAATGGCTTTTTTTTGTCAAATTTAACTTCATTCTTCAAGTGGATAAACATACTTAGTCTATACTTATATTGCACATATACTCCTATAGAATATGAACTTCAAATAACAGTTTTACTTGCAATTGTCCCTTGTGGTTGCGTGTTGGCCTTCCCTCAGAATTACAGAATAGACCGAAAATAGGCTCCTGTGTTGGCTGTCTTTGCGACGTCAAATGCGCAATAATAATAACGCTTATAACCTTACTTTTAAATATTTCAATTATATCAACAAATAATCTATTGACCGCACAACTGACTGCATCGAGTTTCATCTGTCTTTCTAGCCTTGAGAAAGACCCGTCCAAAGGGTCGGAACGTTGGCCAATTTTAGAGTATAAAAGGAGTTTTTAATTCAGTCCTAAACCCGCTATCCAAATGTTCTTATTTATTGCTTTACGTATTTTTTTGTCAATTTCCAATAACAATAAACACATTTGCAGATTGAAAACCTTTTCTAGGCCTAGTAATAATATATGTAAACATGTCTTTTCGTAACTCCAGGCTTTTGACCACATTTTACAAGTGGAAATCCCAATCTAGATATTTGAAGACCATTATCAAGATCGACACGATGCAATGGCATGAAAAATTCAGGAAGAAACACAAGGGGCACGTGGTTGTCTTTATGCCTTTACGAAAGCGCTATGTGCTAATCCATCCATGGTAAGCTTTATATCTGAAATCAAAGATGTAGCACCGCCACGTGCCTAACTTGTTTCCTTGTACATTTTTCTAATTATCTTGAAACATACATTTTGGCACTTGCCCCCTTTGTTACTTTGGTTTTGGATCGCCACAAACCAACAAGCAACAGCACAAAGATTGATTATGCATTTTTGAAAATAGGTAAATACACCAATACCAAAGAGTAATTAGTCTTTGTCAATACTACAAAAATAAATAAGTAAATGACATTCAAAGTAAAGTTATGGTAGTTCCGTCGTTGGTATTCTTCATACTAAACGTCACATGGTCAGCCAATCACAGGGTCTTATTTTCAGTCTACTCTGTAATGGTGAGGGAAATACAATACGCCTTGTGGTTGGGTACGTTTAAAACAAACTACACCTTCAGTCAAGCTGTTTAGTTCAACAACACAAATCAAGCTGTTTAGTTAGTTAACAGATAAAAATCTAATCAAGACGAACATCTAAACGGTCAGGCAAGTCACTTTTTAAAAAGTTTTTGAAATTTTTCCGATTTAAAGGTTTATTTTAAATAAATGGTTCGTCGTTTCTGTGTTCGACAAATTTGCACCACATGCTCACACTATACCTGTTTTGGTAATCCAATTCTGGCATTCAGGGAGAATTTTTTTTGATCAATAGTGCACTTTGTGCAAAATAACGTTGCCACGGCTAGTAAAAGTTGCTTCCGTTTCATCGCACCTCAATTCACCATCACCACCCTTACGGAAACACACTGTAAATTTTCAATTTAGTTTACTTTATATCCCACCCATAGTTTTCGACTTATGTTCAGATATATTATTTGCTTCCATTTTTTATTTTATTGGAAATTTGTACCTACTTTTCAACGGAAATTGTTTTTATTGTTCGTGGTAACAATTTCAATGCGAACAATTCCAGATGTTTGCTAATTTACCATCTATATGATTAGTATTCCTATCTATATGATTGGAAAAGTTAGACAAAGTACGCCATTTTCATAATAAATGTAAAATATCATTTTCAACATTTTCGTAATTCTCGAGGCTTTCTGCTCATATGTAAACAATAAAACATGTTTTTTTTTCAGGCTATTTTGTACTCTACTTCCTCAAAGTGCAAATAAGAACAGAGAATAAGAGAGACGATAATACTAAGGCTAGTGCTCTTAAAATTGCTTTATATAAGGAATTTTGTAATAGTATTGAGAAAAAATTGGACCAATGTCTTTATGACGATTTATACGCATGTCATATGGTGGACACCAAACTCATGATGTGGATTGTACCGGACCTTTATCGAGATTTCAAACAGCATTTGATCAACAATGCACAGGCCCTAAAAGTGATCATTTCCGCTATAGATGCCAAACAATTGCAGACTCTGGTTGGAAAGGTATTTTATATTTTTACACATTTATATATAAATATTCAATTCAATCAACCAGTTCAAATGAATAACTTTGAATGAACATATGCCGTTTATTTTGAAACTGGCCTAACTCCATTTATCTTCAAATCGAGATATTTACGGGTTTGCGTTTCAATGAATTTAAAAATATAAGTATAGGAGATCCTAATGAGTCATACTGCTTAAGTATATCTAAGGGTGTTAATTTTGTAGTTCCTATTAAAATAGTGGCAATTATTAAGCGAATAATATGCGTTTTCTTATCAAGAATGGAGTTAGGCCACTTTCAAAATGAACAAGCAGATTCATTATAAAATTTGAAGGTGCCTAAGTGTTGCCCACTGCTTGCAAAGCTTATTTGTACATCTCACTTCAATAAGATTTTATTCGTTTGTTAGACGAATTAAAACTGCCAAGCTTAACCACATTTTTGTTTTAAGCATATTCCTGTACTTGAAAGTTTAAATTCAACGTCTGACTATTAATTCTGAATTTGCAGGTATTGCAAGGACACCTGGTCATGTTTAAGGCTGAAAATTTGCATGGTCTTCTTAAGGCTACTCTCTGTTGGGAATCGATCGAACAGTTTTTCTTTTGGCAACTGATCAACGCTCACGATGTGAACATCGACACCGTATTGCCTCTTATTACGGAATTGGATTATGATCTACATCCCGAGGCGCTCACGGCCATAATGTTGATGCTGAAACAGGAGAAACCGAACGCGGACTACATTAAATGCCTTTTTTCAAGGGATATCTGTGATAATGGTGATTTGTTTATCTTTACCGCGATAAAGTACTGGTGCGACGAGTACATTGACAAGGTGGCTGAGTTAATATCTGCACTTTTGAGTACGAGGTATCCGTCAACATCACCGAATAAAAGGAAAAGAACTAATGCAGGTACTGTGTCTTTAAATGTGGCTAAAATATTGGGCGCGACTCAAATTAAATGGTAAATAGTGAAGCTTTGTAATGGTTCACCATCTTACTCTACTTAATTTATTTTTATTATTTATAGTATATGATAAATGTCTCTTAGATCGTTCCTAGACTTATTCAAATTGAAAATTTTATTACTATCTGCAAATGTATTTTATGGATTGATTATTTCATTAGAAAACCGTTATGCAAATTATTTTGACAATTTGAAAATTTGCAATGGCTAAAGGTATCGGGGGAACAAAAAAGATAGACAAAATTCCTCGGAACCGTTTCTATAATAAGTATGGCGAACCAAAGTTATGTATCAACTAAACTACCCCCACCAACCGTCTAGCCTCTAGCCACCCCAACTCTAAAATTTTAAATGACAACCCCCTACTTGTCATAGCTCTGTTTAAAGCACTTCGAAAATGCTTTACGATTGAATGAAGTAGTCTCCGACTTATTGATTAAAAAACGAGTGAAGTATTTTAATTTTTCTCTTATTTAATGAATTGTTCAAAATCGTTTCTATTACTTTCCTCAAGTTTTCAAATTCATCATGAACATTATCGAAAGTTTCTCTGGATAGAGACCGGCATGCTTGTATGAGTCTATCTCGTAATTGCTCAATTGAGTTAGGCTGGGTTTTAAAAACAACAGATTTTAGGTGTCCCCAGAAGAGAAAATCAAATGGCGTTAGATCTGGCGATCGTGGTCTGGTGGCCACTCAATAGGGCCTTGTCTTCCAATCAATTTATTTGGATACTGATCATCCAACCATTGTCCATTCTTAGAACCGTAAATAAATATCATTTCTACACGTTCAGCTATGTGGAAAACACCACAACAAAGATCTTACTAGTACTAATGCACAAATTTCTTAGTATGAATAGTAATCATTACTTGATTTATGTCAGTACAAAAATGAACGACCAGTAAACACACTTTACATCTCGACTGAGAAAAACCGAAACTTGTTTACGTTGCCAGAAGGTGTTTGGGTTAGTTCTTGATCCATTTTATATAAATAAATAACCGAAATAATATCCAATTGAACAATTTTGTGTTGCCATTTGATAAGACTTATTGCTGTAGTTTGAAATTGTTTTTATGATTAAGTCGAAGTTAAGAAAGCACGTGCAAGTTCTTTTAAAATTTAAAAGAATAAAATCTTCGCACTATAATATACCTACATAGTTATAGCACAAACATAAAAAAACGATTCCTTAATTGTGTGAAATGTTTAATATTTATTCAGATTTGGAGGGTCGTGTTCAAGTCGTGTCGATTCAGATGAAAGGAAAATGTATTTAATTTGTCCAAGGGGCCCATAAAAAATAAACTTTCATACAACGTCAGAAACATCGTCTTGTTTAGGCCACACCCATTGGTCAAACTCAGGTTTTTAAAATTTTACGGTTATCTTCTCTCCCTTGAAACCTATTTTGCGGCCCAAATAGTACCAAGTTAAGTAGTTAATAAATTAAAATAATTAAAATTATAAGCAAGTTGAGTAGGTCATTTAATTGTACTTGGTTTACTAGATTAAAGGTACCATAAAGAAACTGTAGGGAAATTTAACAAAAAGAAAAATATGTTGAAATTGCTTAATGTGCAAAAATGGACAGTTATTGGCCACATTTTTATAGTAATTAGCCAATATTTGGACAGTAATTGGCCATATGAACCGAAGGGCTAATAATGACACAAAAATGGAGAAACAGAAAAAGAAAACAATCTGTTTCCTTTTTTCTCGGCTCTGCTCCATACGGGCAATGTGCCAGCTCACGAAGAGAGGTGACTTTGTCTGGTAGGGCACATGTACGAATATCACTTCGCAATATTTTTTTATGGGTACGGCTGGGATTTCAACCACAGACCATCAGGTTATTAGCCTGTCGATCTGATAGCTCGGCCACCATGCCAGCGCCTTGTTTCGTTTAAATTTCTTTTAAACTAATATCTTCTGAACTTAAACTGTCATTGTCTGTGTCTGCTTCTTTATAACAATTATGACATAGGAATAGATCATCATCTTCCATATCGGGAGCGTGTCGTTGGTGAGATTTTGGGCTGCATTTATAGTGACAAATTTTTTTGCAATTATTACAACTAATTTTAAGCTTTGGCCGATTACAAAGTGAACACGTAGTTTGTTTTTCAGATTTATTTGCACATTTTTTTGTTGTTCCTGCTGCTTTTCTTTCCTCGCGTTCTTTCTTTCTTCAACCCAGCAATGTGACTCAGGTGAACAATAGTAAAATAGTTCTACCCTTGTAACACGATGAAAACCATGAAAATGAGATGTTTTATCACATTGTAGTAATGATCGGATTCTGGAAGGCTCCCAATTTCTCATGAGAAACAATTAGCACCCTGAAGAAGGAGGTAATAAATCGCCGAAAGCTTGGTAGCTCAAAAAATTTTCTTTTTTCACCACTGCATAGACCGTATCCCCAAGAAATAAAACCATCTTTCAAGTGCAAAAAGGAGTCTCAACAGTATTTGCCAAAAGCTCTGTTTGTGTCACCGTCTGCTTGTAAGTCGGAAGATTTTTGCACCTCTTGAACTTCTATTTCAATATTAGTATAGGTATAGGCCAATAACTGTCTAGGATGAAAATATCTGCACTTTATTTAAAAGACAAATACCTTCTAACATATTAAAAGTGCCCTGTGCAAAAAATGTATCAAATAGTAGAGTTTTGTAAAATACAGTTATCGGCCACTCTGGCTAATAACTGAATTTGCATTACAATTACTGTGTATATTTTCCTGACTGTATTTCAATTTAATTTAAATGAAATTCCTGGGTTCCAGTCAATTTTGCCAGCAATTATTGCTTGCCAAAGTTGAAGGTAGAATCAGCCATGCATGCAAACTGATGATGGTGGAGAAAGACACCGAAACGTTTTTGTAAATTGAATAGTAATAAACAGTAAAATTGACTGGAACCCAGGAATTTCATTTAAATTAAATTACAATTACTATACAATTGTTGGCCAATTGGGAATACATTGTAACTTACCTTTAGAATCACCACGAATGAAAATAAATAATGATATTATTACTTATGGAAGCAACTTGTACACTGGTCTTATGGTGTTATCTTAACAGCTTCCATAAGATGTTAATACTGTTTTACCAACTTCAGTCACGGTCAGTCAATTTTAAAATCGGTGCATCATCTCTGTTTCAAATAAGTATATGGTAAATACCTAATAAGAAGATGCCTGTAGCTACCGTAGGTGTTGTGCTAGATCTACCTAACCATCGCGGTGTTCTTAAAAATAAAGTTTGAAACCAAACTGACCAATTACTGTACTGTTTACCCTACTTTATTCTTAAACAAATTTCATAGGTTCTAATATATCTCGTATACGATTGAAAAAAAATTATATCTGATGGTTGCATTTTAGTTTTTGGTCCAAACGGAACTTTTTTTCGTAAAATTAATAATAATGACAATGATTATCATATTTAGTTTGATTATGTATTATCCACTCTCGCAGAATAGTAAAGTGTTTCTACAAACCCTTTCAGTAACTAAAATTTCAGTGGCTAACAAAAGCCAACTGTTTGTCAATAGCGTTTTTTAAGCTTGAAAACTTTGAAAATTTTAGGTCGCAACTAGGACCAACAATCCCGCTTTACTGACAAGTACTTTTACGAACCTAAATGCCACAACTACGAATTGATATGAGGTATCAACAGAAATTGGACTTTTTATTGTTAATGAGTCATTCTGTATATTTCATATCTCTAATAGATGTGTATCTATTTGTGAAAATACCCTATTTTCAAATAATAGTAGTTAGAATGTTATTTATTTAATGCGCATTATGCAGTTTCTAGTTAAATAAATTAAACCTGCTTTGAGGAAGGCAAGAAGAATATACTTCTGGATATTCCTTCCTTTTTTGATAGGATGTGTAAAAAATCATCAAACCAGGCCTTTATTGTTTTGGTATATATGGTTTTTGAAGCAATTCAATAATTAAACAAAATTACAAAATTCTGATAGAAACTATATAAACAAATTGTAACTTATGTTATGCTTTGTTAGTTGGTGCCTCGAGTGTACGAAGGTAAGATTCTATTCAAGGGCGATTGAACATTATTCTATTTTTGCGTAATATTCATTGTATATCTTTGCAGTAAGTTAAGTCCATAAGAATATCTTTGCAGTAAGTCAATCTATAAAATTAGGTATCTACTAACTACGACATTATTTTACAATGTTTGCTTTTGTTGTAACAAGTTATGATATTCTGCTTTGTATTGAAATTATTTTTCAAATATTATATGAAATTGACTCATTCCTGATATGTTTTCTATTATGTTAAAGGTAATAAAGTATTAAGTACCACCGTTCCAAGCGCGGACCAGGTCTTAGGACATTTAGAGAAATTAAGAATAATCTGCGAAAAACATGACTGCATGGCGATATATACTTTAGATTCCATGCAGAGGGCTCTGAGTGTGGCTCAAAGCAATAGGTAAGATCATTTTTTTGTAAAATGTTTGCTTAGGAGATTTGTTGTAACGAAACTGTCTTTTATTAGTTACGTTTTTAGTGAGTTAGTTATTTGTCTTTAACGCTCTGAAACCTATGCTAATACATCAGTGCATTCAAGATGTGTCATACTGATGCGCATTTTTTTAAAAGGTCCTTGCACTGGTTTGATTTGAACTCTCTCTAGTCAAATAATTGACTTCCAAAACGGACAAAGATCGTTTTTGTTTGAAACCATTACAACAGTTGGATTTACAAATAGGCATTTTGTGCGCATAAGCAACTAGGTTTTTCTTGGTTTCTGAGAGCTTCTTGACTATTTTACATTGCCTAATTCTTAATTCCATCTAAAATAAGACAGCTTGTGTACTACATTTCACTTTTTTAATATTCACTTGATTTCATTTTTGATTCAGTATCATCTCTCATATTTGAACTTATTTTTAAAACATGTTTTTCAATTATGTCTACATAACTATGAAATACTAGTATATCAATTCTAAATTTTTGTGAAAGAAAATACTATTATTTCGTTCATTTTGTCAATCGTAGTTTAATCTGTCACATCACATCACGCCTAAACTTACCAAGGTTAGATCATTGGTAAGCTAACTTTCATATTTGTGAAAATGTTTAAATATTTTAGTAACGATAGCCAAAGAAAGCAGTTTGGAGAATTATTTGCATTAGTGGAAGAGGAAGAAGAAATCAGCGCAACGAAGAGTAGTAGGTTGCAGGGCAGAGGACGAAAGCCGGCATCTTCTAGTAAACCAACCGTTGCAACTGTAAGTTCAAGTAAAAGACAGGTAGTCAGAGATCTGACCGACAGCTCAGACGACAGTAGCGAGGTTGGTATAAACTACTATTATTGTGTATATTTTCCTGACTGTATTTCAACTTAATTCAAAAGAAATTCCTGGGTTCCAGTCAATTTTATTGTTTATTTATTATATTATACGTTCGGTGTATTTTATTGTAGTGAAGGCTGTTTCCACCTTCACCTTTGGCAAGCCATTCATATCATAAAATACTATCACATATAGTATATCATACAGCAAAGACACTTTCTGTCGGGACACGGATTTGCGTCGTTCATTTCGCGTCCCCTCTAAAACTCGTTAAAAAAAGTAAAGTAAAATAAAAGTCGTAGTTAATGCCAATAAGTAAGATTAATATGGCCAAATGACGCATTTGCTAACTTATTTTTGCATATAGAATCATTGTTCCAAACCAAGTGTCAAAGGAGCATCACATAAAGTGAAGTTTGCATGGAACTTGTTTTTTTGTTTGTGAAAAAACTGAATTTAAGGCTAAAAAGTAATTTCAAGTTATAAACAGTTAATAACAATTTTAAAATCATTAACGGAAAACTACACAAATATGTGTAATTTGTTTTGTGCATTTTGTTGCTACTTATACAGGATTAGGATTTAATTGAGGATTAAGTCTTTATAGCATTTTTCTTATTAATTTAAAAACATCAACATTTTTCAAGTTAGTTTATGCTAGCTAGTGGCAATATATTTGTATAATGTTGCTTCATTTTGCCGCTACAGGGCTCCAAAGTTCTCAAATTCATATAGTTTTTTTCAAATAAGCGTGATCCTTTTTTAATGCGTGAAAATATAAAAAATGACGCTTGGTTCGTTAATAATTGTTCGTATTTTTGTTACCCGCTGTACGCGATCTAAAATATTTTCAAGATGGCCACATTTCCGGTTATACCGGAAGTACGTATTATTTACGGCTTATTTTAAATGGACCACCCTATATATTATGATATTTCAATATTAGATTCACACAGATTTTATTATGATTTTTCACTTACTTAATTTGAGTCGCATTCCTTGTTGAAGAGGACTTCCTTTACTAGAATTTTGATAACATTTTAATAATTATTAATACAAAGTGTTGAAAAATTTTTTTGCGCCCATTTTGCCGCGCCGTATTTTAAATGCAGTCATTTTTAGTTGCCACGACGAAAGTGGCTATTTTGAATACAATCGAATGCTAAAGGAATGTTTACACTTACCGCTTGAAAAGAATTAATAATCATGACGGGATGCTTAAATTATACATACGAAGATTATTTAAACTTTTTTTTTAAAAAACCGTTTAGTATTTATGGAGAATGTGATAAAGTTATATCACGAACTTGTGGCACATTTTCCATTCGACATCCCAGTGCTGTTAAACAAATTATAGAAAATTTGAAAAATTTTGTATGCGTCTAAATAACAGTGCATGTTCAATTTATAAGAGCAAACATTAAAATTGGAGAACCCTAGATTAAAAAACCAACAGTTTTTTCAGTAAATGTTCAAACTGACGTCCTTCAACATCCAAACATTTTGCGCATCTGAGCAGCAGGTGCATGGGTCGCTTTTCTTACTGACTCGGAACTTTTTATTATTAATTACACTTCTCCATAAATAATAAATAAGTTTAAATAATCTTCGTTTGTATAATTTAAGCGTCCCGTCATTATTATTAATCAACGCTAAGAAGACGAAGGAAAGGGGGGGTCCCACCTCCCTCGTACCACTCCAGTGCATCCCTAGGACGGTGTTTGTTGTCCACTATTTTTGTCTTTATGCACAGAATGCACTTGTGCTTATCGGTTTGTTCTTTTTTGGAACATGTTCTTGAGTCATGCTCTTCCGAGCAATACCCGCAGGCGGCCTTGTTCTTGCATTTTGGGGCCGTGTGACTGTAACCCTGACAGTTGTAACATTGGGTTATGTATACCTTGTCCTCGATCTTGCACGAGTGCCAGTCTAGGAATAGGAGGTCTTCTTTTGGAGTAGAATGAGCCTGGTTCTTGGGTTTACCTCAATAGTCCAATGGACAAAATGCTTGTTCCTGGGTCCGAACTTGTACACAGGTTTGATTATGATGTCGTCCGACCCTGCCAAGTCGTTCTGGGTAATGATTTTTTGGGCGATTGTTTCATTGCTTATATCTGATGGGACATTGAAGATTACTAATCTAAGAAGAAACTTGCCCAAGCTTTCGACTTGGACTTTCATCTTCTTGAGTGCTGCACAGTTTTTCAATTTGCTTATGCAGTCGTCTGATGACTCAATGATGACCTTGTTGTCTTTTGTGGCATATATGCGATTGGGTCTGAACACAACCTCTTGACGCTTATGCTTGGTCATTGTTGCCTTCTTTAATTCCTCTCCAGTGGCTGTTCCGCATGCTGAAGATAATTGGACTTTGTATGTGCTACCCGTTGTAATGGGTTTCTTTATGCCTGATACGCGAATTGTACTGCTCGTGGCCACAGCCACTCCAGCATAAGTCACGGTTCGACCCTTGTTGACTTGTTTTGTCCCTTTTGGATTTCGTCAATTTTAGCGTCCTGGGCTTTGATCAATTTCTTGATATCTTCCTTCTGTTCATTATTTTGCTTGAGCACGTATATTAGGGTGCTTTTGATTCCTTTTGTTAATTCCTTCACCCTCTTTAGTTGCCTCGTTATGCTTTTCCTTATATCTTTGTTGACCTTAGGCATTAGTTCTTGAACACAGTCAACCGCGTTCTCGAGTGATTCAAGCTTCTCATCCAACATTCCGGCTAATGCCTCATCTCTTGGAGATTCATACCTGCCTATTTTAGATCCTCGATCCTTCGTCTCAAACTCCATATCGGAGTCCGAGTCCATTTTCGATGCTCCGAAGAGCAGAACAGGAGCTTTGGCCGAAATTCCGCCGACCACCAGCCGGGTACCCAGTCCCTCTTTTACACCTCTTAGACGTAGGGAGGAGTTTATTGCGTTGTAAGACCCAAAGAACTCCGACTTATGGTCTTCCAGTCGTTGCCCGCCAGAAGCCCACGGGGAGGAGGGTGCCGACTTTAACCAATTTTTGTTTTCACTATTTGTTGAAATTTCTCTTCTTTTGTCGTCTTCCAACAATAATCGCACCTTGGATAGACCTCATTGGTTACGATAATGCCACTGTGCAAAGCTTAATCAACGGTAAGTGTAAACATGCCTTTAGCATTTGATTGTATTAAAAATGGCCACGTTCGTCATGGCAACCAAGAGTGACAGCATTTAAAATAAGAGGCGGCAAAATAGCCATATGAAAACATTAAATTGACAATATTTCGAAATCTAAACGCTTTTGGAACAGACAATCTTATACAAAATTGCTCTTATTTTCAATATTAAATAAAATCAAATTATTGAAATGGGGGGGTTTCCATTTGAAAAATAGATTTTGGGCGGTTTTCTCAATTTCATTTTGAAACTTATTTGTTTAACATGATGTATAAGATGTGTCATTAATGCGCTTTTCTTCATATCATATTCGTACATAGGCGTATAAATATTCTGTAAACCAGAATAAATTATTAGTTCAGTTTAGTTTAATTTCAATACTGGATTGCATGTTATAAATAATATTAAGATTTCTAATCGCTTTTTTAGGAAGAAGAAATTGTGAAACCAAAACAAGGGAAGAAAAGGAAAAAAATACTATCAGAAAGCGATTGACAGATTGAATCATTGAAATTTAAGCCCATTTTCGGGCTAGTGACTTTCGATTGTCATATCAATGAAAATAATACGCTTATTATAAGACAAAGGAGGAATGCTGTGTTATCGGTCTGGGAGAAGTGACGCCGCCAATATAAAATCACACCACTGCCGTTCTCAGCTCTTACGGGAGGATCTATTGTTTTTGAGCAGTCTTTTGCTTGGTCAACTATGTTCCATTTATCTAGTATCTTAATTACTGATTTGCTAATATTTAAGGACGTGAGTAATGGGTTATTTAACGAAGAAAGGTTTTTAATTGCAGGTGACAGACTTGTAAATGAAATTAAATTTTGTATCACGTGTTCTACTCAAAATGTTTTCTCGAAATTGGCTTAAAACAAAGTTCAAGTCAAAATGCACTTTTAATACGTGGATTACACTTTTGGATTATTCCAAGTGGCTTTTTACACAGACTCTGTCCAAAATATTAAACGACACCTGCTCATTCAGTGAAATAATTAATTAAGTTTTCATAAATCAGTACAAAGTAATGTTGATTTTCGTTAGCTCGTCAAACTGTTAACAAATTTGATCTTCAACCTTTGAAGGCAACACATATATAGATTATTTAGTAAAGAAAATAAAATACAAATAACAAAAAACCAATAACCATATTTTATGACCAACTATAAGCCTTTTATTATTACTTCTGTTACACGCCAATTTATCTTTTCGGTCCATAGTCTCTGTTGACCACAACTTCTGTACATTAGAAAGCACACATGTGGGAATTAGCATCTCGTGAATGTTGACTCATTGTGATTATGCTACATCTCTCAAAATACGTCTAAAATGTTTAAAGCTTAATTAAAGAAAACATCTACAGTTAATCATAAAGGAAATAGTTATATATTTTTTACGAACATAACTGTTGTATAGTGTAATTAATGTAATGAAATTGGGAAATAATCTCACATCCCGTGACAATTAAACATACGTATTAGTCGGTTACATACACATTTTCGCTAATTCACTCAAACCAAAGTAAAGGAGTTTCCAATAATAACGATATGTTTTTAAAATGAAATAAAATAGAAAATATTAAAATAAACGCAAAACTTTTTTTATTTTACACTACAAGTCATGCCTTTTATGTTCTGGATAACATCATTATTCAAATGTCCACTTCGGCGTCGATTACAGAAGCGGATTCGATGAGTTTTTCTTGGATGAAAATATTTTTCAATTTTCGTTCAATATTTAATTTCAACCCGTCAATGAGTCGAGATTTGTTCTCATAGGGCAACGACTTCAAATATCCCCACAAAAAGAAGTTAGTGGAATTAATTCACTACATACGAGAGTGGATCAATAAGTACCCGTGTTAGGAATGAAGAGGCAAGTTTTTCACAATTTTTTTTCTATTTTTCAACGTAATCTCCTTTTAGTACAATACATTTTTCCCAACGTTTCTGCCATTTCTTTAACCCCTCCACAAAGTACGATTTGTCAAACTCTTCAAAATACGCTTCGGTCTCGACGATAACCTCATCATTAGAGCCGAATTTTCTTCCCCCGAGCCACGTTTTCATGATGGGGAACAGAAAGAAGTCGCAGGGAGACAAGTCGGGCGAGTACGGTGGATGCGGCAGCAATTTGTAGTGCAGTTCAAGCAATTTGGCCGCGACAATTCTAGATGAATGTACTGGTGCGTTATCGTGGTGAAATAGCACTTTTTTCTTAGCCAAATGGGGCCGTGTATCCTTTAATTTTGTATCGAATCGGTCCAATAATTCACTGTAGTACTGCCTCGTGATCGTTCTTTCTTTCTGCAAAAATTCCATGAGGATTATTCCCTTGGAATCACAAAAAATCGTGGCCATGACCTTTCCGGCCGATGGGACCGTCTTTGCCTTCTTCGGAGCAGATTCGCCCCGAAAAATGCATTGTTTTGACTGTCGCTTGGTCTCTGGCGTATAATAATGGATCCAAGTTTCATCAACGGTGACGACTCGACGCAAAAACTCCTGCGAATTTCGTTTAAAGAGGTCCAAAGACTGCTTTGACATTGACAGCCGTATCCGCTTGTTGTCCACCGTTAGCAATCGTGGCACCCATCGGGCCGACACCTTCCCCATGCTTAACTCATGTAAAATATTAATTGCCGTTCCGTACGACACGCCTACGGTCTCTGCTACTTCGCGCACTTTGATTCGGCGATCAGCGAGAATCATCTCCTGGACCTTTTCAACGATTTCCTCGGTAACCACGTCTGCCGGGCAGCCTGGGCGCTCCTCATCAAAAACAGATGTACGACCACGTTTAAATTCGTAGAACCAATATCTAACTGTCGTCATAGATGGTGACGGATCCCCATAGACAGCATCCGACTTCGTTTTTATTTCTTCGCATGTTTTTCCGTCCAAAAATTCAAAGCGAATTACGGATCGATATTGTTCTTTTTCCATTTTATGGAGTAACACGAAACACGTGTGATACAATTGGCTGCCACGTGTGATACAATTGGCTGCCAAATAAAAACTAACCGGTGAATCAGTTTGAAATTTAGTATGGTGTCGTGTGACAGATGACAGAACACGACGGTAATGCCAGCTTTCCTCAGCAACGCCACCTGTCTTCACACACGGGTACTTATTGATCCATCTTCGTATTACGTATCTGTTAGCGTTCCCAAATCTTAATAAGTATGTTCACTCTCGTCAGTTGCAAATAAATACAGAACAATACCGGCATTGGTGATTCTCTCATGATGTGACTTAGTCGATCCAACCCAAATCTCAGTATCTAATTACTAATAAATTTAATATCAAAAATAGCCTTGAGAAGCACCTAAATAAAACGTCGAAACGTCGCCCATTTTTAGAGAATAAAGGGAGTCTCTAATCCAGTCCCAAAACCCGCTCTACAAGCATACTTATTAATTTACTTAAGTTTTTAGAGGCCAGTTAATAGTTGCAATTCTGAAGATTATTTATTCACCAAACTTTTCATCCAATAATGTGATATGGCATGAGCAAAATGTGAAGTAGCTCCATCTTGTTGAATCCACAAGTTTTCCAAATCACTTTTGGCCATAATAAAATTCTGTCAGCATCGATCGATAGCGCTCCCTATTCACAGTAATCGAAAAAGTATGGTCCACTATAAACCAAACCAAACAGTAACTTTCTCTGGGTTAATAATATTTTGTAGATTATTTTCACCCAAGAAACGCCAATTTTTTCCAAAGCTCTAAATCGCGAGCTGCAAACAAGCGACGCTTTTCTTAGTCACTGGACTTTAGTTCTTGAGACAACACAATATTGTAATGATGAAAACCTAATTCCTCCCGCGGAGTACGCCAAGTTGTGGTTTGTAAAAGATGCAAATCTTGTGAACGTCGCATTTGCAACTTCAGCAAGTCAGACTCTTAACATCATCAATATTTTCTTCACTGTTTGCAGCAACGATTCGGACAATAACAAACACAGAAGAACGATTATATCGTCCATACTTTTGGCTAAGCGAACGTTGAGTTTGAATAATGACCACCATGAGATTTTAAAAATATATCACCTTTATTGGACAACCGTTTACATCTGATTGGGTTCTCAATGGTTCGGTAAGAAAGAAAATCGGCGAGCCAAAAAATATATCAATATTTATTGTTATTAGGTGTTATAGTTTGTTGGTGACCGTCAGGCTAATTGATGGAAGATTCCCATTGAGGTGTTTGGGTTAATCGATCAATATACAGGGTGATTCAAAAGTGGCGTCATTCCTTTTAAGGGGTTATAGGGGCTCACTTGGAGAGTACGAGAAAAATATTGAAAACATTTTTTTTTCGAAAATTTCTAGAAGATATTAACAGTTGAAAACCATATTTCAACTTTGTTATTAAGTATTATTTTAAAGTAATCTCATGTTTGCTTGGTAGCCTATTGGAATACTTAACCATTCGTAAAGAAAAATTACGATCTTTGCTTCAAATTACGAAAATTTTTGATATTAAAAAAGACCTCTTCTACAATTTTTTGATGAAAAGTCAAAGCGGCAATGATGTTGTTTGTCATTAACAGATAGTTACAGGTAGATAGCCTTTGTCAATAATAACAAGCATTTGTCAATATGTGACTTACTTTGAAGCTCCTTTCACAAAATGTACACCAACATCGAATTTGCGGATATGTGATTAGTTATGGGGAAATGCCCCACTAACAAAGCAGAAGGTGTAAGACCTTACATATATTGGCTCCAGGAATTGACGCAGATTGTGGACGATCTAGAGTTGCTCGGGTTCCAGACACAGAGGCACATGTATTGGAGATAATTGCAGCAGAGCCTTCCAGGAGTGCTCCGAGCATTGCACAACCACTGACACTTTCCCAGGCACCGGAACACCGGTACCGAACACCGGTACAAATTGAGCAGGAGCTAATTAACCGAATACGAGAAGCTGATCAAAAGGTGATCCCAGACTGCGGCGAAGAGTGCACAATAAAGTGATTGGGGAACAAACATGTCTGGAGTTAAACGGGCAAAACTTCGTCAACCTCTTGTGATTTAACAACTTAATTGTATGTTATTTGATTAATATTGATCATTGATACATAACCTTACACAGGAGATGTTGGTTTACATGTGAGGCGAGTTTAGGTATATCACTCATCTGCCCCAAAAAGGACTGACGGCAAATTGACAGAGTTATCCTAACCTCAAAATATTTCTATTGCTTTCTCTTTCTTTGTTTTGTGTTTATCCATGGTTACTACAATTTTCAATAATTAAGAAGTAACAGGTATTTACGTAATGTTAATTAGGCAGATTACCTTGAAAAGCATCGTTGCCGTAATTCTAATCCAGTTTTTAGCAAATATCTCAGTTTTTGATAAGAATTAATTTTTTTTACTATTTTTCATGTACCCCCAAAACACCCCCAGAGGAATGACGCCACTTTTGAATCACCCTGTATAGCAGCAAAAAAAAATTATTGGATCACTCGTTCGGCTGCTATACACCTAAACACGATATGCCAATGCGCATGAGGCGACGGCTGCAGTTGACCGTGTGACGTAACGTGCGAAGCAATATTCGAACGGTATTATAAGAATTCTCACACTATGCTCATACACAAATATATATTTTTTGAAGTTTTAATGATTTTTGTATATTTGATGTACATAATACACTTGCGTGCATAGAAATCGGCCCACAGTAAACTTTTGACTTTAACTATACAGTGTGTCCAGTATAAAATGATGTACATGGGGATATTGGAAACCATTAAAGATACAGAGTGGACCAAATGGGGAAAAAGTTGCGCAATCAAGTGCCTATAAATAATCTGTCATCAACTTCTTTGAACTCGTAATGGCAACGGATATACAGGGAAAAAAAGAAAAAAGTGCGTTTTATAAAATCGACCGAAATCGAATTAAATATCGTGTTTATTATAAAAGATACTATAACGAAATTTTCAGGGTGGGGGTAAGAAATGAGCGTGAATTTGAAAATAAAGTAAAAAATAATCTAGGCTCACTATGTTCAATGAGGCCGAAATCAACTTTTATTTTTCTTATGGGCGCCATATTGAATTTCTGTATTTTTAAATTTCCCTTTAAATATGCTCTTCAGCCATGTATAACATGTTTATGTTCGGTCAAGATAAATAATTAAAATTGACAAAATTAAGATTTAATGGTAGTAGGCATTGATATTTCTATTAATTATTACTTTAAATTATTATTGATCATACATCGAACAGTGCAAAAGAACAAGAAACATTTTATGTTTAAAGTAGGTGTTCAAATAAGCCACCGTTTACTCGCACGCACAACGTACATCGTCTCATTACTGCTTCACAGGATTTTCTGATCATTTCTGGGGTAATTCTGTTAACAGCGTGTATCAGCTCTTCTTCGGTTTCGTATGACCTACAGTATATCACATTTTTGAGGAAACCCCATGCAAAAAAATCAAGCGGTGTTATGTCAGTGGATCTCGCAGGCCATTTTACTGGTCCCAGGTTGCCTATCCACTTGTTGGGAAATTCGTGATTTAAAAATTCTGTGATAATACGTCTATTATGTGGCGGCGCGCCGTCTTGTTGGAAATACAAGCTTTGCAGGGTAGCTACTGGAACATCCATAAGTGCTTCCGCTACGTTAGTTTGTAAGAGGTTCAAATATCTCTCGGAATTTAAGTTCTCATTAAAACAAAATGGTCCAATCACGTGGGTACCCACAATACCTAACCAGACGTTAAATCCAAACCTAACTTGGTGCCTAACTTGACGAACTAGCCGTGGATTTTCATCTGACCAAAAAACGGTATTTTTACGATTAAATATTTAGTAAATTGGCTCTCATCTGATCAAAGGACTTTTAAGGAAAAGTTTGGTATCTCGTTATTTCTTTGAATAAACCACTGACAAAATGCCATTCTTCTAATCGCATCGTCATTCTGGAGTCCCTGGCAGGGCCGTTCACGATAGGGGTGATATTTATGACGGTTTAAAATACTATTCGCCGTTGACCGCGCAACACCTGTTGTGGCTTCAATTTGACGTAAAGACGTACGAGGTGTCTCAACCACGCGTTGCATTACCAAATTTTCTTTATTTTCGTCAGGAAGTTTGTTTTCCTTTACCTTAGCAAAACTCTCGTAAGCTACAAGGTTGTCTTTCAGACGCCTAAACATAGTTCTACCAGGTTGTCGTCTTTCTGGATATTTATTTAAATACATTTCTTCAGCTTTCGCTTCATTTCGACGACAGAGAATAAAACACTCCAACATATCGTATTTTTCATAATTTGAAAAGTGATTCATTTTGAAACACACAGTTAATTACAAACACTTGACACTGACAATAAATTCTACTTTGACAGTTACCTAGGTAATAAAAACAGACAACAAACGTCACTATGGAGAAATTGAAGAGAAATATCAATGCCTACTACCATAAAATTCTTCTGCAATGTAATCTTGCATGATTCTTGCGGTGTGCGGCCTGGCATTGTCATGCATAAAGGTAAATTCGTCTCCAATGTAGTCGACGTAAGGTACCACATGAATTGCTAAAATCTCCTCGATATATCTAACAGCCGTTAAACCTCTTCTTCCGTGAACACGGTCGCCCCTACGAATGAACTCAGGGTCGGTTCGTCCTCCTATAGAAATTGCACTCCAGATCTTACAGGAACCACCACCATAAGCACTCCGCTCTTCAAAGCAGCAATCGGCAAGTCGCTCTCTTGGTCTTCGGTCGCTACCATGGAGGCATATTCTGGTCTCATCTGAGAACAGAACAGATCCCTATTGTTTCAACGTCCAATTCAGATGATCCCGTGCAAAACGCAGGCGTGCTTGCCGATGAGCTGGAGTAAGTTTTGGACCAATCGCAGGTGTTTTAGGGTCAGGTTATTTACCTGCAGTCTTCGTCTCACTGTCCGCAAATTCTATGACTGACTAATAGCCACTCCTCGCACCTAACGGAGCTGTCGTTGCACTTGAAAGGCATTAATGTGACGATTTCTTAATGTTGTTGACACAATAAAGCGGTCATCACGAGCGGTTGTAAATCGCCTTCTGCCTGTTCTAGGTCGCCTATGAAAAGATCCAGTCTCCTCATAACATTTGCACACTCTTCAAACCGCTGCGTGTCATATCCAAATGTCTAATAACAGCTCGCTGACTAAGTCCATTTTCGATTAAAGCAATAACTTGGTCGGCTTTTTGTGGTGCATTAAACTAACACACTTAAACACTATTGAGATTATGAAAAACGAATTAATATGCAAATTTCAGTTGCAAACGCAATAATTTTAATATTTGACAATTTTTTTATTTTCGTTACAATCACCACATAAACACGTTTTCTTTGTTTACCGGCTGCTACGCATATAAACGGCAAGCCTTCTTGATAAATTTATACTCACATTAAAGCATATTAAATTGTCTTTCAAACAGCATATTTCTTTTTTTGATCTGATGAATAGTTTAAAAAATATATATGGTTAAAGTCAAAAGTTTATTAAAGTCTAATACATTTTTGTAATACAATTAGACGGGGAAATACTACACTCATGGTTAAAATTATCGCAGATTATAGATTATTTTTTAGAGTAAAAGTTACTTTAGACTACTTAGCTAGATGAGTGTCTCGCGAAAGCTTAATTAATTTACACCCTGTTTGGGTATTTATTTAAGATTCTTGCTCTTTTAACCGAAGCTCGCATTTACAATGCCATGCATGATCTATTTCTAGATTTGTTTCAGCATTTCTCACTTCTATGATGTTAGGGTTAACCACAACACTTTCAGAAATACCTGTTTTCAGCATTACACTGACTTCGCTCTTGCGAATGGTCTTTGCTCAACGATCAAACCTTTCTTGTGTTTTTCTTTTATCTGTTTCTTTAACATTATAGGCTGGAAGTTTTAATGTTGGTACTGCATCTGATTTGAAGGGTCGGCTATTTTTAAATGTGTGGTTAAGAAATATTTTTTAAGGATATTCCAAAACTGCTGGCTTTTAAGTGTTCAGAACAAACACATGCTTGAAAAATAAAACTATCCAATATGATATTTAGTTTCTGTATAAAATGATTAACATATCATTCTTCAAGTTTATGTCATCCTCTCGACGGCATGCAACAATCCATTTCTTTGCAAATTCGGCGGTTTTTGGAAATTAAAGTATTTTATTTCTGTCCCTTTTATATTCTTATTAAAGTTTCCTCATTTAGCTACAGCGCGTGTTCACATAAAAGTAAATCGCCTACTGTTGCGTTTACTATATATAAACTAACAACGAAATAAACAAACACGAGATTTTCCTTCGTAGAAACGTGCAACAAGTGCATTCCAATATGCAGAAATATCGTGTGGTTTGTCTACCGAGCTTCGCACGTGACGTCATGCGCAACGACTGCTCGTTTGAGACAAATACCGTTTTCTGTGTATCGTGGTTTCGGCTATATTTAAGCCATCTTTGGGACTTTAAAAGGAGACATAGTGGTTTTAGTCTTATGTCTGTTTCTCTTATGTTTGATATTAATGACAAATGACATTTACTATATTTACGACTGAAAAAACTTTGCCCCAAAGAAGAGCCCTGAGGATCGCTTAAATATAGCTGATCCGCGGTTAGAAATCTTGTCAGTTGTCAAATTTGACAGTTTTGACGCCAAGTTGATTTTTTTAAATGGTAACATATGGATATTTTCAAACCATCAGATAGACCATTGAGGGCTGGTTTCATAAATATATAATTATATGCCCTTTGCGTTGACGGTTTTCGATATAAGTGTGTCTCGAGTGTTAGACTCTCTGGCTCTGGATCAGGAAAATCTTCACCAAATGGCTCCGATTGATCGCCAGGGCTCTCAAACATTAAGGGTCTGATGCAAAATGGGGAGAAATAAGATTGTTGACCTCCTTTTCTATCAAGGTGCTCTAAATGGCACCCGATACCTGCATTTATTGGGTGATGAAATAAACAACTTGTTGCAAGATATTCCACTTGAAAATAGATTCGAAAATGTAGTTTGGCAACAAGATGGAGCTCCGCCCCATAATGTTCGAACTGTGACAGGTTTACTTAATCAGCAATATCGTTGCTGGATAGGAAAATATGGTACAGTTCATCACCCCGTAGCCCTGATCTGACCGAATTACATTTTTGTCTTTGCGGCTACTTGAAACAAGTGGTGTATCGCACTCAACCCATTACCTTGCAAATTATAAAAGAGAGAATTACCAACGGAGTGGCACGCCTGAACGCAAATTGGAAATTTGTGGGGAACATAATGGCGGGTATTTTGAACAGATCATGTAAAGCAGAAGAGTGCACATAACTTTGTAGTAAATTATAGAGTGTGCTTAAAAGAGGTTCGAATATTTAAGAATGTTATTCTATATGTAAATTTAATTAATATGTAGATCTCAAGCTATATTCTAAATACTTTTTTAATGACTTGTTTTATCAATATTATAAAAATGGTTTTGAGAGAATCTCTCAATATTTTCATTTCAAAACTCCGGTCATCTATAAAAAATAAATGTTTAATTTTGCTTAGTTAGCTTTCCTTTCCTTTTATATATCAAGATGGCCCCGTAACTGTCAAATTTGACATCTGCAAATATTTCAACGGTCGCATCTAAATTTCTTGTTAAATTATATTAAAGGTTCTACTTTAAAGATTTTCGGAAAGGTAATAGGGAAGTGGTGAGACACTTTAAAATTATCGAGATTCTGTGAGTCTAACACTCCATATATCGAGAACCCTCAACGGAAAGGGCATATAATTATACATTTCTGAAACCAGCTCTCAATGGTCTATCCGCTGAAGTGAAACTATCCATGTGCTACCATTAAAAAAAAATCAAAATGGAGTCAGAACTGTCAAATCTGACATTTGACTGCTCGGATTTAACTTCCTTGATAAATTCTATTACAGATTTTGCTTTAAAACTTTTCCGAAGAGTTATAGGGAAGTAGTAATATTGGTGATACACTTAAAAAAAGTTCCTGTATATGCAATGAAGAACACCACTTGAAGATCGATAAAAACTAATTTATGCAAGGTTTCCAGCGAATATTTTGTTTTTATTCTCTAATTATCATTTTTGCTAAGTCAAATATTTGTAATACTACGAAAAAAATTATGTAGAAATGTAAAACATTGAAAAAACACTGATAACTAAGTAAAAAGTTCAGATAAATTCAATTTTATGTTGTCACCTAAAGGTATTTTGAATGGAATAGATGGAAAAGTATTGCATGAAGTACAGAAATGCATCGTAGCACCCGCTTCAACGCCTCAGAAATTTATAAATATATATAATTATCGGCAAGTCATATTTATTTTTTTATGGGAAGAAAGAAAAGACGATAAATGTGACGTGGGTTCGCTGAGTGACACTGGATAGTCTGTGGCTCCTTGATATCGAATGAGTGTTAGCTTTCTTTCGAACTCAAAAATATTGTTTAATCCGTTTTGTTCTAAACCTACATCATTTAACGAGGTCAACAACAGTTGCACTATTAATCCGTAACAAATGAAAAGGGTCGCGAACAGAGAAGCTATATTGTCTTGTATGTAGTTTGATCATTTATCCTTCAACGTTACGTCACAAAACGTGACGTCAATCAATAAATGAGGTTATTAAATCGCATGTGTCAGTAAATTCGACTTCTAATTGTATGTTCATGTCTTTGGAACGGACTCACGGGCTTCTTGTACTCCTTATCTCTTTGGACTCCATTCTTTTATCAATTGTACATTGGATAGTGATACTTCCAGAGCATCAGATACTGTCTTTAAAATAATGTATTATGCTTATACAATTTGGTTAAATAATTAAGTAAAATAAGGTTAAATTTACTTATATTGTACACTGAAACCACATGCAAATAGGTTTTCATGCATTTTTGTCACGCTGAATAGTTTAACAGCTTGATAATTAAAAGCTGTTCGCATTCGCTGTATCTTTTCGGCATTGTTAATAACAAATCTTATTAATTAGGCGTCAAGAGTTAATAAAATGTCAAATGACAATAAACATATAAACTCTTCCCATGACGTTTCGCGCTGATAAAACAAGCAGAATTATACGTGCCCAATGGTCAAGAATGGTCAAGAACACTCATCATCGGACAAAGCGCGATATACGTGACGTGACGTTGAAGGATCAATGATCAGACTATACCAGAGCGTTGCTCACAGGGCACATGGATTGAGGAATGTGATTTCTGATGTAGATCTGACGTTTTACTCAGCGTTACACACATATTTGTTATAACGAATGTCTGAAAATATGGAAATTAAGATAGTCATGTGCTTTCGGCCAGTTAATTATCCAAATATAAAATAGTATAGTAAAAAAGTAATAGTATATAATTCAATATTGTTCAATGTGTAAATGGATATTTTTTGATACGGTCTGCTTTAAAAAAGTAATAATCACTTCTTCTGGTTGTAACAGAAGTGCGTTTTAAATCTTTGATCTCTATCTGAAATACGCGAATTAAAAAACGTTATTTGAATACTATTTAAAATTTGAATTTAAATATTCTGAGAGTAAAATTATATGACTTTCGTTTAAAGTGAGTTTTTCTATATTCTATATGGTGTCAGGCATTTAAAAGCGGTCACCCTCATAAAATCCTTATTTAACGTCCGGTTTTTACAATATTTTTTTTGAGTTTGAACTTTATGCTTGAGTGAACTCTGATCGCATCTTTAGTCATCAACAAAAACTTTAGATTTGTGTTGCTGGTTGATTAGGTTTTCATTCATATCATATCATCCATAAATTACGTAAGGTCTTTTTTGACCCCCGCCTACCCCAGTGTAAGAGACCGTAAGATTTCTTAAATTACCTACCCCCCCCCTTCCCTGTCTTACGTAATATTTTTTCATTCTTTGACAAATCAATTAATCTATATTTTTTCATTTTCATCAAAATAATTAAATGTTTGAAATGTCATATGGAAATATATTTATCGTTTAAAAAGTTATTTCATGTCTTCAACAAATCAGTAGTAAATAATAAATAGGATTATCAATATTAGAAAAAGTACTTAAATTATAATCAATAAACATATTTGGTACGGCTTGCGCGAAGTATGAATATAATAGTAAGAAAATATTTTCTTGATTGTAAAATGACACTTCATTTTGGAATGGAACATTGTATAAGTCTTCGATTCGTACTTCGTGGGCTAAATACTCAGATGTATCAATGTTTTTACCAATTTTTTTATTAATTCATCAATCGAATTTATGAATTCTTCTTCGAACCACTTAGCATTTTCTTCTGGTGTAGTTTCGTGTTTTATTATACATAAAACCTCTTTAACTTCTTCATCTCGTCGTGATGCGATTTTGATGCGTTTTATTTTTTTGACGCACTTGAAGAATCTTTTTTTCGTTGCAAAATACATTCCGCATGTAGCGCATGTTCTTCCTTCCAATTGCGATTGCACCGTCGAGAAAAAGTATTCGTATACCAATTCTCTGCCTTCTTTGAGCTTTGAAATAATAAATTTCTCCTTACATAGTCTATCACTTAAGAAGTGAGCATTTTCGATGATGGAGTCTGGTACGTTAAACAATCCAGTTCCTTTGTCGCGTATAATTTGACAAGGAGAAGGTAGAAAACCGTTAGGTAGATAAGATTGACGATTACTTCTTAATGGTCCATAACCTTCAATATCTTTGCACTTTGTTAATTTTAAAAAGAAAAAAATATTTTAAATTCGTTGTATAATACGAATTCCAGTAATCTATATTGTTCATCAAATTTCTATTTTATTTACCTGCGGAAAATATTGTGATTTCTGTACGTGCTTAATGTACCAATCATGATTTGATTCTTCAATATTTTTGGGATTATCGACAGCTTTTATAAATTGTGCTACAAGTGGATGGCTATCAATCTCCATGTCACTCCATATATCTTCAAGAACATTTGCAGCGGCTTCGAAATTCTTAAGTTCCAATTTTCGATCTATGATTCTGCCGCGATTATCCAGATGACTGCCAAAAGTTGATGATTTAAAACGCGACCTGAAAGATGACTGCTCAAAGGTGCCATTCTTCGCTCCACCCGATTATAAGCAATTCGACCAGACGCATTAGCAACAACAACTAAAGCATTCAAGTTATAATTTTTAAAATGTTGAATGGAGTACGAAATGACTTTGAAATACATAGAAATACATAAAGGCTTCGTGTCATATCAAGTAAATTTTAGTAATTTACATAATTAAGGTAATCATTCTTCAGAAATCATAAGAATCAAAAGTATAACATTTTACTAAAATTTTTTACCTCGGGCTTTTGTCTGGCCCACCATCGAAACTAATTGTAACTATCGGCTCAACTTCATCATTGTGTTTTACAATACTTTCAAAATTCTGGAGATCCATCAAGCGTTCGAAATCATTTGAGGATCTTGCGGCTGTTGACGAGTTATGTTTTCCGCTTCTTTTAACAATGTAAATTGTGCCGGAATAAGTTACGGATTCAGGATCTCCAAACTTTCTGATTTTATTTCGATACATGCATAGACGGAAAGAATGAGCTTGTGTTTCTCAGCTTCAACCCCATTACGATCAGGAAGCATGAATCTATATTTGACGTGCATTAGAACGGCTGACTGGTTCTGCGCGGCTTTTATGCCATAAGGCACGGGTACCTACAAGAATCTGTCGAGCCTCCAGTATTCTGTGGATCTGTCACGTTTGGACAATTAAGCGCACAGTAATTCAAGCCGCACATGTTTCTAACATTGCTAAAAAGCATTATTTACATAGGTTTCATGAAAGTGGGCTCATTGCCCCGGTGCCGCAATATTGGCACTGCCGTAAATGAGGGAGCATTCATGAAAATATTATTTCTGTGTGTGCGAATATGTGCGAATCTGAACGATGTCGTCGTTCTGAAGCCAATTAGCAAATAATGCATTAAAGTTGCTAAACTCTTACGATTGTGTACTAATGCTTTCAGTTTCTTTATGCATTTTCCTTTTCATTCTCACTCATTTTAAACTACTCACAGCTGGGGCCCAGATCGCACTAATGGAGAAATTCTTGTAGTGACATACTTCGGTATGGTACTACACGAAATTCAACAGTGAATGCATCTTCATATCAGAAAAACATGGGTTTCGTACAGCAAGTGCGGCTTCTTTGACGCGGATCAGTGTTGATAAACTTTAAAGGTAAAAGTTCTCTTGATACCGGAGCGTGCATTCACATTTCATTATATAAAAAGATTCAGTATTAGTTAAGGAGTCTAGAACTAGTAGTTTTCTTTTCACGTAAGTTAGTGAGATTTGAGGTACACGAAATATCGAATGAAGGAAAATACTGCACCTTAAACAAAGAACGTATTAATGATAATTCAAAATATTATGGATATGCAGGCTGTCCCATGAAATGTGGGTATGCTTTCGGATTCATATACAGGGTGTCAAAATAAAAAGTTCCAATTCCTTCCGACCAAGATGCCCCTAAACAAATGTCGCTGTTATTAAATAACTTAAAGCAAATTTTGATAATAATTTAGGATGAGAGATACTAGTTAGTCTCTTAAAATAGTGTCTTTGAAACTCATTTAGGTCCTCTAAAGTAAGAATTTTTAGGACTGGTTAGTATTTAACATAATAATTTAAAAAACACTATTTCAGGTATGAAGCCTGTTACCGTAGTACTGGATGCTCAAATAAGAGCAGTGTCACGGTGTCGCATATCAAATCATTTTGATATGTGCCACTAACGTCACGACACTGTGACCATCAACTGTTCAGACAATGGCATTGTTGTGGACGACATTAGATGTCGCCACATTAATGTCACCGTGTGAACGAGCTTTTAGACTTTATTTTTGCAAGCATTTGACTTAACCGAAAATGGCAGACAACTAAATAACTATTTGACGACTAAACGAGTTTCTTTGACATTTAAGTAGTTGGTAACTCTAATCTTCCACCCATGTTTTGTTTTTGGCTTATCAATGTTATGGTTTCATTTTTTATGAATCAAAATCATTATTTATTACCACTTTTACTACCATCATCATTATCATTACGGATTTTGAACGAAATATTAGAAAGTGACACCTTCATTTTATAACATAATTTGGAGGTTATTACTAAAATGGAACTGGAACATTGTAACTTGTTTCAGAAAAATAATAGTTTAAATCACACCTCTAAAAGACACTGTTTTTGAAACAATTTTGCTAGTTGAGTTCACCAAGGAGCTACCATTTTACACATTAATGACTATATTTTCAATAGCATGATAAAGACACAAGAAAACTATTTCTGGAAACCTTGAAAATTGCACTAAGAAAAAAAGGTACCGTTTGACATTGATAATTTTTTTTTTCAAAACCGTTTTCCAGAAAAATATAAATTCAATCAAGAAAGTTAATTTTTGCAAAGTATAATTTTGAGGCTGATTGACCATAAATTACATTACTCCGGTCTAGGCATGGGTAACACTGTGTTGAGTTGCTCGTTTGAGTTGATGCCGCTCTGTATATTAATGCGTTGTAACGCATCGCGTCTCACTGTGCCGCACCTTGAATAACGCTTAACATATAACCTCATTCAAGATGGCAGACTTCGGATTGCAAGTTCGTGAAGGCCACGAGCAGTCATCATATGATCCCCGATAACCAAAACTGCTTCGTGCTCAAGAAACTTATCTACTGATGAATTCTTATTTATCTCGGTTCGGTATAGGTTCTGTTAATACCCGAATTTCGAATCGCGAATCCTAAAAGGAATGCGGTGTTGGCACAAATGGAAGCACTGACAATGTTGCCTACACATGTTACAAAATAATTTTTTTTCAGCGCGAAATAATCGCCAATGAATGCTATGCTATCCTAAAAATTCTGATCTTTTCTCCGAAAATTCGCTTGTGAGACAACTAGGCTTTACAAGAAAAAAACATATTGCAACTTCATTTATTCCATTCATTACCACAATGCAACCGGCGTGTCATAGTCTCTCTTTAGTAAAACCAAAGAAAAAGAGATTGAACGCGCTGCACCGCTTAAGAGCAAAGAACATGAAGCATGACTGCACTACACACATACGACTGCACTACACATCACGTATCACAAGGTTCTCTGTTATCTCCCTACACATTTAACGTATCATGAGTTTACTGCATCATAAAGTGCGTTGGTGCGTTGTGTTGGCGCATCAAGCCATTTCGGCATCACTGCGCCTGAAAATTCGGTGAGTTACAGTTAGTTAGAATATTCTTTTTCCTGACTGTACTTTAATTAATTCCAATGTATTTCTGGGTTTTCAGTCAATTTTATTGTCACTAATTATGGTGTTATGTGATGAGCCCTGCGTTTCGTCCCGGGTCTACCTATTGGACTCGTCAGTAAGGCTTAGGTAGACCCTTAAGTCTAGGAGGGTAGACCCTTAGGCTTAGGACGAAACGCAGGGCTCATCACATAACACCATAATTAGTGACAATAAAATTGACTGAAAACCCAGGAATACATTGGAATGAGTTAGTTAGAATGTATGATGCTACAAAGGGCCCATATTGAAGCCATTTATAAAGTTTATAATTAAACTGCGAAATCATCGGTCTGTAGACATTTTTATAAGACTCATGCCAGGGTTCTCGTAGATTTCCTTATTGATTCGATAACTATCGGTGTGTTAAAGTTATGGATCCTATAAATTATGGTGGGTGTCTGAACGCGTCTGAACGCACAAGGTAGATGTCCACAACTATCGAATCTATAAAGTAGGCGAATCCCTATAAAGAGGCAGAAGCATCTGTTATGAATCTGAATCAAGTATAATAAGTCATAGATTAGAATGACTTGTTTTGCCTTGTGTTAAAAACATTATTGTTATTATAAAATGTTGAGTTAAGTGAATTATTTAAAATTTGTTGTTTTCTTATGATAGTATCCAAGGTTTTACAGGGCTTTGATAGGACGTCTCAAAAAAACATTACTGATATCTAACTTGTTTTTTATAGAGATATTTGATCATCAAGGTTGTTTTTGTGTTAAACAATACAAACAATATAAACTATACAAACTATACAAACAATATAAACTATATATCTTACAAGTATCAACATAACATTGATAAAAATTGATAAACAGCATTGCAGTATATTTCGTCAAAATCTTTAACATCATTTATCCTAAGGGCTACGTTTTCAAGCACTGCAGTTGCACTAACATGAATAAAGTTAGATCTTTAATGTCAGTTCAATCAATGTCAAAGTTCTGACAAGGCACGAAAAGCGGCTTTTCCAGACACCAAACGTACGGTTCACGGTGTTTCTTGTAGCTACATCAAAAGTGTTATATCGGATTTCTTCTGGTAACATAGGATTTAAAAGGGGCCAATAATTAATCCTTGCAGGAATAGGCACTAAGTAAATAGAAAATTTGGAATATTCCTTGTTTCCATTGTGCAGAAATAACTGATGTCATACGTAGATGCATTGCATCAATGTTTCGTATACAAAATTTACGCCACAAATGGAATAAATAGGGTAAAAAGTCAAAGCATGCAAATATATTTTGTCTAATAATATCTGTTGCATGAAATATTAGGCCGATTAGCAATTGATCAGTAACAGATAAGCTATGTAATAGATAAGCTATGATGTCATTGACTGCATTCGTTTTTATGTAGCTCACTTAGGTAATGAACAATTTTTTGCTTAACCCAAAATGGAATCACGAGTGGAATTTATCTTCGCTGTACATCACAAAATGATTGTTCCGTGCTCGAACATGTTGAATTACTTCCCAAATAAGGACATCAAAAACTTTCTCGTCAGATGATCCCGAAGTAGAATCTTCCATTATTTTCTTAACTTTCACACCCAAATTTTTACTTAAAAATATAATTACTGTTTGTAGAAAACGCTAAAAGACAATCGGACTGATTTGTTTTCATATCAATGGCATGGCAGCATCTACATCTTATCGGATAGATAAAGGTCCATGTACCCACATTTATCGGTTCCTCAGTGTAACGAACCGCTAACTCTTATCGAACGTTTCAGAATCCCTGTTTTCCCGTTTATAGAACCGTTTAGGTCGTCGTAAAGGTCGTTTCAGAAACCGGGCGCCAGTCATGTTATTTCGACACCTTGTAAAGTCACACCACTAATAAATAAAGAAAGTACTACATTTAATCAAGCTAATTTACATAATGATACGTTGAGATAACGCTAAAAAACAACTGAAAGAAATTAACATTACAAGTTCAAATAAGTTCCGCAAGAACCAGCAAGTATTGTCTTCAAATATATTGAACAGAAGAATAAATAATGCATAATGTATCTGATAGAATTGTTGTCTGAATTGGTTCATATATAAATTAGGGAATCATGACATTGGGGAACCGAAACTTTACTTCCGTGAAATGGTGCGTGCATGTTTAACTAGTACGTACGTCTAAAGGCGTGTCGTGACGTGAATTGCGCAACACTGTCATTGTCTGAACAGTTGAATGTCACAGGGCCGTGACGTTACTGTCACATATCAAAATGGTTTGATATACGACACCGTGATACTGGCTGTGTCACGGCATTACATGTCACGACATTAATGTGACCGTGTGAACGAGCTTTTACTGACGCTCCGGAAATCAACTAAGGAAAAACTTTGTCTTCCGGTTTCCTCCGCTATTCGCTCAACTAAGTTTTCACATATGGGAGTGGTCGAGCTAAGTGATTTAAACAGGCATTTTTATTGTTCGAGATTGGAAAATGACAACTAGTAATTATCATTTCTAAATAATGTTCTTAGATCTTTTGCACGTTATCCGATTAATTTAACTTTGCATGCACTTCTTTTTTCTTTTTATATGTAAATAAAATAAGACCATGGTTAACTGAAAAAATAACGAATACATTGGTAATACCTTCCTGACATCCCATATTTTAAACTTTGTTTTTGAGTCTATAACATAAAACAATACTTTTCAATACGTTTCTATTTGTTTAAAGGCTTACAAAAGCTGAGTAGAACTTAACGAAACAAATGACAATGACATCTAATCAAAATTAATGTCAAATTTTACTAGTTAAAGTGTAGTTTTAATTTAGCCGCCAGTGGGCGTTTCAACTTTTGAACCCGCGAATTACAAGATAGAAAATTTTGCCATGGTGTTGGTTCTGTCCAGGTTTATGTAGGAGTTTTGTCAATAGAAAACACTGTTGATAGGACATTTTGCCAGTGCAAAACACTCTGGTGAAGTATTCAACCTTATTTATTTTGTGTTTAGTCGAAGTTTGACATGTTTCTCTCGCCAAATAGTCTTTGAAAAAATTTGTCAAGGCAAAATATTTAGTACCTTTTTGCCAATTACGTTCATGGTCAAGTCTATGAAACCATTCGCCTTACGCCCGCGGTTTTGTTGCAAATGTCATTCGCAAAATTGTCAAGCAACAAACTATCATAGCAATCGAAATATTTTGCCGCCAAAAATTTTGTCTCTTGTGATATTGTCACTGACAAAAACAATTATTTTTTTAAGTGACTTCCTAAACCTTTACTAACACAAAGTATTACAATAAATACGATCAACCATTTCACTTTTTTCAACAACGTTTTTCATTTATTCACATTGACGTTGCATGTAGTGAGCTAAAGAAATTCCTCAGAGTTCAAAGTTATATAGACATTGGAAATATTGAAATTCTACCATCTGCAATTCAAAGGCTCATACAATAACTACATTTAACAGTGACGTAAATATTAGCATATCGTCGATTAACCTCTGTAGTCAGATGTAAACTATATTCTATATTCATGTCCTCATTATTTACTAGTAAACTTGATCTTTACTTGCTGCAATACTATTCATCATATTCACATCAATTTGAAAATTTTTATTTTTACAAAAATAAATCTGCTATTTTAAGCGTTTGCATTTGTATTCCAGCAGTATTTTTTCATATTTATTTTTCCTTATGTTATCGTTTGAACTAATTGTGTTATCTTTCGACTAGCTTCTAATCCAACTGGTTAATAATGTTTTACTGGCTAACCTTATAATAATTTTATATTTAAACTAAATAAATTTAATTTAATTTAATTAATTTTCAAGTAATTCGAAACTCGTAATTCAAAGCAGACATGTACGTGCTCGAATAAGGATATGGTGATTTTTAGGTGGATGGTAAAGTACGAGCACCAACTGTTCACTTTATCTATTATTCTTAGCAGTAAAAGTTTATTAAAAATGCACATTTTGTTGAACGTCTACTTAAATGTCAAAATCGATTTCTCGGAAACTATAAAATATTTAACACCGGGAAGAAACTAACCACAGTCCAGAGAAACTGTTGAAAATAACGTTTATGTTTTTAGGACTACGGAAAAACCAACTGCTAAATAAATTTCGTTTTTTGAAGGAAGCCTTTTGTTCTCTACGATTAAATTGACATTTTCTGGTTTGGAAATCGGTTGACCGTGGAAACTTTGCCCAATACCGGTAAAATGGCAACATTTTGATTGCATATAGGAAGAGGAACAAACATTTATGACCATTCATTAAAGCAGCGGAAAAAGTGTAAAAGAGAATATCAAAAAAATGTTTGACTCAACTTTAGTATTCTGAATCTCACCCCCACTCGAACACTCATATCATGATTTTCGACATTGTCTCAATTAACATCAAAAAATATCTTTGATTGTTAAAATGTCAATTTTGTTACATGCTTTTACTAAAAGCTTGTTCACACGGTGACATTAATGCCGTGACAGCAACCAGTGTCACGTGTCGTATATCAAACCATTTTGATATACGACACTAACGTCACGACACTGAAATTCAGCTGTTCAGACAATGACATTGTTGCGAAATTCACGTCACGACATTAATGTCATCGTATGAAGGAGCTTTAAGAACGTCAAAATTGCCATTTAAATTTAACCTTTTCTTCAAAAGGTAGACGTGTTACTGATTTATGGGCATTGTCGGAACATTTTTTTTTCGACTCAGCTCGTTCTTAACCGTCGTAAACATGGCCAACATACTTTTGGAAAGTTGAGAGGAAATTGCGTTCTAAATCTCTCCTAAATTCCACTGGAAATACTGGCCACGAAGCTCTGGCCAAAAATTATCAATTAAATGTAGTAAACGTGTTGGCTATCGTAAAGTCTTACTACACAGAAACCAGAATTTTGATTAAATCCGAGTTTATCCGAGAAAATTGATCATTGCCGTTTTTTATGAAGAAGCTTTCATGGGAAAACAATATTTTCACGTTTTACTCAGAGCGAATGCCGATATGCTTTTACAGCAAGGTAGACATTCTCTAGACAAAGTTCAAATTGTTAGCAATTACTAAATTAACGGGTTTTGCCAATGGTGGAGTGACAACAAAGGTGCAGTTTATGATCGATGCGCCCATTAAATTTTTTCGTGAGACTTTAAAGAAAACAATTTTTATTAGCATCGCATGATTAACTTGAAAATTTGAAAACATCTAATTTCATCAGCATGATGTACATATGTACTTTAAAGGTTTTATTATCATTTTATCTATGTTTGGAATGAATTCATTTACCTCCCAGAACGTTTCAACGCCAATAATTTAAAGACGATAATTGAAAATTGGAATATGGCATATTGAATGAAAACTTAGTCTGAACATTTAGCAAGCTATTCAAAATATGCAGACGTTTCAATAAAATAAAAAAGTTGAAAAGCGGAATTATTTTTGAGCAACCCCTTTTTGAGGTACTTAAAACTTTAGTTATTGTATTTTTATTTTCTGAATCTAACAGCTTTTGTAATCAAACCATACCTGTTTCGTTAGCAGATATCGAATTACCTTTTCTTTATTAAAATCTCGGACTCCTGGTATATGTGCAGGTATGTATCTGTTTGAGTTATACATATTTGGGATCCAAAATTGTGAAAATCCTTTTCGGATTGGATTTATCAGGATTTTTATAAATAGTTTCTATAACAGATTGCTGCTTTTCCTTCAACGACCTTCATATCCTTTCTGATCTTTTGCCACTTGGGATATACGGCAGGTGTCTCGGTCATAGTTGATTTTAATTGTCTTATCGTTTGCTTGTTGTGGGCATTGTGAAATACTGTTGCATATCTTCTAACTTCTCATCGTCTCGGTCGTAACGATGGCTTCAAATAAATCTGATGGTATGTTTGTTAACAAATGTATGCCTGGTTTTTCCTAAAAATCTAATAGAAACGTAAAATTTCGGAAGTTTAAGCAATCCGCTGAATGTTGTAATTGTAATGAATAGCTGTGCTTTGGCCTGCCACTAATCATTGAATCAGTTCAGAAAGTGCATCTCCAAAATATAATCATCATCATCAAGTAGCACTACAACCCTATGTGGGTCTTGACTGCAAGCACAATTTGCCTCCATCGACTTCTATCTAGCATTGTTTCCTGTTCATTGTCAATGCCCATATTCCGCACATCCGATAGAACATTGTCCCTCCATCTCATTTTAAGTCTTCCCTGTGGTCTTCTGCTCGTCGGTGCTATCTGCCATGCAATTTTCAGCATTCTGTCATCCGATGCTCCGTATATGTGTCCTGCCCATCTCAGTCTTTGTGACTTTGCTTCTCTCACAATATGTTCCTATTACAATTGTTCTAACTCCGCGTTTGTTCTTATTCTATATTGCCCTGAACTAGGATCCTGGGTTGGTCCATATATTTTTCGCTCAAATCTTCGCAGGACGTCTTCGTTTGCTTTGGTTAGGGTCCACGCCTCACATCCGTACAAGCGGGTCTTCATTTCTTTACTCATGTTGTTGCCTGCTGTGAGGACTACGCCGAGGTATTTGAATTGAGACTCCTTCAAAATTGTAGATGCCAATAGTTACATTTTGCCCTAGTCTATCTCTGGCAATTAAACATGTATTTTGTTTTGTCTTCATTAATACGTAATCCTACTGTGTCTGCCTCCTTTTATATTTTTCGAAGCAACTCTTTGATTTCAATGGTTGTTTTACTGACAATATCTATATCATCTGCAAATGCCAGTATCAGGTTTGGTCCACTGCTTGAAAAAACTTCTACGTCAATGTTAGCGACGCATCCAAAACGATATTGAACATTATTGGAGACAAACTATCACCCTGTTTCAGGCCATTGTCCACCACAAAGTTTTCTGACAAGGTGTTCTCAACTTTACCACAGCACCGGCTACCCTCCATGCACACTTTTGTAATATTGATTATTTTCCTTGGGATTCCACATTCTGCCATGCCCATACATGGTATCTTAACACGTTATCATTAGCTTGTTGGAAGTCGATAAATAGTTGGTGGAGGTCCTTATCAAATTCCCAGTGTTTTTCGAGGATTTGGCGAATAGTGAAGATTTGATGTATTGTTGACCTGTCCGGTCAAAAGCCGCACTGATAATCGTCCATCGATTCTTCCGCGCATGGTGTTATGCGGATTAGAATCACGTTTGCAAGTACTTTATATGCGGTGTTGATGAGAGATATCCCTCTGTAGTTTTTACATACCTGATAGCTTCCTTTTTTATGTGGGGGTATAAAAACAATCTGTTTCCAGCTTTCCGGTAATGTTTCGCTGTCCCATATTAGTACGATTAACTCATGAATCTTTTAATAGAGTACTGGATCTCCCATTTTCTGGTGCTTTGTTGTTTTTTAAGCGTTGTATGGCCTTCGTCACTTCTTCTAGTGTTGGTTTCTATTTCGGCGGTTAAATACACCAGTATATTCGTTGTGTTGTCCTTTGTTACATTGAGATGTTTCTAAAAATGTTCTTTCCATGTTTTTAATACCTCTGTAATGCCGGTGATGAGTTCAACATTATCTTTCCGTATTCCAAAATATAATACCTTAATAAATTCGACAATTAGTCATACAACAGTGAACACTTTCTTTTCTGTCGCATCACGTTTGATAAGATTCCTGGCATATATGGCTTTTTATTGTTTTATTAATATCCTTTCTTAATTTTCCAACCCGTAGTTTGGAATTGTATTTTTTCTCTCCGAGTCATCAATACCGGATGGATTTACCGAATTTGTAATCTTTACGGTGATTATTGGGTTTTATAAAAACTTTTTGTTTCGCAGTTTCTGCTCAGTAATGTTTTTTCCTCTATTTGTGTGGCTATTTGCAACGTTATGACTTTTTCCTGGAATTTTTGGCATTTTTTTAACGCGCGAATATGCGACGTTAATTAATCGTCGCGAGCTTTTCAAAAATTTGCCATAGAAAACTGTAAACAGACAGCCACTCGGTATTAATGCCATTTAATAGAGAAATTGTCCCGACGCAAGCCGGGAAATTTGCATATTTTTCGCCTTTTTTGTCCATTTGTGGCGTTGTTTTTATACAAATCGCACCACTTTTCGACTATGATGTGTCACGATATTTTCAAAAATTTATTATTCAAAATGCAAATTAAACTGAAAACATAAATTAACACTATTAAATAGAGAAAACTTTGCACTATTTGTCTGGCTATTTTCAACATTACCACTTTTTTCTGGAATTTTTGGAAATTTTTCTAATGCGCGAGTCTGCGACTTTACTTAACCGTTGCGAATTTTTCAAAACATTGCCATAGAAAACTGTAAGTAGATAGGCACTCAGTATTAACGCCATTTAATATAGAAATTTTCCCCCCACAAGCCTGAAAATTTGCATATTTTTCGCATTTTTTGTCCATTTGTGGCCCTGTTTTCATACAAGTCGCACCACTTTTCGACTATGATGTGTCACGATATTTTCAAAATGCAAAATAAACTGAAAACTGGTATTACCTCTCCTGAATAGATAAAGCATTGCACTGTTTACAACTATTTACAACATTACCACTCTTTTCTTGAATTCTTGGCATTTTTTTTAACGCGCAAATCTGCGACGTTAGTTAATCGTCGCGAGCTTTTCAAAAATTTGCCATAGAAAACTGTAGAGAGGCCGACACTCGGTATTAACTAATTATAATTTAATAGAGAAATTGTTCCTCCGCAAGCCCAGAAATTTACATATTTTTCGCATTTTTGTCAATTTTTGGCAGCCTTTTTCATATAAGTCGCACCACTTTTCGACTATGATGTGTCACTATATTTTCAAAAATTTATTATCGAAAATGCATAATAAACTCAAAACTTAAATTAGCACTATTGACGAGAGAAAACTTTGCACTGTTTGTGTGAACATTTTCAACGGTTTCACTTTTTTCTGGAATTTTTAACAATATTTTGCGCGCGAGTCTGCGACGTTAACTAACCCAAGCAAGTTTTTCGAAAATTAGCGATCGAAAACTGTAAGCCGGTAACAGATAGAGGCTCGGTAACGGCATTCAATGGAGAAATTATTCCTCTGTAAGCATGGGAATTTTCATAATTTTTGCAATTTTGACACCTTTTTTCATGCAAGAATTTTTGGAAATTTTTTGAACGCGCGAGTCTGCGACGTTAATAAACCGTCACAAATTATTCTTCTTTGGTTAGTTGGTCTAGATAATTGTTTTACGCCTTATCATTTCCGCCTTTTTACTTTATTATTAGATATTTTTCCCTTTTTTTCAGATATTTTCTTTCGATTTGCTTAACAGTGTTAGTCCAGATACTTTGTATGATATTTCCGCAAATGTTAGTGATTTTTCTTGGTGTACTGTCTTCAAAGGTATCTTATACAGAATATATATTTTTTAGTTACCTCTGTCTAATAAAATTAAATGTTGTTAAGAAATGATGTAACTCATTGTCACAATTCGTTCACGTTGGAAATGGCCTAGATCTAGTCCAGCCACGTTCCTTTCTCTTTCCATATTTTTTTGCGTCAAAGTGCTTCACTTCAAAAATTATATGCTAATTTAAAATGTAACACTGTAACCAACATTTCCAAAAATTTATTACCTTACACATTTTGTTATTCAAGTATCCTGGTATTTCAGCAACTCATGATTATTTATTTTAAAAATAAAGAGGAAGCCAAACGTCCTTCGTAAAACAATTAAACATTCAAAAGATTTTTTTAATCAAAATTTATGATCACCTTAATTTTTATTTAAAGTTGTTAATTTTTTGCCATGACGGACATGTATACAGGGTCATCCATGTAGCGGGTAAAAGATATGTTTAAATATTTTTTTTCTTGAGGACCCTGTCTATGAAGAATTCAACAGACAGAACTAAAAATGTGAATTTTTATGTTTTCCAACATCCAACTTTTTAATGAGTTGATGCAGGACGTTTGGTCCTCTCTGCATTTACTTACAATAAATAAATGAATATTTATTCATAAACTTTGGAAATGTTTCACTTTATTGCATCGATTATATTTAGAAAAATGTTGTTCAAATTATCTTGATTAGACTCAGTGTTATCGGATTTAGTAATCACAGCTGAAATTTTTTTGTCAGTTGATATATTTTCACTATATAAATTTTACTATGATTCCTCCTTCTTTCGTAAGTTTTGAACACTTATATGACTGTACAATTTTTCTATTACTAACTATTATAGCGAATTGTGTATGTTCTAAAATTTAAATTTTATGAACTTGTCTTCATCTGTAAATAATTGTTATTGTTAGGTTTTCATCCCTGTTAATTTTGTTCATGCATGCATATACATTTTTAATAAATTGTAAATGAATTTTGTTATGGCAAAGTGTTGTATATAAAAGCGTATGTAAATATATTTATAAACTGCCTTAATATTTTCAGGTTTTTAAGCAACACCATAAAATAAATATTGTTTTTGTAAGATGTTGCTGTTTTGTGTTTACCTGAGAAAAATAATATGTATATGTCTTTAAGAAATGGTAAAGAAGTAATATGATGACATAGGATAGACAAACCGGAGTACTTTCTTTTTCATAACACTTATGAATTATAAATGTAGTCAAGCTTCGTATCGATTACCCGCGGCAACCGCGCGAACCAAGCTCATCCACGACAAGAACGAACATTTGCCGCGCGAGCTATTTCAGTTACAACTTTTTACTACAGTGCGGCTGCCTCTCGCGGCAAGCGATCCAGTCCAACCGTTCAGTCACAAGAATCTGTTTGAGGTTAGTGTGTTTGATATTTGAGCGATAGCGGAGCACCATGGACATTTCACGTGCACGAGCAGTAGCCGCTTTGTTGTGATAGTGTGGTGATTTGCTATTCCATAACAAATTTTTGGCACCATACAACTAGATAAGATACCGACACTTTTCAATGTTCATGGTTGTTGTCGTTTTGTCGCGAGAGCCAATTTCAATTACGCAAAACCGTCCCAATTTGAAGTGAGCAACTGACTGAACCCCCTTTGCCGCGGGCCAAAACACCGACAGAGATTGCCTCGCACCGCGGCGTGTTCAGACCTCGCCAACATTAATTTGGCTTGCGCGGCAACGTTCCATCAGGCGCGCCTGCCGCGCTAGCCAATGTTCGAGAATTTGCCGCGCTTAGTCGATATGCAGCTTTAGGCTTTCGAGGCTATTCCTTGAAACTGGTGAGTTTTTAGGGTTTTTAGGCCGTCGTAAAATAGAATTTCTTCCTGACGTTTCGCAAGCACGAGTGGCTGGCATCTTCAGAGGTTGTTTGCTTGAGAACTTACACTGTACTGATGCGGTTCCTCGGGCGCAGTTCATACTTATGCACTGGTTGTGATGACGTGTCATCGGCGTCGATGCATTCTGTAGAATGCATTGTTGTGCTCATGCTCCGGTGTAGTGGATTCTTCTTCTTGTCCTGTGCCGTTACCTTTCTGTCTCTTCTTTTCTGTTAAAATTGTAGCTGTGCTTGTGTATTTCGATGGCTGCTCGTATTAGTCGGGGGCGAATATAATACCTGGTTTCCTAAGGTGCAAATGAATGAAAAGCCACCCACACGGACAGATACCTCCACAAGCTATCCAATCATCACCAGAGTCAAAAACAAGGAATCCTCAAGACCCTCACGGATAGAGCCAGGTAAATATGTGGACCTATCAGCGAAACTAAAACATTTAGAAAGGGCTTTCCTTCAAAACGGATACTCTCATATTGACATGAAAAGAGCAGTGAGGGTGGACCGTTCCGAAAAGAGTGAAACCACTCAAAGGGCCTTTCTGCCTTTCATTCCCAGAGTTACGGACAGAATTGAGAAGATTCTAGGGAAACATAACATAGAAACAATCTACAAGCCCACGACAAAGATCCAGGAATGTCTAAGGTCGGTTAAGGACTGAAGACCTTCCCTCGCCACTGCAGGTATCTACCGAATCCCATGCTCCTGTGGAAGCGTCTACATAGGAACCACGAAGAGATCGGTTAAGACAAGGATCGAAGAACATCGACGAAATTGCAGATTGGGACATGGTGGAAAGTCGGCAGTGGCGAACATGCCCTCAGCGAGGGAGTGCACACTATCAAATTTTCAGAAACTAGCCTAGTAAAAAGTCCTAGCCACAACAACAGGCTATCGCCGCCGACTAATACAAAAAGTCAGAGAAAACAAGCACAGCGACAATTTTAACAAAAGAAGAGACAATGGCGCTAAACCGGTTATGGTTTCCTGCACTCACCATTGAAAGAACAGTTGCCAACCAGTGCATAAATACGGACTGCGCCCGAGAAACCGCATCAGCTCTTCAAAATTAACAATTACAAAATTTATAGAAACGACCGCCCCAACAACAAACCCCCCTTTTACTAACACCTTAATCGAACTCCTCAATAACACTAAACATGGAAAACTCCCAAATCCTAATCATTTCAGCCTACAAACCCCCCAATACCAAAATAACGGAGCAAGACTACACTGAACTTTTCAAACACGACATTCCAACACTAATAGCTGGTGACCTAAATTCTAAAAACACTGCCTGGGTTTGCAGAACTTCTAACTCCGAGGGAAACAAGCTCCTCAAGCTCTCCCAAAAGCTCCAATTCCAAATTCACGCTCCTCCAGAGCCAATACACTTTGATCATAGAGCTCCAGACATACTTGACATTGCCGTCACCAAAAAAATCTCCCACATTTTAGCAGTCACCAACTCAGATTCTCTTAGCTCAGGTCACAACCCAATAATCATAAACATAAACGAACAATACACTAACAACCCCCTAGCCCCCATTTCCATTACTGACTGGGATGCCCTCGCTTATTACCTTGGAGAAACTCAAATTCCAGACCACCTACCTCAAAATCAAAAAGAATTAAACATCTACACAAATAAAATCACTGAAAAAATCTCATAGCCATTTCAAAAGCCACAATTTTAAAACAAAACTCAAATACAAATCCTTATTCGCTGCCGACTGAAATTAAACTCAAAATAAAACTAAGAAATAAACTAAAACGGAGGGCTAAACAATTCTCCGATTCACAATGGGAGAATTGTCAAATTCACCATTTGTGTGAATCACAAAAAAAAAACGAAAGGTGGTCAGAAATTCTGGAAAACATCCCAACAGGCGGCATTAACGCCTGGAAAATCTCCAAGGCCCTAAGAGGGAAAACCAAAACCTACTTCCCACCAATCCATGGTGAGCGAGGACTGGTGTACACAGACGAGGAAAAAGCGAAAGCTTTTGCCGACTCTCTGGAACGCCAGTTTTCGCCCAACAGATCCCAAAGTGACAACCTGGATTTCGAGGAGGAGGTTGACACCGTCCTCAGCGAAATCAAACAGCGACAAATCCCCCCAGACGCCCCTCAAACCCCCCCAGTAACCCTCCCCGAACTTAAAGAAATAATATCTGCCCTAAAAACCCGCAAAAGCCCCGGCCCTGACCAAATCACCCACAAAATCCTAAAAACACTTCCTGAAAACCTTCTAAACCACATACTTACCATAATTAACACTTCCTTTTCATTACGAAAATTCCCAAAGCCTTGGAAAACCGCAGCCATCGTCCTAATCCCAAAACCATCAAAAAACAAAACTTTTTCCCTCAAAATTGGATACCAATAAGTCTTCTCTCTTCGCTCTCTAAACTAACAGAAAAACTTTTTTAAACCACCTAAACCTACTAATAAACGAAAACCAGTTAATCCCGCGAGAGCAGCCAGGCTAATTCAGGATGCCACGATTGCTTTCCAGGACAAAGGCTCCACTGGAGTCATTTGCCTGGACATTGAAAAAGCTTTCGACAAAGTATGGCACGAGGGCTTAATCTGGAAACTCCTCCACTTGCATAAACTCCCAATTACTTTCGTCCAATACGTGGCAAGCTTCCTTAAAAACAGGAAGTTTTACACGCTAGTGGAAAAAATCAAATCAAGTATTCGCCCCATAGAAGCAGGAGTCCCACAAGGCTCCCCGCTTTCCCCAACCATGTACAACTTGTACACAGCCGACGCCCCAGCCACAAAACTAGCACTATTTGCCGACGACGCTTGCAGTTATTACTCAAACCGCAACATTAAATACATAATAGGCACTCTTCAACGACACTTAAATATTTTTCAAGAATGGGCAGACACTTGGAAAATCAAAGTCAATGCGGAAAAAACCACTGCCATCATAATCTCAAAAAAACTAACGCCCAAAAACACTCCAAAACTCACATACAATAACAGAAATAAAACCCACAAAATCTCTCAAATATCTGGGCATCACAATAGACTCAAAACTAAACTTCACAGAGCACATAAACAAAATCATCACTAAAGGCAACAAAACATATGGCTATCTCTACCCGCTCCTAAACAAAAAAAGCAAACTCTCGCTCAAAAATAAAGTCTTACTATACAAGCAAGTCATCAGATCGCAAATATGCTATGGCGCCCCAATAATCAGCCAAACTGCCAAAACCAACATTCACAGTCTCCAAACCTTCCAAAACAAAATCCTCGGAAGATTTACAAGGCCCCCTTGGTACATCCGAAATTCCAAAATTCACCAAAACCTAGAAATAGATCCCATTAAACAACACATCACAAAAATCCATTCCAAATTCAAAGCCAGAGCCCTCAACCACACAAACCCACTAATTAAAGAAACCTTTTCCCAAACCATCCCGAAACATCATTTCCAAACTCCAACCAGTCTAATGGCAGACCCCCCCTGGAATCACCCACCATAAATCTTAAAAAACGGCTTCAAAATCACTACCTTTCGGCAACAAGTACACCACTTTCCCTTTCAAAATTCAGCTATTAGCGGCAACCGTGCGACTGCGAAAACTCCCCAACTTTCACTCTCACCACTCTCGCTTTCATTCTCACTTTCACTCTTACTTTCGGCCAAAACTAAGCTCTAAAATCCAACCCCCAGCCTTCTAGCTGCAGCCTAAACTCAACAAACCACCCTCCCCCACTAACTAAAACCCTCACCCGCCTCACGTTTATTTTTATTTAATCTAACTTATATATAATAAAAAATAAATAATAAAAATAATTTAAAATTTTTTTTTCTTTTCTTCTCTTTCTCTCTAATTTTACTCTCCCAAACAAACCACTAACACCCCAAACCCCCACCCCTACGGTAACCAGGCTCTTTCATGGACCACCCGAAAAGACTAAAAGCCTTAACTGGGTAAGTCTATTAAAACTCCACACACACGCGAAACCGCATCAGTACAGTGTAAGTTCTCAAGCAAACCACCTCTGAAGATGCAAGCCACTCGTGCTTGCGAAACGTCAGGAAGAAATTCTATTTTACGACGGCCTAAAAACCCGAAAAACTCACCAGTTTCTTAGGAATTATGATTACTTTATTTCAGTATTAATGAAACCCATGAACGACAATAATTCCATTGTTGTACAAAATCAGACAATCTGTAAAATGCATAGGCTACGGTTTTTTAGGTAATCTGCAAAATGCCGTACGCGCTTGTCAATCTGAGTGTTAAAGATTTGTACTTTTCACTCTTGACATTGACTAAACAGTGTGCATAAGACCTGAAGGTTGTGGAAGATCTAGAAGCGTTGTTTTCACCATTTTTCCTCAATGTGGCAAGGTTTTGATGAAACTATTGGTCCAGTTGTAAATTAGATTGTATAGCATTCGTGCTACCATGGCCCGTTAATTTTATCAGCTGATTTTCATCCACTCCAGCTTTCGCTCAACTTGTCACTCTTGCGGCTCTATGCGATTGGTTAGTGAACTTCAAATTGTCACACCAAGGCCAGCTTTTTTCGCTGACAGTGTAGTCCATTTTGATATCTCGTTCCTCTCCACTCATCATCATCGTCACTGGCGTTACAACTAGTGATGAGCAAAGCAAGACCAAGACTTGCATGGTCTTGCTCTTGCATACAGTCTTGATCTTGGTCTTGCAAATCAACGGCTTTATAATTCATGAGTTTTTTTAGGAGTTTCTGTTAAGACGTAAAGTCACTCAATAGGCAAAGTCACATTTCGACAGGTTCGGTCTTTTCTCTAGTAACATATGTCATATATTTATATAAATCTCATTAGCGTGAAATTATGCAATATCAATCAATGCATCGTAAGGATGATTTAATAGCCACCGCCCGCGATCTCCAAGACGAAAAGAAAACAGATTTTCGGAAATCAGCCTGCCACACAATCAGTATCGGATTACCGTATTGGCCACATTTCGTTTTGTTTTATCGGTTTCTGCCGGGCTAAAACCCATGCATAAAACCAAATATTAATACGAGCCGCAATCGTCTTGCGAGACTCTCGCAAGACTCATAAAAAGTCTTGGTCTTGCAGGACATGGTCTTGGTCTTGTTCTTGCATACCAGTCTTGGTCTTGCAAAAAAAGCAAGACCAATACCAGTCTCGCTCATCACTAGTTAAAACTCTTCGTGAGTTTTTTCCGCGTTTACCACTGCCCCCACTCCCGTCGATAATGTGCCACTATTTCCCAAGGTCTCACTCCCATCTTCTCCATATCTTCACTGACTGCATCTTTCCATCTTTTTCTAGGACGTCCTATCATAATCTGGTCTCTCCCAAAACACACTATTTATCAGCCGATCGTCCCCACTTCGCATCACATGTCCTGCCCATCTTAGCCTATTGGCCATCCTGTACCTGACTATATTTTCTTTTCCGTAGAGAGTCTCTGGCTCGTTGTTGTTTCCTCGTCTCATGGATGGGCCTTTAATTTTTTCGCGTGCATAAATGATTGCCATTTCACAATTTTCAGTGTTTTCGTGTTCAAATTTTATTTGAGTTATTATTTTGTTTTTCAAAGAAATTATTTGCACTCGCCTAGCGGACCCTGCGTTTAATTTTGTAGAGCTTGTATTCAAGGGTTTGCTGAATTCGGAGAAATAGTTCTCTGCATAGGAAATAGAACTAAATGTCATTCGTTCTCATGTGATATTTGAAACCCGCAAGATTCAATTTGGGACGCTATTGATCTTGAGTGCTTCTTGAGAAATAATGTACTATTTTAAACTCCATATCAAACAAATACATGGGCGATGACACATGCAAAACCAGTTGGCAGAATGACGGCAGCTGACAGTTAATGTTAAATATGTAATTTTAGTGGTCGAAATTATGAGTTAATTTTTATATTCAGCGGTTTTAAATTTAAGAATGATCAATTTCTGAAGTCTTACAAAAATTTTGCAAGATGGGAATGCTTTTTCCGTGCCTATTGGCTGGAATTCTGAATGGTTGTGCTCTCCAAATATTTAGGGAACCTATGAAAGTGGGCAATGGTCCTCTAATAGCTCTTTATATCTTCATATTTACGACCTTCATTCTTTTATGGAGTATCAGGTTGTATCCGAGAAATCTGAGGAGGTTGGGCAAAATTCAACCGATAATTGAGGTCAGTATCATTTATATCCCACATACTCGTATGTATCTTCTCAGCCAATTAACTTAAACATTATCCACTTGAAACTGTTGCGTTCTGTCCTAGGCACATAAATATACCAGCGTATAAAAACATGTTTAGAAATAGATACAAGAAAATATAATTGTTAACATTTTTTTTTCAATGAATTGGACAAACTAGTCAACCCCAATACCAACTTGTGTGATTCACCTATATCCCGCTACTTTCGAAAGCTAGCAATCCGGCAGAATACTGTGTAATACTGCTCGGAATACAATTCTTTCTTTGTTTTAAACTAATTTGTTTTTAAATTCATTGTCTTATACAATTTTTTTTTAAGTCTGAATATTTTACTGAGTTACATACAGTTGAGTACTTATTGAGTTACAGCTCATCAAACTTAACTTTTTCTTTTTATTTTTTACCTATTCTGGTCATTTCTTTACAGATCAAATTGAAGATCGGTACAGAGTTTTAGCTTAGTGCTCTCTAACTTTCTGATCTAAAATTGTTTTTCCACTTTGCCACTAGATGGCAATTTACCTGCAATCCAAATGTCATTTTCCGCATATATTTTTTTACACGCCAAATATGGCAAAAAGGAATATGCCATTTTAAACGTTAGAAAATACTAGACAAAAATGTGCTATTCATATGACTCGAAAAAGTCTTTGTTTAGGAGCAAATCGACATAAACGTTTTCATCACTTTCAGCCCAATGGCCTTGCATTTAATTGAAATTGCAGCTAATCAAGTCACAAGTTATTTAATTGTTTATTTTTAACGCATTTCTGCCAACCTGCAAAATTTTCTCTAAAATCTAAAATTACGTAGAACAGTGGAAAAATTAATAAACACTAGCAAAAAAACAAAACATTTATTAACAACGTATTTTCAACATTATCTCCGTCCATTTCAATAGATTTTCTCCGTCCATTTCAATATTCTTTAAAAAATGTCATCTAACGCAAAAAAAATTCCCGCTTTATTTTTAATAACTTCGCAGTAATTTATTATTCTTTGTCGCAAATCATTAATACTGGTATTATTTTACTGTCCCCCAAAAAAAAATCCATGGGATCAATATCTAGCGAACTGGGCGCCCACCGTAAAAGTCCGTTTCGTTCAATCCACCTATTCGGAAATGCATTATTTAGGTATCCTCGCACTGCTAAATTATAATATTATATCCATATCCATTATCCCATATGGGGTGGAGCGTCATCCTGAAGAAGCCCCATATTTAACCGGGTTTGTAGCGGAACATTTGCCAATAAATCTGGAAGTGCATCTTGAAGGAAGTCCAAATAAACTGCTCTGTTTAAAGACCCATCAAAGAAATAAGGTCCTATAATGGCATCATAGGATTCCCTATGATTCCGGCCCATACGTTTAAAGAAAACCGGCGCTGATGCTGTCTTTCTGTGACGGCGTGTGGATCAAGGACCCGGACCGAAACGAAATAACTGTTCCGTTCAGGTTTCGGTCCAAAGCAAAAGTTAAAATTACGGTTCCGGTTTAGAAAATAATTTTCAATTCGGTTCCGGTTCCGGTTTTTACCCGGTTCATTTTGGTTCCAAAATCTATTTAAAACAACGAACGAGGACAAAGATAAAGGCTACTCTAATTAGGAATCTCACTATCTTTTTCATCGCTTGTTGTACTATACAAGATAAAAGATGCGCAAACGATCCACTACTTCATACGGTACTTCGGCTGGTTGTATGGTAGAGGGTAGGAGGACTAGCAACCCCACACAAGGATTGAAATTTAGGTAACAATAAATGGAACAACATTGAAATAAACACTACCATACAAAAAATAATTTAATCGTATTTTTGAAAAGTAATTTGTTCCTGAATTTTCTGACTTTAGCGCGTTTCTCTTCTTTCCGTTTTCCCTCAGGTTCACAACTTCGTCAATTCCTCTTCTTTCACTCTTATTTCCGTTTAAAGATTGTTCTTCCTAGTTCATGTCTTCACACTCTTCACCATCTGTTGAGGAGTTGCTTCTGTCCAAAATTCCAATTTCAAATGTTTCGTTGTTGGTGATCGAAAAACTAAAATAATTCAACTTAAAAAAGAATTAAAAAAATAGTGTATAAACGTACGGTGTTTGTTCTTTACAATTGAAAAGTCGGTTGGTCCTCGCAAATAATTGTTCCTCTAAAATTTTTTCTTTAATATTTGACCTCGAAGGCGGCAACAAAAATTTGAGTCCTGGGAATAACCTCTCAACACTAACTTGAGTTGCCGGTACGCTTAATAATACTTGGGCAAGCATGTATAACTCGGGATTAAGCTCATTCTTTTTCTTCCAGAAATCAAAAATCGTTTCATTTTTCGGTAAGCGTATGCGGCTTTGTTCCACTTGATAGGAATTTAAAATATTTTCAATTTTGTTAAGGGCTACAAATGAACCTTGTGAAGAAAATTCGTGCTGATTAATTCCTTTAAAAAATTTTTGCTCTGAATCTTTATGTCTCAAAAAGGCTTCCGTTTCATCGCTTACCGCACGTAGGTGTGAATATAAACGGTGAAAGACGCAATCACCTAAGATTTGCCGACGATATAGTCCTCATAGCCGAACGTTTGGACGACGCCATCTCAATGTTAGGAAATCTTAATAAAGAGTCAAAGAAAGTAGGACTTAAAATAAATTTTCCCAAAACCAAGATCATGACAAACTTTGTGCTCGGTGAGGGCATATACATTGACGGTATCAGGGTGGAAGAAACTACATCCTTTAAATACTTCGAACACGAGATTTCAATTGGAAGAGAAATCAAACCCTAGAAATTCTTGGAAAAATAGGGCTCGCATGGGCTGCATATGGGAATCTCAAATATGTGTTCAAGGCAGAGTTTCCTAACTGCCTGAAGAGAAAGGTTTTTAACTAGTGTGTCCTTCCAGTCCTTACCTACGGAGCCGAAACCCTGACACTGACTAAACGGACAATAAAGAAAACACTAGTTACGCAACTAGCGATGGAACGATCAATGCTGGGAATCTCTCTCAAGGATCACATACCAAATACTGAAATCCGCAGACGATCCGGAGTTGCACACGCCGTAGAGAGAATACCTGTACTAAAATGAAACTGGGCAGGACACATTGCGAAATCTGCTGATAACAGATGGACAAGGCGAATTCTTGAATGGAGGCCTAGATCGGAAGCCTTTAGCAAGATGACACGTAGCGCCATCTTGCTGAAAATAAACATCATCCTAAATACGATGAGAATTATCAAAATCTTCCAATTTCGGCCATAAAAAATCATTATTCATAGCTCGGTAGCGCACTCCATTTACCGTAACAGTTGCACGCCATCCCAAAAACTGCAACAAACAGTGACACGTGGAGGATGGAGGAGCTTTTCAACTTTTTAAAAGCGACAATTCTGCTTATTAACGTCGCATCCGAGGTGAAAATGGGCCTCATCACTGAAAATGATTTTCCGATGAAAATCCGGATCATTTTGATGCATTTGAAGGACCCAATCAGCGAAGATACGACGTTTATGGTGTTCAACCGGCTTGAGTTCTTGTGTCAACTGAACTTTAAAAGCTTTAAGTCTTTATGCAAAATACGGTGTAATGTCTTTTGTGGAATGTCTAATTCCAAAGATCGACGAGGAATCGACAAACCTGGGTTTTCTTCAACACTACGGGCTACAATACCAATATTCTCAGTTGTTCTTGAGCGACGCACAAGGTTTCGATTCTTCACATCACTAACTTGTACCAACAGCTCAAATTTTTCCACCAGTTTCACTATTGCCGGGCGAGAAGGTGCTTTACGACGACCAAAAAGTCCTTTAGTTTTGCGAACTGTGAGTGCAAATTTTTCACCATTTTTTAGTAAATTTTGACAATTTCAGTGCGTTGTTGAAGCGTGTATCGTACCATTTTTAATAATAGCGTAGTTTTTATTTGTTAAATGTCAAAAGATGACAGCTTCAAAAGTAATAGGTGATCAAATAGGTAGCTAATTCAAAATGAAACCTCTTATTGGAAAACCCTTTACATGCACTTCGCAAAAAATTGCGGGGTTTTTGTCAGGCCAGTTGCGGCAGTTGCCGATTTATTGTTCCGTATACGGAGAAAGAGCATTCGTCTGAGAAACATACGTTAAAAAGAAAGTGTTGATCATTTACTATCGGCTCAGACAAAAAATGGCAAAATTGCTAGCGTCTGTCAAAATCACCCTCATTAAGTTCCTGTACTGTAAAACTTTAGGATTATAAAGTACCTTTCAACTGAGGTGTTCTTCGACCCCGCTTTCTAATTAAGATTTTAGGGTTGCACACGGGGGATGTTCAATGGGTTGCTCGCAAATTAAGGCTTTATGTCCGGGAGTCTTTTCATAAATTCTCATAGGTGTTTGGCTGTCTGGTTCTGTTTCGTTACCGGTTCGGTAAAGTGGCCTTTCGAATATAAAGTTTGCTTTTCCGAGGGTTTTTCCGTAAATTGTCTTAAGTGCATAAAACTGGGTCTGTTTCGTTTTCAAATGGTCCATCCAATCCATCCATCCAATGGATAATCCATCCATCCAATGGTTAATCCATCCATCCAATGGATAATCCATCCATCCAATGGATAATCCATATTACATAGCTCTGTAAGGAGGCTTCATGAAACTCAAAAGGGTCTTAATGGTAGTTTATGAGCACTGCCTTCGGTATGATTTCAGCAATCAATATCCACTTTGATATGAGCTTTGAACGATACATATAGCCTCTCTAACGAAGGTAAATTTGATGTTTGTCAAAAAATTTCGACTTACATTGGAAATGAATTAGTATAGATTCCTAATTTTTCCAAATAGAAATGTACCTACCGAAGTTTAAGCAACTTTTGCAAGCTTTTATTTGCATTGTTTAGCTACAATTTTTCATATAGCAAAGTTCAAATCGGATCTTCAAAATCTTCCCAATCTTCGAGAAATAAACCTAGCCTCTTATGGGCGACTCAAATTTTGAATGACCATGCTCTATATCTATCTTCTGGAAAAGGGTACACTAATTGAACACAAAGAAATGCGGTTAAACTAAATGCCCAAATTTTTTCAAGGTTTCCGGACGTATCTTCAATCCTATGACACACTCATTTTGAACAATATTTCACCCGCTTGTATTAACTTTTCTCATTTTTTGCTTAACTTTGAATGCGGCCATTAATACCACATTTGTTGAGTTTAATGGAAGTTGAATCAATGCTGAACCACTGCTGAGTGTGGTATTTGGGATTCACAGTCTTAAAAAATCATCGAAAGCAAATCGTTTTTTCGGAATCTTGCCTAAAAATATTTTGAAAATAAAAACGATGCTCGTATTTTAAACACATTATATATTTCTTTTTATTATTGTTCATTACATATTGTTTTTAATAATCCATTTACTTTTAAATAGTTTTTTACAGCTGAGTTTTTAATGGAAGATCTTATCATTGACTTCTGGTTTCCTTTAGAAGGTTTCTTTCTCGAATTATTACCTGCTATAGCGCAAAATATAGATGACTGGGTTTCAGGTACTTAATGTATTTCTTTTTAAATAACTGTAAATAATTTTTTTTTTATTTTCAGCAGGTGGTTGGTCAGCTGAGGTCATAACAGATTTTTTGAAAAGCGAAGCTAGTGGTTTTTATGCCAGTTACACATTGGCATTATTTTTTTTTGTCGCCACTTTGCACTCTAGCCGAGTTATTGACTTAAGAACACTAACGTAAGTCTGTATATAGCCCTTAGATACTAGAAATCTGTGAGCTTTTATTAACAGTTCTAACATCAATGTTATCATGTATATAACATCATAACAGTAATGTTTTACAATTAATATTTAATCACACTGTAATATAAATATAAAATTATTTTAGGCAAGATGGGCCTAGCCGTTTTTGCAAAGAAATTTACTTCAAAACAAAAACTGGGATTCGGCGTATATTACGCAAGCTTGGTTTTAGGAAAAAGCGAAAAGTTAATATCAACGAACAACGGAACACCCATCAAACAATTGATTCATTTAACTCAAGGCAAAAATTGCATAAAAACAGCGGTCTGTCTCAAGAGTATTGTCCATTACACAATCTTATTTGTAAAACTGATTCAGACTCCGATTTTGATTACTTTAAGGGATTTGCAGCTACGTCTAAATCCAATTCTTGAATAGTAACTTCAACATTAGAAAATTTGACTTTAGCCTTATTTCAATATGTCTAATAAAATGGTATACAAAACGTATTTATTTCAATATTATTATGTGAAAGAAGATTGGTGCGACCCACTGTGAATACGGGTCATTTCTAGATGGAATGCTTGTCGAACAACTTATACATGGGCTTCGATCTTGTGCAATGCGCCATCTTTACAGACGCTTACAAAATTGCACATGAACTTGAAGCGACACATTTCACAGGTAACGAAGTGAAATATCCTGCAATTGTATCCTCATCGGATCCAATCAACAAACTAGGATATCCCAAACCACATACCTTACGTCAGGGGTCAGCAACTTGCGGCCCTTTGCAACTTTTTGCACGGTCCGCCAAAGCACCAATAAAATTTTAGGAAAAATCAACAAACTTATAGCGTGAGCGTGCCGAAATGCGGCCGGTGACAAAAATGCGCGCTAACTATGCTTAATTTGCAAAGAATCTATAAGCGTATTCAAAGAATTTAATTTGTGTGGCCACTACGACACGAAACACAAAAGTGAATATGATAAATATGAATGTCAATTCAGACAAAATAAAATTGATTCTTTACAGAAATCATGAACAACAAAACGTTTTTAAAAAATGTAAGGAACAAAGTCAACTTGGTCAAAACGTCCTTACATATTTCGAAATTAATTGCTGAACATAACAAACCATTTACGTCTGGAGAGTTCATTAAAAAATCACGTCATGCAAATATTTTGGCAGCTGTTTCAATGGCATGACATAGAGATGGGTAACTCAGTGAATTTTCAAGATCCGGCGCAGTGCCGGACGGAATGTCTTACAGTAAGCTCATTTATATATGTATTACGCCGTACGCCATGTCTCGTGGGCTCTGTTTTCACCTTAAAAATTATCAACGAAGATCAATAACCAACTATTTGCATTATTTGTACAACATACTCAGCCGGTTTCAAAGTGGCCTCCTTGCGCATCTCGGCAGAGCACCAAACGTTTCCGAAAATTTTCAGCCGCGTCACGCACCTCTTCTGGCGACAATTGGTCTCATTCCCGACCAGCGACCGCTTCAGCGACTCCAAAGTTTTGTGGCGTGTAGCACAAGCCCTTGCCTCCAAAATAAACCACACACTGTAGTCCATCGGATTGAGATCTGGCGAGTAGGGCGGCCATTCCACCGACGAGATGAAGTTCGGAAAATGAGTGCGGCACCAGTTCTGAGTCGCTTTCGCCTTGTGGGCCGAAGCGGAGTCCTGTTAGAACCTCCAATCCGCATCGCCAAAGTGCTTCTGGGTCCACGGAAGTACGACGGCTTCGAGGATGTCACGGCGGTAGACGACCTTGGTGATTTTGAACCCGTGTTCCACGAGAACGAAAGGGGTTTTGCCGCTGGCGTAAATTCCGCACCAAAACATAATGTGCCGGGGGCCTTCACGGACCTGCTCCTATCGTTCTGGTGATTGTGGGCTTGTTCAACGGTGAACAGCTTCTCATTTGTGAAGAGGATTTTGTCCCACTGAAGGGGAGCGTGGCGACGAAGGAATCGTTTGCGGCTTTCAAGCCGTACGCGCTTGTTGTCGTCGGTGAGGAGCTCAACTTTTTGGAGCTTGTAGAGGTTGAGATCGAGATCCTCTTTGGCTATTTGTCGAATTGATTCCCCATTGATATCAGTCTCACGTGCTATTTTTCTGTGCGCCTGACAAGTTCTCGGACGAGCTCCTGGTTCTCGACGGTCCTGACGGTGCGCTTTCTGCCGCCTGGACGGCGACCAGTATGGCCGAGCTCTTCAAACTGCTTGATGGTTCGTCGGACGATAGATTTGTCGATTCCGAGCGTTCACGCAATATCGATCGGACGCTTTTTCAACTCATGTAACGCCAACATTTTTTCTCTTTTGTTTTACATCTTTTTCATTACCTATTGGTACATTCGTGACCATTTGGTTGTAATTTTTTTATTGTCACCCGGTATAATTACATAACACGTAAAATAATCTCGGCCGACAGTGCCAGGAATCATATGGTGACTACCATAGAACAAGACTTAGACTACTAGTACTCGTAGGCGACGACCAGGCCTTCACGAACTTGCAATCCGAAGTCTGCCATCTTGAATGAGGTTAATTGTGGAAACCAGGGTTGATGCTGCCACCTGTGAGTTTGTGGATGGAGTCCGCCACAAGCGTAATAGCGTAATAAAAGGTGCGGGGCAGTCAGACGGGATGAGTTATAACTCATTAACTCACAGAGCGGCAACAACTCAAAAGCGCAACTCTACTTAGTGTTACCCATGCCTAGCAAGGCTTTTCATGTGGGCATTTTGTCCGGAAAAAATTAAAAAATTTGAAGATATTAGTTTGTCTGCACGTACGACAGTTCGACGTATTGAAAATATATTAATTAATATGTTTAATAAATTAAAAGAAAATTCTTCACAATTTGAATATTTTTCACTAGCACTTGATGAAAGCAACGATATAACTTTGCAACAACCGCTCAATTGTTGGAGAACTTGCTGCATTTAAAAGCCTCCATGGGAATACAAGAGGTGAAGATATATTTTTGCAACTATCAGATGTTTTCAATATGTACGATCTCAAGCGGGGAAAACTAAAAAAAATGTGACAACTGACGGTGCAAAGAACATGACGGGTCACAATACTGGTTTGGTAGACATGATTAATAAAAAATGAAAGCCTTAAATATTACACAGCCTTCTCTGCAACTTCATTGTATTATCCATCAACATGCACTTTGCGCAAAAGTTGTAAAATGTTATGAATATTGTGGTAAAGTAAAATTTTCTCATCGGTTTCAAGATTTTTATGCGAAAGAAATGGACATATTAATATTTGAAAATCCTTTCAAATTTGATATTGTAAAACCATCAGACAGTTTACAACTAGAGTTAATTGATCTGCAATCTAACAATGTACATACAAATAGTTTTGATGAAAATAATTTAATTGCATTTTATTCAAATCTACTAGAAAATAAATTTCCCAATTTAAGAAATTTTGCAAAATCAATGTTTTGTCAGTCATTACAGGATATAAGGCTAGGTCCCTCGGACGTCCTGCTACGTCCCCATATTTACGTGGGACGTCCATGGGACATACTTTTGGGACTGTTCGGGCCATGTATGGGATGATCCTGTAAAGGTCGTTTGGGACATCACTGGGATTATAGACGGGTTGTTTAGAGAACATCTGTAGAACGTTCTTAGGTTAATAGTCAACCGTCAAATTATTGATAGGAACAAATACGTATAAAGTAAAAGCAAAAACTGTCTAAAAACGTTGAAGGCAGCTTTATAATTTGGAAAATTTAGGATGGAAGCAATTTAAAAGAAACAAAATACTGAACCAATAACCTATACTTCAAAACAAACAAAAAACGTTTACATATTACAAACTAAACTTATTTTTTCGAAACCTTCTATCCGAAACCAGTAAAGCAAATATATATTTTATCATTTATAAATCCAACTAAAAGTGTATTTTACCAATAAGTCCCTTGCAAATAACAAGTTCCTGAAAAGTTTTTTTCCTTTTTTGCCTTTGAAACTAGGCGTAACACGGCGACTTCAGTTGTTATAATAAGGTTCGTTCGCAATTCCAGTTCTATCCAGTAACCGAACCGAAGAGCATGCGCATAAAGAAAATCCCGTTCGCACTGTGCCCGTAAACGGTTCCAGAACTGAAAATAAATTGCGATTTCTGTTCGATCCGATTTGTGAACGGTGAAATTACCGTTCTGTTACTGTTCTATCGCTTCTTGGTCCCGAGCAAGAATCGTTGGTTCTCTATTATCCAAAGCTCTCTATTATCCAAGTTCGAAGTGATTTTTCTGTCGTTTTGTGATTGTGTTTGTGTTCGTGTTTTGTGATTCAATTTGAACTATTTTGAACTGCTGTTGTACGTGCAAGAATGGAAGATCTAGCGTATATACAACATTTATATGAATTTTCAGATTCATACCATGAAGATGTGATGATTGTCGGAAATCCAAAAACCCGGAATGAAAATAATTTGGGTTTGTTATTTTCTTAAGAAGTAGCCTTAATAGTACAAAGTAGTTATATGTATATTATATGCGACTGATGTACTAATTTACGTTTTTGTTACTTTTTAGAAAAAACGGTTCCTCTTTATCCAAAAAAATTAATTTTTGACAATTTTCGGGTATCGAGGAATGTAGCTGGTCAAATTTCGGACAAATGTAGGCTAAATCCTTATTACAATAGTCAAATTGGCCAATTTGGAAACATTTCGCCATATCATCAGGTAATTTTTTAAAATTTTGTGTGTTCAATATTAATTTGTTTATACGTGTATATGTACATTGGAAAATTGCAGGCACTAATATTTCTATGCTATATTGGGTATCATTCCACAAGTTTCATGAATGTCAGTGATCGATTTAATATATCACTTTCTACGCTAGAAGAAATCATTAAAAAGTTTGCTGTTTTTATCAGTAATCATTGGCCAACTGATGAGGAAAAACTTGAAATAGAAGCCGATTTTCGGGCAAATGTTTTTCCAAATATTATTGATGTTATAGGCGGGTGTCATTTAATCATCGAAAACCTGAAATTGATTCAGATTCGTACATTAATAGAAAGCGTGTTTACTCAGTACAGGTAAAATAATTTCAAATAGTATTATTAGTAGGTAATAAAATAAAATTGTTTATATTAATTGTAGATATAGGTGGTATGAGATAATACACGAAGAACTCGGGATATAGTTGTGGGATATCCTGGATCGGTGCATGATAGCCGACCCAGCAAACACAAATGGTCAGTGGGACGTCCTATTTTGATCCCCAGTATCCCGCATGGGATGATCCTTGGTGGGACATCCCTAGGCCGTCCTTTGTATGGCACAAATATCTCATGCAGGTCCCATGCGAGTCGTCCCACAAACGTTATATTTTTTGCTCCCAGGGACATAATGAACAGGACGTATATGTAGTAATAGTAAATAGCACGCTCGAAAAAAGTTATACACTTTATTACACACTTAATAAAAGTATGTATATACCATAAAACCGAAATATATATAGATAGGTCGATAGCCTTTTTTAGAAATAAAGATGTTTACTACTACTACCGAAATATAAAAAATGGAATTCAATCAACTTAGATAACAAACATATATTCCCAATATAATACATAATTTTACGCATTTTAAAAGCGTCTCATGCGTATTTTCAAATCTTGTGAAGTTTTCGGAAGCGTATGGTAGACAATTCCTTTTATGTACCCCCACAAAAAGAAATCTAGTGGAGTCCGGAGATCTGGGGGACCAATTTTGAAATCAATTTCTGCCAATCCACCTATTTTGAAAGTTGGCATTTAAAAATTGCCGAACTTCGCAATGATTATGAGCTGCATCGAATTGAAACCACATGTTGGATCTAATATTTAAAGGGACTTCTTCTAATAATATTGAAAGATGGCTTATTAGAAACTGGAGAAACATCAAACCATTTAGACGTCCTTCAAAAAAATAGAGTCCAAATAAATATAGGCCCAGTATTCCACCCTGACCACATATTTTGATTTTTCAAGACCTGTATTCGTGCGGATTCGTATCAGAATAATAATGAAAGTTGTCTATTCCCGAAACCATTGTTTTAAAAACTACATTCATCACCAAATAACACATTATCGAAAAACTTTTCATTTTCGGCCACTTTATCTAACAGCCACATGCAAAACTTAGTTCGTTTTCAAAATCATTTCCATAAAGTTCTTGGCAAAGCTGAATTTTATAAGAATAAAAGTTGTGCTTTTTAATAATTCTGGAAATATTTGATTGACTAATGTTAGTACTTTTGGATATTAGAATTGGACTAATATTGGGATTTTCGATAACAGAACCAATTACCGTGAAAACGTTTTCTGCATCTTTGTGGCAGATTTCCTTGTAATGGGTTTTTTATAATTGACACTCCCACTTTCCTTAAACTGCTGTAATAAGCGCTTAAAAACGGCTGGCTTGGGATGTTTTCTTTCAGGAAACGTTTGAGCATAAACTCTAGAGGCCAATAAACAATTTTTATGACATTCTACAAGGGTGAAAATCATGTCTATACGCTCTTCTTTTGGATAATTCTTCATTTTCACTAAGCGAAAACCTGTTCGAAATACCTCTAAAAATTATCAGAAATATACCCTGGTTAGTATGTGTCTATAATGCAATATATATAATGATCAGCTATTACCATTATTTGTTTTATTTTCGACAGGTGTTCAAATCGTTTCAGACATTGCGTCAGCATTCCAATGGAAACATTATGATCGTCTAGAATAATACACTAGAAAGTTTTATAATATTTCGTAGACACATTTTGAAAACTTACCATTTAAAATGTTTGCGGTCGAAATTAAGGTTTCATCTGCAATAAATAAAATAATAAATATAATTGGACCTCTAAAATAGTTAAATACAAAGTCTCAATTATGTAGTCTCGCATCGTTGCTTGCAGAGTGTGGACGTGCTGCGAGGCAGAATCGTGCGATATTTTACAGTTGAAATCGAGTGGAAATTGTGTTTGTGTTCGTTGTTGTATTGTGCGTTTTTTTTGGGACAACGTTTGGAACATTCCTTATCGGGCAACTACCGGGTTTGCGCGATAAGTGAAATGAATCCCGGAAGCTCGCTGGAATCTGAGTCGGACCGGGGCTCCCAAAGGAGCTACTGTCTAAGGCCCAGGACCAAGAAGAGGGGTAGGGCGCCCAAGTCCGACCCGACATCGCCAGCGTCACCAACCCCGGCTCCAAAAAAATCGGCGATGGAGGAGGCTGTAGGGGTGTCGCGGGCGACTTCAGCGGGCGCAGCGGATCACGGGTTCATAGTCCCGCGAAGGACTGTGGCGTGGAGCACGCTGATTGTTGCTCCAGAGGCCTCCACGACGCTGAAAAACCGCTTTGCGCCCATCCAGCCGCCAATCGTAGATAAGCCTCCAACACTTCCCAACACCATCGTAGGGACTGAACGGGAAGCAGTTGCTGAGAGCCCTGCGGCAACTCCAAACAAGTCCAAGAAGGCAGAAAAGCCGCCGCCAATTGTGATCGCTGGAAAACCCAGCGATCACACAATGCTGATTGGTGGTATAAAAGGAATCACCAGTCAGCCTTTCACGCTGAAGTACACGAAGGCTTCGTTAATCGTGTACTGCACCAGCATTATGGACTGGGCGGCGGTGAAACGATCCCTGGAGGAGGACAAGAGCCAGTTCCACACTTACGCCCCTTCGTCGGAAAAAACCCACGCGTTCGTCCTGAGGGGCCTGGAGGGGAATGTCGATCCGACTGCCATAAAGCAGGATCTGGCAGACCAGGGACTGGAAGTGAAGAGTGTCTTCAAAATGAAGACACTTTTCAGGCCGCTCTACCTGGTCGTCACCAGCGACAAGGCAACCCTCCGAAGGCTTAACGCCGAGGCCAGGGTGGTGTGCAGTGTCAGGGTTTCGTGGGAAACCCGCAAAAACCGGAAGACCCTGACACAGTGTCGTCGATGCCAGGGCTGGGGTCATGTCTCCGGGAACTGCCACCAGGGACTTTAAATGCTCCCGATGCGCTGGGGGGCATGAAATCACGGCCTGCCCCGTTGGGGCTACATTAAAATGCGCTAACTGCGGTGGGCCTCATCGTAGCTTTGACGAGGCTTGCCCAGTATACATTTACAAACAGGCGCAAGTCCCGGCGGCGAAGCAGCGTTTCGTCCCTGCTCCTCTTCCAACGAGGCCAGCCTGGGGTCAAACCAGTCGAGCCCCTGGCCCGATCCACCCTTCACCCCTAAGCAGCAGGACCATGGCGCCAGGTCACGCCAACAGGACCATGCTGCCCCCGCCACCGCCTTCATTAGCGGAGTTTCCTCCGCTGAGGCAGAACGAAGCTGTCCCGACGAGCTCCGCCCACCCAGCCCATGGTATAAATGGGAACGCGGTGGCCATGCTGGGCAGTGTCCAGCGGGAATTCGCCGAGCTGTCGTCGCAAATCAACTTGGGGGAGGTGATCAAGGCGGTAAGATTTTACACTGCTGCATTGAGGGGTTGCGTCTCGAAGACAGACAAATTCCTAGTCTCAGCGCAGTTCTTCAATGAAGATATTAACAGCTTCGATTTTTAAGCCCTGATTTTGCCAACTGTGCCCTATGAGGATAGGAGAATGGAACTCATGCGGACTCCGGAGTCGTCTCGGTGAGTTTGTGCACTTCCTTCGGACCGAGGATATCGACGTGGCGTTGATTGTCGAAACATGGTTGCGCCCCGGGGATATACTTAGGATTCGGGGGTACAGGCTCGAACGTGCCGATAGGCCCGGTTTAAGAGGAGGGGTGGCCATAGCGGTCAAAACGTCAATTCCATAAAGGAGACTGCCACACAGGCAGTCATCAATAGAGAACGTCGGCGTTGAACTTCCTGATGGAGTTTTGATCTACTGTGGCTATTTCTCCACCGTACGCTTACAGGCCGCTGATGTCGATCCATTCTTCATAAACACCAATAGGGTGTTGCTAATGGGAGATTTCAACGCCCGCCATCCACTATTCAATAACCCTGGACATAAAAACGCAGCCGGCAATTTTCTAGCCGACTACGTTCGCGACAATCCGTCCTACCTCGACTTCGGAATTGCCAAAGGACTCACCAATCTCACGGAGATGGTGGTTATAGACGCCCTCAGCAGTGACCATTTGCCCATTTACCTCGACATTAGGGATTTAAAGCGCACACAAACTAACGACTTTCGATATTCATACGAAAATTTCGATTTTCGCGAATATCGAAAAAGACTACAAGACCTGACGTGTATTCCGGGCCAGATTGATACTGTCGAAGCTCTAGAGCATGCGGTAAAAGGTTTGACCAGGAATATACAACGGACACAGCAAGCTTTGGCCAAAAAAGTTCCGAACAGACCGCGGCGCGACAATCTTCCTGAGGAAATTCTGGACCTTATTAAGGCGAAAAATCGAATCAGGAAGCGTTGGCAGCGATTCAGGCAATCTGCCGATCGCATAATGGCAGCAGAGCTTGCACGAGACATACAGCGCGAAATCTCCGCATACAGGAATTATACCTGGGCGGAGAAACTGCGAAATCTGACTCCCCGTGACAATTCCCTGTGGAAACTGTCGAGAAGTCTGCGAAAAGGCTATGAGCAAGTCCCCGCTCTTGAAAAAGAGGGGCGGAGTTATATTACCACCAGTGACAAGTGCGAGCTGCTCGCCGACTTTTTGGCAGAAGTACACAGGGTCCAACCAGCCCTTCAGGATACCGAAATTGAAAGACAGACCGCTGTTTTTGTAGAACGGAAGTATCCTATACCACCCTCGATGTTGCATTCCTATATAACAACCCCGTCGGAGATACAATCGTGTCTTCGGCGCCTCCTAGCCGAAAAGCCCCCGGGCCAGACGGCATCCCTTATCTACTCCTCAAAAACTTACCGCGGAAAACTATTGTGCTAATAGTACAAATAGTCAACGCAGTCCTTAAATTGCAGCACTTCCCACAGGACTGAAAAAACGCTGTAATAATCCCCATCTTAAAGCCGGGCAAAAACCCGACCGAACCCGCCTCTTATAGGCCAATTTCCCTGTTGAACACCCTCGGCAAATTAACCGAGAAGGTCATCCATTCGAGATTACAGGCAGCAGCCGAGCTTCGAAGTTTAATCCCGGATGAGCAGTTTGGCTTTCGACCAAGACACAACACAACGCTGCAGACTGCTAGGATCGCAACGGATGCCTATGCAGCATTTAATAAGCTTCAAAGTACGGTTATGCTGCTTCTCGACATGCAAAGGGCCTTTGACACAGTCTGGCACACAGGCCTGCTGTACAAGTTGTTTGCAATGCATTCACTGCCACTCTACCTAGTTTCCCTGATAGCGTCCTACCTAAAAAACCGTTCCATCCAGGTGAAAGTGGAGAATACCACTTCTACCAAAAGACGCATCGCGGCAGGTGTACCACAAGGAACAGTGATTTCGCCGCTGCTGTATACATTGTACACAGCACACATTCCAAAACTTCCCACTACAAAAATAGCACTATACGCTGATGATACGGCTATCTACGCATCGTCTTTTTATGCTCAGGCTGCGAAATCTCGCATTGCACGTCACCTGAGTTTATTGACGCCGTATTTTGACAAATGGAAACTTAAAGTGAATCCCAGGAAGACGGAACTTATTATCTTTTCGCGCAAATTCACTAACAACAAAATCTTATCACCACTCGTGGTCCAAAATACTCCTATCAAACCAACAAAAGAGGTGAAATACCTGGGATTCAAACTAGACGCCCGACTCCATTTCAATAAGCATGTTGACTATGCTGTACAAAAGACTGCCATGGCCCGAAGAAAGTTGTACTCTCTTCTGGCGCCAAATTCTTTCCTATCACCTCGAAATAAACTTCTGCTCTACACCTCCACTATAAGACCCATACTGACCTACGGCTCCCCTGTCTGGCACTCTGTCTGTGATTCCACGAGACGACGTGTTCAAAGGACCCAAAATAGGTTCCTGAGAGGCGTCCTATCGGCTGACAGATACACCAGAATAACCGAAATGCACGAAGCTACAGGGATGGCATATATAGCCGACTATATGGATACCATCGCTGAAAAATTTTATCATAGCGGAGTGCAAGGCTCAGTCCTCACGCGAAATATCACCCAAGTAAGAGCAAACGATCGCCCAACCCATGGTCCCCTGTATAAGCGACTTCCCATATTTTATGAGGATTTTGTCCCTGACAGTACGTGACGACAAACAAACATTGCCTGCCAGTTGCAGACAGTCGTTTCTAGCAGGCTGGAAACGCACAAATCCAACATAACGTGACTTGACGGGTTCGTCCTGCCTCGTTCTGGCTGGTGTTGGCTGGTCCTTGCACCGGTCGGGGCGGGGGCGGATGGATTTGGTCATCTAGTTGAAACTGCCGGCGGTTAACGCCACGGCTGACAGTATCAAACTTAAAGGTCGAAGCAAAAGGGGTTTTTGGCTTCCCTTCAGGAAGACCTTTTTTCCTTAATGAATGCCCCTCGAATAAAACCAAAACCGCCACTTCAAGACTATCTCCTGACGTTGTCGTGCGTATGGCTAGCTCGGGAATGTCCATGTTAGGGCACTGCCCAGGTAATGGACGACTTAGCGCGCCTATTTAGATCATGGGCAAAGAGCAACCGGCCGAACATCTGGCCAGACATGGGACATTTTACTGACTTATGTTTTTTGTTTTAAACTTTGTTTTAAACTTTGTTTGTGAATTTAGTAATGTGAATGTTTAATAAATTTTATCTATCTATCTCAATTATGTAACACTTACCATTTAGCATAGATATTATGGTTTTGTCTGAAATGGAAAAAATATAAAAATGGTCAGAAAAAAACATTCCCACTAACTTACCATGATTAGGTGTACTGTGCTGCGATATGGTTTGTTCTGCAAAAACAATAATTTTAGTATCATTAGGTAATTAATTAATTATCCAATTAATTAATTAATAACTTATACAGGGTTAGCCGATGATGCCACACCATCCAATTCGTTCAGAAATAATAGTACGCTACAGCTTCGCAATATAGGCAACAGCCCCACATTCAAGCACAAAATCGAGTGAGCTTTGACAACTATCACACAAGAAAAAGCAGAGCGTATGGATGCTAATGACCTCTGGACAGAGATGGAACAAGCTTGTAAATGTCCGACCGCGCTAACTGATACAGATACGAACGACTATCCCAAAAAACTAGGGATAACTCCACCGACATTGAATCTTATAACCGAGAGGGGAGAGCTTAAAATCAAGAGCATTGATGATGACAATAATAAACAAAAATATAGCGAACTTCGCAAAACGATCAGCAGGAGTATAAATAACGACAAAAACCTGTACATAGTATCAATATGCGAAGACATCGAAAAGCATGCTAACTCAAACCAACCTCAAGATCTTTTTAAAAAAGTTAAAATGCTTTCAAAAACCTTCAAAGCACATTACCTTCTAATCAAGGACACGCATGGCGTTAGGTTAACAACAAAAACTGAAATCATAGAACGATGGCGGCAATACTGCGAAAATCTGATGGTCTCAGAAGAAGAGAATGCGCAGAGCGACGATAATCTAGAAAACATTCAGCAACGCGAGCCGCCTATACTAAAATCCGAAGTATCTCCTGGATCTGACAACATCGTCGCTGAATTGATGAAAAGCAGCGGCAACAAAGTCACAGATCAGCTTTGATTAACCATGCCAGTAAAGTTTACTTGCAAATCATACTGGACCGATTAAACAACTACCTTCTACTTCAGATCCCTTTGTTGCTTTGTTCTTCTCTCGGAGGACAATTGGGGAAATTTTTGTCCTCCGTTCCGGTTGCTGCTGGGCGGCAGGGGTGGCCTGCTTCTTCCGTGGTGGTTGTCTCTGCTGCTGGGCTGTCTGCTGTCAGGCTGCGGGGGGCTGTTGGTCTTCCCGGGCGGCTCTGCGTGGGTCCTTACTGGTGGGAGCTGCACCTGTTGGAGTATTGCCCTTTTTAGATGCTATGTCGTCCTCACTGGAGGACTTTGGTCCAATTGCTTCTTTTCTCGTCGGTATTTTGAGCTTTGAAAGCCCTCGCCGTCGGAAGAGTCGGTAGTCAGGCCCCTGCCCACCTTGAGGAATGTTGAGGAAGCTTCCGCCTCAGCGGGACCCTCAACATTACCCTCGGTGTCGCTGGTGGAAGCTGCGCCCTAATCCATGTCCTCCTGTGGCCTCCGGTGTTGCAGCCATGAACATTTCTGCTTTTAATAGTACCGCCGAGTCTAGTAATTTATTAGACATAGCTATTTAAGGCTTTTAGTCTTTAGTGCTGGTTCATTAATGAACCTTTGTGGGGAGAGGGAGTTTTGAGGGTTGCGAGTGATTGGTAAAAAAATAAAAAAATAAGAATAAAAATAATTTTTTTTAAGTGGTTGGTAATTTGGAAGAAGCTAGGTACTATGGCACTAGGGTTATTGACATTGTTTAAGTCTTGTTAAACAGTTTAAAATTTGAAAAAGAGTTGTGAGTTTGGAAATGAAAAGCCGGGTTTTTTGTTTAAGGTGGGTGTTCCCAAGGGGGGTCTGCTATTAAACTAGTTTTGAAGTTGAGTTTTGGGGTAGTACGGAAGGTGTCCTTGATTAGGGGGTTAGTGTGGTTGAGGGCTCTGGTTTTAAAGTTTTTGTGGAGTTTTGAAATTAATTCCCTAATGGTTTCCATTCCAAGGTTTGCGTGAATTTGGGAGTTTCGAATGTACCACGTGGGTAATTCGACGAAGGAGTTTGTTTTGCAATGTTTGGAGTTTGGTAATGTTAGTTTTGGAGGCTTGGTTGATGACTGGTGCCGCGTAGCAAATTTGTGCTCTGATGATTTGTTTGTAAAGTAAAGTTTTGTTTTTGAGTGAAAGTGTGCTTTTGTGTTTAAGAAGTGGGTGTAGGTAAGCGGCTGGTTGGATTCCTTTTTTAATGATTTTGTTTATATGTTCAGAAAAGTTGAGTTTAGAGTCTATTATTACTCCAAGATAATTGAGTGATTTTGTGTATTCGATTTCTGTATTGTTTAGTGTTAGTTTTGGAGTGTTGGTGTTTTTCTGGTTATTAACATGGCTTTAGTTTTTTCCGAGTTAATTTTGATTTTCCAGGTGTCGGCCCAGTCTTGAAAAGCGTTCAACTGTCGTTGTAAAGGGGGGATTATATACTTAATGTTTTTGTGTGAGTAATAGAGACACGTGTCATCAGCGAAGGGAGCAACTTTGGAGTGGGAGCTTTTTGGAGCATCAGCTGTGTATAGGTTTTAGAGTGTTAGGGAGAACGGGGAGCCCTGGGGGACTCCTGCTTCTATGGACCGAGTGGAAGATTTTGTTTCATTCAGTAATATGAAAAACTTTCTCTTGTGAAAATAGCTAGCCACAAACTGGACAAAGGGTAAGGGTTTATTGTGGGTGTTTAGGAGTTTCCAAATTAAGCCCTCGTGCCATACTTTGTCGAACGCTTTTTCTATATCCAGGCAAATGACTCCGGTGGAGCTCTTTTCCTGAACGGCGCTCGTGGCATCTTGAATTAGCCTGGCTGCTTGCAGAATGGAATCATGTTTTTGCCTGAAACCGAACTGCTCCCGAGGGATTGCTTGGTTTTGGAAGAATAGGTCATTTAGATCGAGGAAGAGTTTTTCGACGAGTTTGGGGAAGAGCAGGCTGATGTGTCTCCAGTTTTGGGAGGAGGATTTGTTTTTAGCGGGTTTGAGGATTAGTATGATTGCGGCGGTTTTTCTGGACGTAAGGAAATTTGTAGAAACAGGTGGAGGATGTATCCGTAGTCTTGTGGGGATGTTTGTAGGTTGGGGGGTTTGTAGGCTGAGATTATAAATATTTGGGAGTTTTCCATGTTTAATGTTAGTGCTGTGTGTTGAATTAAGGTGTTAGTGATTGGGGGGCTTGGGGAGTGGGAAAGGGAGTTTTTGATTATAATGGCAGTGCCGCCTCCTCGGCTGTTGGGGGGCGGTCGTTACGGTAGATTTTAAATGTTGTTTGAGGTTGTAAAAAAGTTTCTTGGAGGAGTGCAATGTCCACATCGTTTTCCGGGAGATAGTCCTCAAAATCGTGCCTTTTGGGGTAGAATGAGTTGGCATTCCAGGAAATAAGGTGGGCTCCGACTGGTTTTAATTTTTTCATAGTAATGCTTGAAGAGCTGGCGTGTTACCTAGCATTACCGCCATGCGGTTTAGTTTGGCCTGAATTTCACTCTCAGGCATAAGTAGGAGCCTGATTTAGGCTGGATTTAGGCGGGACTCAGGTTGGTGTTTTGGGGGGCTGGTGGGGTGGGGTTGGTGTTTGGCGGGGGGCTTTTGATGCTGGGGTGTTTTGAGCGGCGAGTGTTTTAGGGGGTTCTTAGTTTTGGGCAGCTTTGGCTGCGGCGGAGATGCCAGATGAAACTTTGTTCTGAAAGCTGGTTTGCTTAGCTTTTTCTTGTTTTTGGGAAACAAAGTTTGGGTTTTTGGGGCAAGAGAAGTAGCTTGCTGGGTGAGGACCGTCTCAGTTAATGCATTTTGCCGGGATGTCTCTGGGCTTTTTGCATTCTGCATAGAAGTGCCCTTGGGCACACTTAGGGTTACCAGATTTATAATTCTTACAAATAGGATAGACTGTATGAAATTATATGAGTTTGGAAAAAAATATATGAGAATATTTTACATGGTTTAAAATAGCCAAGCTATTAAAAAATCAATAAATATTTAAACACAAACTTTTTATTCTATTATAATATTAGTTACACATTAAAATCACATACTGCGAATTGAGACTAGCACTAAAAAAACTAAAGGAAATTATGAAACTTTAACGATATAATTCGTTTTTAAAAAGTTTTTATTATTACAACGACAATTTATTTAGCTACTTAATTCCACAACGTGGTTACAAAGAATGAGTTCTCATGCAAAACAGTCAATTGAGGAAAACACTTCTGCTGACTCGTGGAATGTTGGAGTATGGTGGTTTCCTAGTATTGTAGTTGCAGAGTCAGGTGGGTATGGCTATGTAACTTCTCCCTCCTCAGGATTCGAAAATAACGGACTGTTTTTTCGAAGCGGTAGTTGCTGAGTAATCATCTGGTACTTGAAGATCCGTAGATTTATGGAAAGCATTTCGGGTCGATAGCCAAAAGATTTTGACTCGGTTCCATTGGCTCGTCAATAGGAGAATCAGAAGAAATGTGCAGACTCCCACAATACCAAAGAAGGTGTATTCTTGGTGTTTTGACTTCTGGTTTAAAGTCACTGGTAAAAGTTGATTGGCTATTTCCTTCAAATGATAAATTTCATCTAGATTAATTTTGGAAATGTTTGGTGCGTCCAAGAACTTCGTAGTAATTGTTTGAGGTAGTGTGATTTTCGGCAATATAAATGGTTTTCCTTTTTGTATGTTGATGTTATTGATGAATTTCTTTTCATTAATTTGAATTTCGCAATTTTTCGGGATCTTGACAAGGGTTGATGTTTCAAGTAGGTGATACTGATCGGTACCACATTTGGATATTAACTTTGCAGGTTCTGTTAACAGTACGAGGACCAATTCTTCCGTTACTTGTTCAACTATTGGCTCTACTAACTTAATGTTGAAGGTTGGGCAATTATGTATTGTCTTGCCTTTTAAAAGTTCATTGGTACAATCATCTTGTGGGTGAAACTCTTCGTTGCAGTAATATGTGTCTTCTATTTTTGAGCAAGGCTGACTGGTGTGCTGGTTTCTAACTTCTTCTTGTGCGAGGTAAGGGTATTGGGGAATGAATATAGTTCGATTTAGGATAATAGGGTATAGGTGAAAAAACATTAGATCTTCTGGCCTTAGTATAGGTACGTGTATCGCAAAAATTATTTTCGTGTGAGAGAAACTAACCTGAGTTCCAAAAAATTGATAATACGAGAGTATATTTTGAAATTTTGGGATTGCTGCAACTTTGTACATGTTTTCTAAATATTTTAGCATAATTGTTAATTCGTTAGTGGACAAAATACTGTTATGCAGCGCATTTAGCTTGGAAAACATTATTGCATCCTCTAAATTATCCAAAAACATAATTAAGTTTTGACAATCTAGGTTTAATTGCGTTATTGACCCATGAAACCCAAGATAATTCTGAACATTGGATATCGTTTGTTGCATTAGTTGCTGAAAGGACCTTATACTTAATCTAAGTTTGTCCTGATTTTCGTTAAGGGTAGTTATGGTCTTATTGTAATGAGTGATTAAACCTTTGGATAGCGACATCTGAAGTTTTAGTTCATCGTTAACGCTTGTTTGACTACTCTCTAAAGTAGCAATTGCTTCATTGTAATGTTGACCGTCTTCAGCGTCAAGTGTACCAAAAAGCCATTTATTAATTTGCCCTACTATATTCAAAAGGCCTCGTTTCTTTCGATTATTTGGTATTAAATTTTGAAGTTTACCTGATGCGATGTGAATTAAGTTGTCCGTTCTTATTAGTAAATTTTCTGATAACTGATGATATGATATACCGTTATTACCGTTATGTGACTTTAAGTAGCCTTTAAGTATTAGAAAATTGCTTTTTAAATTTTCCATTTGCGTAATTATCTCAATTAAATCTATATAGTGTAGAAATGTATGTTTACTATAAACTAGCTTAGCATTACCTAGCTTAATCGGAAGTATTGGATTATTTAAGGGGTTTAGTTGTATTTCCGTTTCAATTGACCATTTGGTTTGAAGAACCAGGAATAGGACAATCGGGATTTTCCATTTGAGACCCATTTCCTTGGTTTCTCTGCAAATAAGTCTCGCATCGTTGCTTGCAGAGTGTGGACGTGCTGCGAGGCAGAATCGTGCGATATTTTACAGTTGAAATCGAGTGGAAATTGTGTTTGTGTTAGTTATTGTATTGTGCGTTTTTTTTGGGACAACGTTTGGAACATTCCTTATCGGGCAAATACCGGGTTTGCGCGATAAGTAGAATGAATCCCGGAAGTTCGCTGGAATCCGAGTCGGACCGGAGCTCCCAAAGGAGCTACTGTCTAAGGCCTAGGACCAAGAAGAGGGTAGGGTGCCCAAGTCCGACCCAACATCGCCAGCGTCACCAACCCGGCTCCGAAAAAATCGGCGATGGAGGAGAGGCTGTAGGGGTGTCGCGGGCGACTTCAGCGGGCGCAGCGGATGACGGGTTCGTAGTGCCGCGAAGGACTGTGGCGTGGAGCACGCTGATTGTTGCTCCAGAGGCCTCCACGACGCTGAGGAACCGCTTTGCGCCCATCCAGCCGCCAATCGTGGATGAGCCTCCAACACTGCCCAACAACATCGTGGGGACTGAACGGGAAGCAGTTGCTGAGAGCCCTGCGGCAACTGCAAACCAAACCAAGAAGGCAGAAAAAGCCGCCGCCAATTGTGATCGCTGGAAAACCCAGCGATCACACAATGCTGATTGGTGGTATAAAAGGAATCACCAGTCAGCCTTTCACGCTGAGTACACGAAGGCTTCGTTGATCGTGTACTGCACCAGCATTATGGACTGGGCGGCGGTGAAACGATCCCTGGAGGAGGACAAGAGCCAGTTCCATACGTACGCCCCTTCGTCGGAAAAAACCCACGCGTTCGTCCTGAGGGGCCTGGAGGGGAATGTCGATCCGACTGTCCATAAAGCAGGATCTGGCAGACCGGGGACTGGGAAGTGAAGAGTGTCTTCAAAATGAAGACACTTTACAGGCCGCTCTACCTGGTCGTCACCAGCGACAAGGCAACCCTCCGAAGGCTTAACAGACGCCGAGGCCAGGGTGGTGTGTAGTGTCAGGGTTTCGTGGGAAACCCGTAAAAAACCGGAAGAACCTGACACAGATGTCGTCGATGCCAGGGCTGGGGTCATGTCTCCGGGAACTGCCGCCGGGACTTTAAATGCTCCCGATGCGCTGGGGGGCATGAAATCACGGCCTGCCCCGTTGGGGCTACATTAAAATGCGCTAACTGCGGTGGGCCTCATCGTAGCTTTGATGAGGCTTGCCCAGTATACATTTACAAACAGGCGCAAGTCCCGGCGGAGAAGCAGCGTTCGTCCCTGCTCCTCTTCCAACGAGGCCAGCCTGGGGTCAAACCAGTCGAGCCCCTGGCCCGATCCACCCTTCATCCCTAAGCAGCAGGACCATGGCGCCAGGTCACGCCAACAGGACCATGCTGCCCCCCCGCCACCGCCTTCATTAGCGGAGTTTCCTCCGCTGAGGCAGCACGAAGCTGTCCCGACGAGCTCCGCCCACCCGGCCCATGGTATAAATGGGAACGCGGTGGCCATGCTGGGCAGTGTCCAGCGGGAATTCGCCGAGCTGTCGTCGCAAATCAACTTGGGGGAGGTGATCAAGGCGGTAAGATTTTACAGCGCTGCATTGAGGGGTTGCGTCTCGAAGACAGACAAATTCCTAGTCTCAGCGCAGTTCTTCAATGAAGATATTAACAGCTTCGATTTTTAAGCCCTGATTTTGCCAACTGTGCCCTATGAGGATAGGAGAATGGAACTCATGCGGACTCCGGAGTCGTCTCGGTGAGTTTGTGCACTTCCTTCGGACCGAGGATATCGACGTGGCGTTGATTGTCGAAACATGGTTGCGCCCCGGGGATATACTTAGGATTCGGGGGTACAGGCTCGAACGTGCCGATAGGCCCGGTTTAAGGGGAGGGGTGGCCATAGCGGTCAAAACGTCAATTCCATACAGGAGACTGCCACACAGGCAGTCAGCAATAGAGAACGTCGGCGTTGAACTTCCTGATGGAGTTTTGATCTACTGTGGCTATTTCTCCACCGTACGCTTACAGGCCGCTGATGTCGATCCATTCTTCATAAACACCAATAGGGTGTTGCTAATGGGAGATTTCAACGCCCGCCATCCACTATTCAATAACCCTGGACATAAAAACGCAGCCGGCAATTTTCTAGCCGACTACGTTCGCGACAATGGCCTACTCGTTATGCCCACTTCATCCCCAACGCATTACCCGAACAGTGGAGGGAATCCATCCTACCTCGACTTCGGAATTGCCAAAGGACTCACCAATCTCACGGAGATGGTGGTTATAGACGCCCTCAGCAGTGACCATTTGCCCATTTACCTCGACATTAGGGATTTAAAGCGCACACAAACTAACGACTTTCGATATTCATACGAAAATTTCGATTTTCGCGAATATCGAAAACGACTACAAGACCTGACGTGTATTCCGGGCCAGATTGATACTGTCGAGGCTCTAGAGCATGCGGTAAAAGGTCTGACCAGGAATATACAACGGACACAGCAAGCTTTGGCCAAAAAAGTTCCGAACAGACCGCGGCACGACAATCTTCCTGAGGAAATTTTGGACCTTATTAAGGCGAAAAATCGAATCAGGAAGCGTTGGCAGCGATTCAGGCAACCTGCCGATCGCATAATGGCAGCAGAGCTTGCACGAGACATACAGCGCGAAATCTCGCATACAGGAATTATACCTGGGCGGAGAAACTGCGAAATCTGACTCCCCGTGACAATTCTCTGTGGAAACTGTCGAGAAGTCCTGCGAAAAGGCTATGAGCAAGTCCCCGCTCTTGAAAAAGAGGGGCGGAGTTATATTACCACCAGTGACAAGTGCGAGCTGCTCGCCGACTTTTTGGCAGAAGTACACAAGGTCCAACCAGCCCTTCAGGATAACGAAATGGAAAGACAGACCGCTGTTTTTGTAGAACGGAAGTATCCTATACCACCCTCGATTTTGCATTCCTATATAACAACCCCGTCGGAGATACAATCGTGTCTTCGGCGCCTCCCTAGCCGAAAAGCCCCCGGGACCAGACGGCATCCCTTATCTACTCCTCAAAAACTTACCGCGGAAAACTATTGTGCTAATAGTACAAATAGTCAACGCAGTCCTTAAATTGCAGCACTTCCCACAGGACTGGAAAAACGCTGTAATAATCCCCATCTTAAAGCCGGGCAAAAACCCGACCGAACCCGCCTCTTATAGGCCAATTTCCCTCTTGAACACCCTCGGCAAATTAACCGAGAAGGTCATCCATTCGAGATTACAGGCAGCAGCCGAGCTTCGAAGTTTAATCCCGGATGAGCAGTTTGGCTTTCGACCAAGACACAACACAACGCTGCAGACTGCTAGGATCGCAACGGATGCCTATGCAGCATTTAATAAGCTTCAAAGTACGGTTATGCTGCTTCTCGACATGCAAAGGGCCTTTGACACAGTCTGGCACACAGGCCTGCTGTACAAGTTGTTTGCCGTGCATTCACTGCCACTCTACCTAGTTTCCCTGATAGCGTCTTACCTAAAAAACCGTTCCATCCAGGTGAAAGTGGAGAATTCCACTTCTGCCAAAGACGCATTGCGGCAGGAGTACCACAAGGAACAGTGATTTCGCCGCTGCTGTATACATTATACACAGCAGACATTCCAAAACTTCCCACTACAAAAATAGCACTATACGCTGATGATACGGCTATCTACGCATCGTCTTTTTATGCTCAGGCTGCGAAATCTCGCATTGCACATCACCTGAGTTTATTGACGCCGTATTTTGACAAATGGAAACTTAAAGTGAATCCCAGGAAGACGGAACTTATTATCTTTTCGCGCAAATTCACTAACAATAAAATCTTATCACCACTCGTGGTCCAAAATACTCCTATCAAACCAACAAAAGAGGTGAAATACCTGGGATTCAAACTAGACGCCCGACTCCATTTCAATAAGCATGTTGACTATGCTGTACAAAAGACTTTCATGGCCCGAAGAAAGTTGTACTCTCTTCTGGCGCCAAATTCTTTCCTATCACCTCGAAATAAACTTCTGCTCTACACCTCCACTATAAGGCCCATACTGACCTACGGCTCCCCTGTCTGGCACTCTGTCTGCGATTCCACGAGACGACGTGTTCAAAGGACCCAAAATAGGTTCCTAAGAGGCGTTCTATCGGCTGACAGATACACCAGAATAACCGAAATGCACGAAGCTACAGGGATGGCCTATATAGCCGACTATATAGATACCATCGCTGAAAAATTTTATCATAGCGGAGTGCAAGGCTCAGTCCTTACGCGAAATATCACCCAAGTAAGAGCAAACGATCGCCCAACCCATGGTCCCCTGTATAAGCGACTTCCCATATTTTATGAGGATTTTGTCCCTGACAGTACGTGACGACAAACAAACATTGCCTGCCAGTTGCAGACAGTCGTTTCTAGCAGGCTGGAAACGCACAAATCCAACATGACGTGACTTGACGGGTCCGTCCTGCCTCGTTCTGGCTGGTGTTGGCTGGTTCTTGCACCGATCGGGGCGGGGGCGGATGGATTTGGTCATCTAGTTGAAACTGCCGGCGGTTAACGCCACGGCTGACAGTATCAAACTTAAAGGTCGAAGCAAAAGGGGTTTTTGGCTTCCCTTCAGGAAGACCTTTTTTCCTTAATGAATGCCCCTCGAATAAAACCAAAACCGCCACTTCAAGACTATCTCCTGACGTTGTCGTGCGTATGGCTAGCTCGGGAATGTCCATGTTAGGGCACTGCCCAGGTAATGGACGACTTAGCGCGCCTATTTAGATCATGGGCAAAGAGCAACCTGCCGAACATCTGGCTAGACATGGGAGTTATGTTTGTTAACTTTGTTTGTGAATTTTATTAATGGGAATGTTCAATAAATTTTTATCTATCTATCTATCTGCAAATAATAGTGTAACTTAGTTTTTGGTTTTCGGGCACAACTTTTGTGATAATCGTGATTTTGTGTTTGTAATTTAATATCGGTTTGCCCGATTAGTTGCATTTTATTAAATTTTGGTAAGTGTTTGCCGCGGTTTTTGGTTTTGATATAAGCGTGATTTTGTGACTCGAAATCTGGTGGTTCACATCTGTTTTCGTTCCGTTTAGTTATTATTGCACATTTTGCTTCTTCATTCTTTTGCTTAATTTTTTCGTATAACTTATTCGAATTTTCTTTATGCGATTGCACATAACTTGAAATAATTGCGTTATCGTTGAGATCAAACGGATTTATTGATTTAATGTGACCAGTTATGATTTCAAAAGGGGTAAATTTTGTTACAGTATGAATAGAATTATTATAACCCAAAACTGCGCGCTTGATTAATTGATCAGTTGATAGTCTTTATTTTCCTCTTTCAAGCATCTGTAGCTTTCTATGACTGACGAATGAAAGCGTTCAACAGGTGAATTTGAATTACTATTCTTCGCTGTTGTGTAGTGTAAATCAATTTTATAGAGTTTGCAAAAATCTTCTAAAGCTTTATTCTTAAATTCCGTTCCTTGATCTGTAGTTATCTTCAATGGTAAACCATGATGTGTAATAAAGGTGTATAGATTTTCGATAACTTCAATTCCGGTAATACTTTTAAGTGGGTATGCCTGCCCGTATCTGGAAAATGAATCTAAAACTGTGACATAAGCATCGTAATTCATTCTAAAAGTGTCGACATGTATGTGTTCAAATGGTCTGGATGCTGTAGGAGTGAGATTGAACTTCACAATAGGTGGACTTCTGTCATATTTATTTTTCTGACAAATTTCACAATTATTCACGTAGTTTTCTATATCTTCAGACATTTTTGGCCAATAATATCTTTGATTTAACTCAATTTTAGCTCGCTTATGCCGCGGTGACAAGTCTTTGTGGTGTGATAGAGCTTCATTCTCTCCTGCTGCTCCTCTCTGGTTTGTACATCTTCAAGCATTTTTGTACAATGAAGCATTTTATAAGCAGAATTTTTAAAAATATTTTGAAGGGTTACTGTAAAAATTCGCGCAAGGCCATCGTGTCGAAAATATAATGCGTATGATTGTTTGGGATTGAGGTATTCTTTTATAAATTGATAATGTGAGGGGCGGGATTAATTTTTGAAATAGTTAAGTACATACGGATGTTTTCGAATATGCGTTTCTGTTAATATGAACATTTAGGATATCTCCATCTGTAATAATTATTTGATTCTTGTACATATTTATTGGACGTTCAGATATTGGTATTCCAAAAATAGGATTTTCTGATGATGAGTGTATTGTTTCTGAATCGGACGGTTGATTGTTAACTTGGTTCGGTGTTCTTAACTGGATATTCGATATAATATTAATTTTGCCTTTATTTGAATTTGAGGGTTCGGTGCTTTGCCTAAAATCTCTGAAACTGTTAAGTTATCTAAGCTTGGCAATTCTTCGTGATTTAACATAAAGTCATTGGTTATTTCATCGGTGTCTCCTATATTGTTGTATAATGAATCTGTTTCTAGAGCATTGAGGTCAACAGGATTCCTGGAAAGTGCATCTGCTGCTTTATTGGATTTGCCTTTTTTATATCTGATTTCGTAGTCGAACTCCTCTAATTTTAGTCTCCAACGTACCAACCTGGAATTCGGTTCTTTCATTGACATGAGCCATTGTAAGGGTTTATGGTCTGTGAAGACTATAAATTTCCTTCCAAATAAATATGGGCGATAGTACTTGCAACTCCAGACAATTGCCAATAGCTCCTTCTCAATTGTTGAGTAATTTATCTCCGCTGGATTAAGGGTTCTAGATGCGTAACATATTGGATGGTTTCCCTGAGATAGTACTCCTGAAATCGCGAAATTAGAAGCGTCGGTGGTTAACTCGAAGGGTTTCGTAAAATTTGGATATGCCAAGACAGGTTCTGTTGTTAGAACATTTTTGCAAGTATTAACACACTCTATGAATTCTTTTGTGTGCACAATTTTTCCTTCTTTCTTAAGACATTGTGTTAAGGGTTTAGTTAGCTTTGCAAAATTCTGGATAAATTTTCGATAATATCCAACCAATCCCAAAAATGATTTTAGTTCGCGTTGCGTTTTTGGAAGTGGGTATTTTTGTATTGCCGTGATCTTATTTTTGTTTGGTTTTATGCCCTCTGGTGTGACAATGTGTCCTAAAAATTCGACCTCTCGTCGCAGAAACTCACATTTATCGAGTTGAATTTTTAAATTTGCTTCACGAAGTTTTTTAAATACCAATTTTAAATTTTGAATATGTTCTGTTAATTTGTACTGAACACGATTACATCATCCATAAATACCATACAAACTTTGTTTTGTAGATCTTTGAGTACTTCATCCATTACACGTTGGAATGTCGCTGGAGCATTTCTCAGTCCAAATGGCATTCTTAAATACTCATAGTGGCCATGTTCCACGCTAAATGCTGTTTTTTCTATCGAGTCCTTGTGTATTTCAATCTGGTGAAACCCACTCGCCAAATCGAGGGTAGAAAAATATTGGGCACGGCCCATTTTATCTAATATATCGTTAATGTTGGGTATTGGGTATTTGTCGGGAACACATTTGTCATTAATTTTTCTGAAATCGCAAACTATCCTCCATTTCTGTTGCCCTGACGCGTCCATTTTCTTGGGGACAATCCATATTGGTGATGACCATGGACTGCTGGAAGATCGAATAATTCCTTTGTCTAACATTTCATTTATTTGTTTTTTAACCTCTGCTTTGTGAACATATGGGTATCGATATGGTTTAACGTGCACCGGAATCTCGTCGGTTGTTTTGATTTCATGCTTAATTCTTGATGTAAAACTGAGTTGGTCTCCTGGTTTATAGAATATATCGGAAAATTCCGTACACAATCGATTGATAGCTAATTTTTCTTCGGTATTCATGTGATTCGTTCGAACTTGATTATTAATATTAAACGTTTTGTTATTACGATTTCCAAGATTTTGCGAGACTGCCTCAAGAGTATAAATTTCATACTTTGCAGGTTCAAAAGCCTCGACCTTTAGTGGTTCAGTTAAGGTTATTGAAACGGTCTTATCTGTGGGGTTTTGAATTTCAACGGTGGCAAATCCGTAGCGTGCACAGGTGACCATTGACGGAATGATCAGGTCGTTCATCTTCTGGGTATTTATAATAATATCCCCGTCGTTAACATTAACTGGTAATTTCTTCTTAATTTTACTGCATGGGTTTACCGAGAATGTAAAACTAGCTTCTGCAGGTGTTCTGTACTTAAAGGGAATTTCGATGTTTGCTCCAATCAATCGCTTGTTAATTAAATCAATGTTAAGATTCATATTTATAAGATCATTGAGTCCTAGAACGCCATCAAAATAATCATGAAAATCAAATAAAATAAAGCTGATTTCGTAGTCGAGACCAACTTCTGCGAGCGCGGAAATATTAGCTTGAAACTGCGTGCTTTCGCTACCTATGGCTGTTTTAATAGTATTGGTTGACCGAAATATACAGTGTGGAAAATAAGTCTCGGCAATGGTGGGTCTTAAAATTGATCGAAAACTGCCAGTGTCAATTAAAAGCTTGATGTTAAGACTGCTAATTTCAATGTATGGAAGGGCATTGTATGAAGAAATGTTAATTTCTATTAGCTGTGTTCTTTCGTTGGGCTGGGGTCGCAAAAATTTCCATTTCTTCGAGGACAGTATTTTGGGAAGTTCGAGTGCCTTGAAGCTCCTGGAAGTTGATTTGGTCTTCAAATTGATCAGAGTATGTTTCTGTTGACTGAGGGTAGTCAAGGTATTCTTGGTTATAAAAATGTTCAAAATTTCGACAATACGGGTTTGTAGAATGATCTTCGTATTCGTTCGAATATAGTTCTTCAACTATCATTGGCTGTGGTGTTTGATAAAATGGTCTTTGGAAGTTATTATATTGAGAATTTAATCCATGTTTTCTGGTGGGGGTAAGAGAATTTCTGGAAATTCCTGACATGGGTGTAGGCCTTGGAAATTGATTTGGAGAGTTCTGATTGGGTCTGAATACATTTCTGGGCGGACCAAAAACATCTCTATTTGTGGGCCATTGTCTAGGGGGTGCTGGTCTACTTTGAATATTTACCGGTTGAGAGGGAAATGTCGGTTTAGTAGACGTGATTGAATTAGTGTGTTGATTAAGTTGAAAACCATTTGATTGGTTGTTGGCTTGATATTGATTATACTGCGGTTGGCTGTTACTAAACTGTGGGGTGGGGAAAAAGCTTTGCGCGTTTGGAAAATGTTGACGATAATAATTTTGGTTAAATCCAGGCTTAGTGAAACTTGGATTAAATTTTTGGGATTTTTCACTATTACGTAAAGTTCCATAAAGTCGCTCAAAATTCTCAAACTCTAAAACATAGGCCATCGCATCCTCAAGGGATTCTGGTCTATTCAGATGCATATTATTTTTCAATGTGCCTGAGCATCCTGCGATAAACGTATTTAATGAAGTTTTCTCAAAATGATTAATGTTGCAAACTTTATCGCTAGTAGACATTTGGGTATCGTTACTGACACGCTGGACTACATTACTCCTAAGCAATTGCAACCTAGTACCAAAACTTATTAAATCTTCATTTCTATGAGGGCGGGTCCTTGTAAGTTCCTGAATTAAACAATCTACATCTCTTCGGTCAGAGAAGCACTGAATCAAAGCGGTTTTGAGATTATCCCAACTAAGAAGTTCTGATCGATTGCCAACCATAGTTTCGGCTTTTCCGATCAGTTTCTCATTAATACAATCCAAAATATGCTTGTTTAAATCAGCATCGTTTAGTGGTAGATATGTACTTATTAGGTTCTCGCACCTACTTAAAAATTTATTCAGGTAATTACTGTCACCGTCAAAGGATTTAATATTATCTAACTTTGATTTGAATAAACTCCAATTCATATTATTTTGGTTTGCAGTAGTCATTTTAACGCTGGTTCTTACTGGTTTGCTAAGACGAATATTTTCTAATTGTTGGACAATATCGTCTACTTCACTCATAAATAAGCATAAACTTTATATTTCACTTTAAAAAATTACTATTTTTATGCTTTCTATTTTCTTAATTGAGAGAGAGAAAAAAAATCAAACTAAACTATGTCTTCAATAGACTGACCTAACTTTAATTGTGTGTATGCGATACACGGCCCTATTACTATTCCTAATGAAATCTTTATACGGAAGATAGATTAGGATTGAAAGGAAAATGCACTTACGTTGATTCTTCCTTCCCTATTCTTTGGTGGAGTAGCCTCTGCCGTTGGTTCTAGAGATTGTGCTGAAGAGTTGAAGAACCCAAATAGCCGGAATCTTGGATACTGCTACTGCACAATCCTACCGACTGCGCCAATTATGAAACTTTAACGATATAATTCGTTTTTAAAAAGTTTTTATTATTACAACGACAATTTATTTAGCTACTTAATTCCACAACGTGGTTACAAAGAATGAGTTCTCATGCAAAACAGTCAAATGAGGAAAACACTTCTGCTGACTCGTGGAATGTTGGAGTATGGTGGTTTCCTAGTATTGTAGTTGCAGAGTCAGGTGGGTATGGCTATGTAACTAGGAAGACACATTTTAAGCCCAATAATAATGGACATACATATCCGCAAACAAAATAAAAAATATTTAACAAAATACAAATATACAATTATACAAAATGCTCGTCACTTGTACGATAATGAAAATATATGAGAAAAAGTTTCATATTACACATGCTAATATGAGATATGAGATAGATAGATAGATAAAATTTATTAAACATTCACATTACTAAATTCACAAACAAAGTTTAAAACAAAAAACATAAGTCAGTAAAATGTCCCATGTCTGGCCAGATGTTCGGCCGGTTGCTCTTTGCCCATGATCTAAATAGGCGCGCTAAGTCGTCCATTACCTGGGCAGTGCCCTAACATGGACATTCCCGAGCTAGCCATACGCACGACAACGTCAGGAGATAGTCTTGAAGTGGCGATTTTGGTTTTATTCGAGGGGCATTCATTAAGGAAAAAAGGTCTTCCTGAAGGGAAGCCAAAAACCCCTTTTGCTTCGACCTTTAAGTTTGATACTGTCAGCCGTGGCGTTAACCGCCGGCAGTTTCAACTAGATGACCAAATCCATCCGCCCCCGCCCCGACCGGTGCAAGGACCAGCCAGCACCAGCCAGAACGAGGCAGGACGAACCCGTCAAGTCACGTTATGTTGGATTTGTGCGTTTCCAGCCTGCTAGAAACGACTGTCTGCAACTGGCAGGCGATGTTTGTTTGTCGTCACGTACTGTCAGGGACAAAATCCTCATAAAATATGGGAAGTCGCTTATACAGGGGACCATGGGTTGGGCGATCGTTTGCTCTTACTTGGGTGATATTTCGCGTGAGGACTGAGCCTTGCACTCCGCTATGATAAAATTTTTCAGCGATGGTATCCATATAGTCGGCTATATAGGCCATCCCTGTAGCTTCGTGCATTTCGGTTATTCTGGTGTATCTGTCAGCCGATAGGACGCCTCTCAGGAACCTATTTTGGGTCCTTTGAACACGTCGTCTCGTGGAATCACAGACAGAGTGCCAGACAGGGGAGCCGTAGGTCAGTATGGGTCTTATAGTGGAGGTGTAGAGCAGAAGTTTATTTCGAGGTGATAGGAAAGAATTTGGCGCCAGAAGAGAGTACAACTTTCTTCGGGCCATGGCAGTCTTTTGTACAGCATAGTCAACATGCTTATTGAAATGGAGTCGGGCGTCTAGTTTGAATCCCAGGTATTTCACCTCTTTTGTTGGTTTGATAGGAGTATTTTGGACCACGAGTGGTGATAAGATTTTGTTGTTAGTGAATTTGCGCGAAAAGATAATAAGTTCCGTCTTCCTGAGATTCACTTTAAGTTTCCATTTGTCAAAATACGGCGTCAATAAACTCAGGTGATGTGCAATGCGAGATTTCGCAGCCTGAGCATAAAAAGACGATGCGTAGATAGCCGTATCATCAGCGTATAGTGCTATTTTTGTAGTGGGAAGTTTTGGAATGTCTGCTGTGTACAATGTATACAGCAGCGGCGAAATCACTGTTCCTTGTGGTACACCTGCCGCGATGCGTCTTTTGGCAGAAGTGGTATTCTCCACTTTCACCTGGATGGAACGGTTTTTTAGGTAGGACGCTATCAGGGAAACTAGGTAGAGTGGCAGTGAATGCATTGCAAACAACTTGTACAGCAGGCCTGTGTGCCAGACTGTGTCAAAGGCCCTTTGCATGTCGAGAAGCAGCATAACCGTACTTTGAAGCTTATTAAATGCTGCATAGGCATCCGTTGCGATCCTAGCAGTCTGCAGCGATGTGTTGTGTCTTGGTCGAAAGCCAAACTGCTCATCCGGGATTAAACTTCGAAGCTCGGCTGCTGCCTGTAATCTCGAATGGATGACCTTCTCGGTTAATTTGCCGAGGGTGTTCAACAGGGAAATTGGCCTATAAGAGGCGGGTTCGGTCGGGTTTTTGCCCGGCTTTAAGATGGGGATTATTACAGCGTTTTTCCAGTCCTGTGGGAAGTGCTGCAATTTAAGGACTGCGTTGACTATTTGTACTATTAGCACAATAGTTTTCCGCGGTAAGTTTTTGAGGAGTAGATAAGGGATGCCGTCTGGCCCGGGGGCTTTTCGGCTAGGGAGGCGCCGAAGACACGATTGTATCTCCGACGGGGTTGTTATATAGGAATGCAAAATCGAGGGTGGTATAGGATACTTCCGTTCTACAAAAACAGCGGTCTGTCTTTCAATTTCGTTATCCTGAAGGGCTGGTTGGACCTTGTGTACTTCTGCCAAAAAGTCGGCGAGCAGCTCGCACTTGTCACTGGTGGTAATATAACTCCGCCCCTCTTTTTCAAGAGCGGGGACTTGCTCATAGCCTTTTCGCAGACTTCTCGACAGTTTCCACAGGGAATTGTCACGGGGAGTCAGATTTCGCAGTTTCTCCGCCCAGGTATAATTCCTGTATGCGGAGATTTCGCGCTGTATGTCTCGTGCAAGCTCTGCTGCCATTATGCGATCAGCAGATTGCCTGAATCGCTGCCAACGCTTCCTGATTCGATTTTTCGCCTTAATAAGGTCCAGAATTTCCTCAGGAAGATTGTCGCGCCGCGGTCTGTTCGGAACTTTTTTGGCCAAAGCTTGCTGTGTCCGTTGTATATTCCTGGTCAAACCTTTTACCGCATGCTCTAGAGCTTCGACAGTATCAATCTGGCCCGGAATACACGTCAGGTCTTGTAGTCTTTTTCGATATTCGCGAAAATCGAAATTTTCGTATGAATATCGAAAGTCGTTAGTTTGTGTGCGCTTTAAATCCCTAATGTCGAGGTAAATGGGCAAATGGTCACTGCTGAGGGCGTCTATAACCACCATCTCCGTGAGATTGGTGAGTCCTTTGGCAATTCCGAAGTCGAGGTAGGATGGATTCCCTCCACTGTTCGGGTAATGCGTTGGGGATGAAGTGGGCATAACGAGTAGGCCATTGTCGCGAACGTAGTCGGCTAGAAAATTGCCGGCTGCGTTTTTATGTCCAGGGTTATTGAATAGTGGATGGCGGGCGTTGAAATCTCCCATTAGCAACACCCTATTGGTGTTTATGAAGAATGGATCGACATCAGCGGCCTGTAAGCGTACGGTGGAGAAATAGCCACAGTAGATCAAAACTCCATCAGGAAGTTCAACGCCGACGTTCTCTATTGCTGACTGCCTGTGTGGCAGTCTCCTGTATGGAATTGACGTTTTGACCGCTATGGCCACCCCTCCCCTTAAACCGGGCCTATCGGCACGTTCGTGCCTGTACCCCCGAATCCTAAGTATATCCCCGGGGCGCAACCATGTTTCGACAATCAACGCCACGTCGATATCCTCGGTCCGAAGGAAGTGCACAAACTCACCGAGACGACTCCGGAGTCCGCATGAGTTCCATTCTCCTATCCTCATAGGGCACAGTTGGCAAAATCAGGGCTTAAAAATCGAAGCTGTTAATATCTTCATTGAAGAACTGCGCTGAGACTAGGAATTTGTCTGTCTTCGAGGCGCAACCCCTCAATGCAGCGCTGTAAAATCTTACCGCCTTGATCACCTCCCCCAAGTTGATTTGCGACGACAGCTCGGCGAATTCCCGCTGGACACTGCCCAGCATGGCCACCGCGTTCCCATTTATACCATGGGCTGGGTGGGCGGAGCTCGTCGGGACAGCTTCGTGCTGCCTCAGCGGAGGAAACTCCGCTAATGAAGGCGGTGGCGGGGGCAGCATGGTCCTGTTGGCGTGACCTGGCGCCATGGTCCTGCTGCTCAGGGATGAAGGGTGGATCGGGCCAGGGGCTCGACTGGTTTGACCCCAGGCTGGCCTCGTTGGAAGAGGAGCAGGGACGAAACGCTGCTTCTCCGCCGGGACTTGCGCCTGTTTGTAAATGTATACTGGGCAAGCCTCGTCAAAGCTACGATGAGGCCCACCGCAGTTAGCGCATTTTAATGTAGCCCCAACGGGGCAGGGCGTGATTTCATGCCCCCCAGCGCATCGGTAGCATTTAAAGTCCCGGTGGCAGTTCCCGGAGACATGACCCCAGCCCTGGCATCGACGACATTGTGTCAGGGTCTTCCGGTTTTTGCGGGTTTCCCACGAAACCCTGACACTGCACACCACCCTGGCCTCGGCGTTAAGCCTTCGGAGGGTTGCCTTGTCGCTGGTGACGACCAGGTAGGGCGGCCTGAAAAGTGTCTTCATTTTGAAGACACTCTTCACTTCCAGTCCCCGGTCTGCCAGATCCTGCTTTATGGCAGTCGGATCGACATTCCCCTCCAGGCCCCTCAGGACGAACGCGTGGGTTTTTTCCGACGAAGGGGCGTAAGTATGGAACTGGCTCTTGTCCTCCTCCAGGGATCGTTTCACCGCTGCCCAGTCCATAATGCTGGTGCAGTACACGATTAACGAAGCCTTCGTGTACTTCAGCGTGAAAGGCTGACTGGTGATTCCTTTTATACTACCAATCAGCATTGTGTGATCGCTGGGTTTTCCAGCGATCACAATTGGCGGCGGCTTTTCTGCCTTCTTGGTTTTGTTTGCAGTTGCCGCAGGGCTCTCAGCAACTGCTTCCCGTTCAGTCCCTACGATGTTGTTGGGCAGTGTTGGAGGCTCATCCACGATTGGCGGCTGGATGGGCGTAAAGCGGTTCTTCAGAGTCGTGGAGGCCTCCGGAGCAACAATCAGCGTGCTCCACGCCACAGTCCTTCGCGGCACTACGAACCCGTCATCCGCTGCGCCCGCTGAAGTCGCCCGCGACACCCCTACAGCCTCCTCCATCGCCGATTTTTTCGGAGCCGGGGTTGGTGACGCTGGCGATGTTGGGTCGGACTTGGGCACCCTACCCCTCTTCTTGGTCCTAGGCCTTAGACAGTAGCTCCTTTGGGAGCCCCGGTCCGACTCGGATTCCAGCGAATTTCCGGGATTCATTTCACTTATCGCGCAAACCCGGTAGTTGCCCGATAAGGAATGTTCCAAATGTTATTCCAAAAAACGCACAATACAGATAACGAACACAATTTTATCGAAAATGTCGCACGATTTCGCTCCGCAGCACGTCCACACTCGGCAAACAACGATGCGTTATATATATATATATATATATATATATATATATATATATATATATATATATATATATATATATATATATATATATATATATATATATATATTCTTTTTTTTATTCACTCTCTCTGAGCAATCACGTGTGAAGTGCTTTCAGTTTGCTAATTTATTTCAATTCCACACAAATAAACTTTGATTGTTTTAACACAAGAAAAGGAAAAGATGCCCAAATTTCATAAGCTGTGAAAAATCTGCTCTAATAGAGATAATTGAGGAATACAAAAATATAATAGAATATAAGAGAACTGAGCATCAAACAAAAAAATCAAACATGGCTCAAAATTTGCAATAAATTCAATGCACAAGGCATATCCCCAGAGCATCGTTCTGCTGAAAAATTAAAATTTTTGTGGGACAACTTAAAGCGGAACGTCAGAAAAAATATGAGCGATTTACGCAAGGAAATGTTTCAAACTGGTAAGATAATACACTCCATCTCCTAGAATAACAGCATTTCCAAATTCACCTGATTCCAATCTGGCACACAATCTAGAGCCTCTAAAAATCGTGGAGTCATGTGCGGATCCTGGCCATCGTGCCACAATGCTGGTAAATTTTGAAGAACTATCACATGTCGCTTGAACATTAATTGAGAAATATCCTTTCCTATTGCGAAATACCTCTGCGTTGTCTCCCCCAAAGGATTGTACTTTAATGTTAGTACAATCCAGCACTGAAATAACTTTGGGAAAACGAGCTTTTGCATAAAAATTTACTTGTGCTGCACTTATTTCCCTTTCTGTAGATGGGAGTTTAATGTCATTTCGAGCTAATTTGGCAATTGCAGCAGTTACTCGATGTACATTACGATGTGCAATAGTTTTGCTTACTCCAGAAAAGTCGCCAGCAGCAATAAGATGTGATCCAGTTGCATAGTTCCTCCACGCGAGTAAAAGTTGTGTCATGGGTTGAATAGCGTTATTTCTAAAAGATCCATTTAATTAACATGTGGCAAATTTATTATTATACATTTGTCATACCTTTCTGTAGTATGTTGCAGGTCTATTTCTATTTCCAGCAGTAATTTTTGGACAGTGGTTTTTGATAATCGAAATCTCGTAAAAAAACTCAAGTTGTCCATGATTTCAAAATAATTGACACGCGGTTTAAATATTCGTGGCCTTCTAGCAATCTGAATGTCATTTTCCTCATCAGATGATGACAAAATATCGTCGTAAAATAAATCCATATTGTGTTTACGTTGAAAAATTGTTTGAGGTTATCATACTAATCGTGATTATCGTCAATAATCAGCCATTTTCGTTGGTTAAGTTAATCACTGATTAAGTGACCATAATCGTGGCTAAAATTATGGTGGAACGCAAAGTGTTGATTAAATAGTTTTAATCAATAATTAACATTTTAATCAGAGATGGTGGAACCGGGCCTTAGTTAGGTATAACTTTGGATTAGGTTTAGCCTAACTATAGATAGCTTTGCACGGCTGTCAATTAAGTGATACTTTGCTAAGATGAAGTTTCGCCCGGCAACATTGCTAAAAGTGACAAATTGACTTTTGCTCCCGCCTTTTCTTCCCAAACTAACCTTTATCTTTAGAACGAATTCAGTCGTTAGTTTGAGTTTGCTCCCACATAGTGTACGTCACAAATATATTTTATTATTGATTAATATTATTAAATATGGCATCATTCCAAAATAAAAAACGAGCTCCAAATTTTTCATTTAAGGAGAAATCTCTCCTAATTAATATTATCCACAATTTCAAACATGTTGGAAAATAAGGAAACAAATGCTATCACAGGGCGAGACAAAGATTTGGCGTGGACTAAAATTACGGCTGCATTTAATTCCCAAACCACTGAGCATGCTAGGTCGAAAGAGCAGCTAAAGAAATATTACAACAATATAAAAAAGATGGTAAGGAAAGAAGTTGCCGAGAAAAAGAGGGAACAGACGAAGACTGGGGGAGGGCCATATGTAAACTTATGAAACTCTGGAAGTGGAAGTCTTTTCCAGATACCAAATATCCGTTCAGTTATATTTCTTGTCCGTATATGCGACTCGTTGTATAATTGCTATGCACGATTTGCAGGCTGTTGTAACGGAGTTAATAAATACGGCCTTATGTTATATCCTCCTTTTTATTTAAAAAAATTTTCTCCTGGGTTTCAGTCAATTTTATTGTTTATTATTTACAATGTCACAACTACGTTTCGGTGTCTTTCTCCTTTATCCTCTGTTATATCCTCCATCGCCAAACTCTCCAGCATCCGATCCACCTAAGTACATGATTTAAAGTCTCATATTATTACATTACTTATAATACGTTTTTTATTGTGTACGAAATAGTATTGAATAATAATACTTGGTGACTCAATTTTTATATGCGTACAGTCAATTACTTCAACTACCCGAGGAAAGCGAGATTTTTCATAAAATTTTAACTGGCATTCATTGATGTTATTGACTGAAGGCATTTTAACAAATCTACTGTATAACCGGGCAAGTGAGCTTCCCACTCTGACAATTATTCTAGATGCAGTCGACAAATGAATTCAACTAAAATCGGTTACTGTTACGGTTCACCTTAACTCTAGGTGAGAGTGGTGCAAACGAATTCTGTCACTTAACTGTCACTCTTATGCTAAGGTGTACCTTAGTTTCACTGGTGCAAATGGCCGTAAGTGCGACTTCTTTGTGCATTTTAGTCCGATTTTGTGCACGATGCAACTGAAGTTATCAAGAAAGGTTTCTTCAGGTTCAAGAATTTTCAAGGTTGGGTAGTTCATCTCCATATACCTGGTGAAAAGGTCGTGTTTTAGCTAACGAACAAACGATCAAATATAGTTGGCTGGCAAGAAATGGGAAAAATATTTAAAAACTTAAATATTTCCAGAGTGTTAATAGGTATACATTTTATAAAGATTTCTATTCAGATGAGAATTGAGAATCCATAAAAATGAATAAAAATTACTTTGTAGACAATGATATTTGAAAATAATATTTTTTAAAATTTAACTGTTTTAAAGATTACAGTTTAAGATTACGTATTACATTTAGATGTGTTTTTATTAATAATCTGTTTATTTGTTAGGTTCAGCGGAAAAAGTAGAGGTGGCAAAATCTGTCAAGGAGACTGAAGACCCCATTCAAAGTTGGATATGTCTGATAGACAAAATAAAAAAAATTATCAAATAAAAACATGTTATTTTATTTAACATCCCCAGTAGTAGAACTATTTTGTACCTAGTGATCTCTTCACTACGTCTTTAAGACGTCCATATTTGTAACGACCAATGTCTTTAGGACGTCTTCAAGACACATACATACGTCTTTAAGACGAAGTCTTAAGTCTTTATTACGAAAAAATTTTTTAAAAAAATCTTTATTACGAAAAAAGTCTTTATTACGAAAAAAAAACTCTATGAAGAGTTTCATAAAAAGTTCTGCACGTTCCAAAATACAATACAATATATCAATCATCAGATATTAATTTCTGTCAGTCGTATTCGAGGATTGCCAGAATGTATGAATTTTGACCAACAGTTCGATAATATTGTCAAAAATTAAGGTAAGTACTTTATTCTTGAGCAAATTTCATAGTTCCGGATATACCTCGTATACGACTGAAAAAATTAATATCTGATGGTAAAATTAATAATAAAAAATCTTCATCGGTCATAGCCGCCTTTACGCATGGGCCTATAGGGCACTCGCCCACCCTTATAAAAAAATATGATGTATTAAAGAATTTAAAAAAATTGTAAAATATATGAAATTTCAATTTTATAATTATATAAAATAAAGCGACTTCCTTGTCTTTCAACGCAACGTCGAAATACGGCGTTGTCAACGTGGGCACCACAGACTTATAAATTGAAATAAATTAGCAAACTGAAAGCACTTCACACGTGATTGCTCAGAGAGAGTGAATAAAAAAAAGAATATATATATATATATATATATATATATATATATATATATATATATATATATATATATATATATATATATAACTGTTGGCTCCAAGTGGGGACTCTGGATTGAGTCATATCTTGTTGAGGCACGTTTGATGCTTGTAGCTGAACCTGATATATTTACAAGTTTTTATAATTAACAATCATACCCCTTCTCTTGTTGAACTGGTTACTCAATTACTTTTTCTAAATTGGTTTCAGATGTATTATCTCGATCGACCACTTGACGAACTGTCATAAAATTAATATTGTTAGTTGTGACGTAAGTGTGTTGTAGGTGTAATTATATGTTTTTCAAAGTAGTTGATGTTATCTGTGACAAGTATAAACTAACGCCCTATATATATATATATATATATATATATATATATATATATATATATATATATATATATATATATATATAAAGATGTATTTCTTATTAACAAAATATGTTTTAGATAAATTATAATTTTTGTCTGAACTTTTTAGCTGCAGAACCAGCAGTTAGATCGTGAAAACTGACGTTTGAGTTTTTGCTGAGAATGAAGTCGCTGCTGTTTTCTGTTGTATGTGCAGTCCTGATGTATGTTACCTGCTTTTGCTTTATGTCGCAGACTAAAAATCGAATGACAGAGAGATTGCAAGTGTGCGGCCAATATTATCCATAGTAGATTTAAAAATAATTTAGCAAATCATGCTAGAATATCTTCAGTACGTTTCAGTGAGTTTGAAAATATACCAACCATTTATATTTATGTGAATATAAAATTAATCGTAAATAGTCCTTAATTAATTTAATTAAACCTTCAATAGTCTGAAATGCACAGCGACAATTTACTACTACTAACGACGAGCTCTTTAAAAACCTTCAACACAGCCACCCACAATACACAGACGATTAGCTTAACAGCAAGATCTTGGCAACGTCGTACGGTTTGAGCGACCTACTGTTGCGCATGAAAGCAGTCATCAGTCTGACTCCGAAAGTCAGCTGTGTTCGCCCGTCTTGTCTTATTTTCATTACTGTTCTGGACAGAAATGGCTGCCTTGTGTCCAGGTGTTCTATATGGGTTGTCTTCACAACATAGTCTTGACAATAAAGACTTAATTTTTCTGAAATTAACTGATTCTGCTGTGCGTGCAATAGAGGAATATCTAAAAATTGGGGTAAGTTTTTTATGTGGATTTAGTGTAATACAATCTGTTGTCTTCCCGCGAGGTAATGGTTTTTAGTCGCCATATTCATATTAGTAAATAACCCTGTTACATTTAAACGTTTATTTCTGCTATAAGTCGGAACGATATAATTTAAATCATGATCCAAGTGAGGGCATCATCATGCTAGACTGATAAAATTCTTCCTTAAGGTTCTTCCAGATAGCTCTCGCCACGTCAACATATTTATTAGTTTTTCTAAAATATGCACTAAAATTATGAATATAGCTTATGCCCTAATCGTTCCTCTAAGGTTTTATTATATGCCTACCATTTTACAGATGTATATTATGGGAAGCAATTGAAATATTACATTAAGTAGTTCCATTCAAACAAGGATATGAAAGCAGACTTTGTGGCCAAAAACTTTCCCTACTTGATCTATTTATTCCGCTATTAATCAGAACAATATTGGCATTATTTGGTCACATTAATGGATGGAATCAATTCCAAACCCGACAATCGCAAATGCTTAAATAATTAACAAAATACACTTTGCGTTTTATTTGAGAAGAAAACTAACGTAAGAAATATTCATGTCTCTTTTCACGAAGGTTCTTTTTTCAGTTATTATAGGTCCAATAACGTTTAATCTGTCCTAATTTTAGCATACCATAATCTACCTATTGAGAATTAAACTGATTTCACGGAGAGTGTTGTCTCTGAATTTAAAAATAAACTCAAGCTTGAAAAGCAAAATAGAAGTACTGTAGTGTAGGTATAACTTACATGTCCTATTAAATCATGCAATTTGGTACCCACTCATACAAAATTATTCGTTCCCCGATTTTTGTCTATTGGCATGTGGTCATTGTAAATATAGACGTCCCATTATCTAGAGCTGATATATTTTAAATGTACTTTTATTAAGTACTGAATTTATTCTAATTTTGCTGTACGACAAAAAACGTTGTGTAGATGTAGTGTGTTCTTGTTGTGCTGTTGGCCGCAATCTTTGCTAAACTATTAAATTTTTACAAAGTATTATTTTATGGATAAATGGAAGACCACCGGTGGTATTTAAATTAAAAGTGGTAATTAAACCCAAAGTTGCATTTTAAAAAATGGAATACCCTGCATATTATTATGCTATTACTATCTACTCCAATATATTCCTGGGTTTCAGTCAATTTTACTGTTTATTATTTAAAATGTTACAAATACGTTTCGGTGTCTTTCTCCACCATCATCAGTTTGTGTGTATAGTTCTAAACTTTTATTCCAATGTATTCCTGGGTTTCAGTCAATTTTTTTTCACAATTATGGTGTTATGTGATGGAGTCCTGCGTTTTCATCCCGGGTCTATCTATTGGACTCGTCAGTAGGGCTTAGATAGACCCTGCCCTATAACGCTTCCTACGTTCTTGACGTCTGTCAGCCCTCTAGCAGACTGACGAGTCCAATAGATAGACCCGGGATGAAAACGCAGGACTCCATCACATAACACCATAATTGTGAAAAAAAATTGACTGAAACCCAGGAATACATTGGAATAAATTAAAAACACAGTCAGGAAAAATAAATATATAAAAGATAGATGCTTGGGAAAAAAAGCAAATTGGTAACACGTTTCGCTGACATCTCCAAAAGCGCAGAAACCTGTCCCAACATGGATAAATATATATGCAAGGAACATATACCAGATGGCGTGACATAGGTGGCATTGGAGAAGGAAGCAAAAATGAGTTGCAGCATTGACAGTACGGCTGATAACATCTCGCCGAACACACCTAAACCGAATTAAAATATATATGAGTACACACATAGAACCAGGTGTCGAGACCAGAGGCCTGCTAGAGGGCTGACAGACGTCAAGAACGTAGGAAGCGTTATAGGGCAGGGTCTATCTAAGCCCTACTGACGAGTCCAATAGATAGACCCGGGATGAAAACGCAGGACTCCATCACATAACACCATAATTGTGAAAAAAAAATTGACTGAAACCCAGGAATACATTGGAATAAATTAAAAACACAGTCAGGAAAAATAAATATATAATAGTTCTAAACATCGCACCGTTCAACTGTTCAACCAGTTGAACGGTGCGATGTTTAGAACTATACACACAAACTGATGATGGTGGAGAAAGACACCGAAACGTATTTGTAACATTTTAAATAATAAACAGTAAAATTGACTGAAACCCAGGAATATATTGGAATGAATTAAAGTACAGTCAGGAAAATATACGAAACGATTACTATCTACGATCAAACTAAATGTGAGTTCTAAATATTAAGGTTTACCTTACTTAAAGCTTAGGGCAGTGATCGGCAAACTTATAAGCCAAAGATCCAAATATGAACATAACAACAATTTAAAAAAAATTGGGAGCCAAATCTGCTTGTTTAGTGAACTTTTATTACAGTAAATAAGTAGTACACTAAGTAAAACTAAATTTCATACTTAATAATAAATATTTATTAATGCGAACAATTTGCTTGCATCTCCTTGGAAAGTTTGAGTAAGTCAGGTTTGTATGTTGTTTTTAATTTTAGGCATGATTCCAAATTCTCATCAATAAGACTTCTCAGTTTACTCTTGATAATGTTCATGCTTGAAAAAGATTGTTCGCATATACAGGGTGTCCCGAAATTAGGTGGCCAAACTGAAACAGTGAAATCTGCTCTCAAAAATAATATTAATTTTTCACATGAACATGTATCAAAAAATGCTCCCTAACGGAGCTACGCCTTCTTGAAGAGGGGCCCATTAGTAGTGTTTTTTGCAAATTATTTCTAAACGGTTGAACTTCAAAACGTAAATTTTAAGAACTTTAGTAATTTTGATATGCCGAATCTAGATCTGAAATTAAAACTGTCAGAATTTCATCATAGACGTATCATTTGGGGAGGGGGGTACCATTGTACTTATACCCCCCCAAATGATCTATGATGAAATTCTGATTGAGGATATTTAGTGCTAAATGACGCGTGCTTTCTTGTAAAGTGTCCCTCTAAATTTGACTTCTTGTTATACGCGAATTTCTCCTTACAAATAAGACATGTCGGAAGTCCATTTAAGTTTTGAATAAAAGCAAAATTATCGGTCCACTAAACTTTAAATTCGCGGATTTCATCTTCCGTTTCTCTTTGCTTTTTTTGGAAGGAATGTTAATTGGGGTGCCTATAAAAATATTCCAAATATATACAATCTTTCTAAAGCCACCAGTACAAAATTATTATCATTATTAAATTGATTAAAAAAAATTTCTTAAAAAATACAATTTTATTAATATATGTAACTGCACTAAAAAGAAAAACTTATTTTTCCATCATCAGAATAACAAAACTTTTAATATGACCAAAAAAGGAAGAATTTACACAATTCTCCTCGATGCTATACACTTCTGTCCAATCTTGCCCTTGCAGGTTATACAGAAAATCATCCTTGTTTTTTCTAGAGAAAATACGTTTAAAATTTAAATTAGTTGTTGTTTTAGCTTCAAAGATGATCTTCTGGGCAGTATGATCTGATATAAAATTTTCAAAAACAAAAGACAGAAATTAACGTTTGTGAAAATATTGTCTATACAGCTAGAGGCGTTGTCAGCTATACGAGTGTCCTCAAGTATCGTTGGTGCAAGGTTAAAAGACCGCATTAGGCACAGAAATTCTGATTTCCATTTGTTTTCTTTCAGCATTTCAATGTTAAAGTTGCCAACAATAAAAACGTTTTCTGTTCTTTAGAAATGACCGTTTAAAGTTTCTCGATTCTTTGGATGAAAATCTTCAAATCTCCACTAGGTGGTCCATATATGGATACAATGATTATCTTTAGGTTGCCAAAATTACATTCCGCAGCTGCAACTTCCACGACAAACTCTACCGATAGTCTATTGAGATTCGATCGCACTTTAACATTTCCCCGTTTTTGAATGTATATTGCTGATCCGCTGTGTTTTCCGTTTTTCCGGCAGAAAGCTGACAATAGCTTAAAGTTTTTGATCGAAAAACACTAACTGTTCTTCGGTTTTCCAGTGCTCAGTGACACAAAGTATTTTACAGTCCTGGTGGTCATTCAGCATATCAACAATTTGATCAAGTGAGTTTCTAATTGATTGTATGTTCTGGTGGATGATACTGATCTGTTTTATACCCCGACACTTGTGTGTTAACCTTGGAATATTGTGTTGATTGTTTATTGTAAAAAATGATCTGTGTAGTTAGTTTGAGTCTTGAAGATCTTTATTCTCCTTTGGTATACTGGGCATGCTACATCTCTAGCTGAATGTTTATCAGCTCTTCATTGTAACTCATTTTAAGACAGTTCGGGCATTTTAATAGTGTATCCGCGCTATCTTTACCACTATGGTCATTGCTTGAGCATTTGTTGCAACATGGTGGCTCCTTTCAATATTTGGTCACATGTTCAAAACCCGAATAGTTGAAGCATATTGCCAAGTTAAAATGCTCTTTTACGTACACTCTCATCAGTTCAAAGGCCACAGTTTGTTTCTTTAAGAACCACTTTTCAACGCAATGCGGTGCTTCCAGTATCCAGTTCTCTTTACTGGGATTTCGGCAGTTCCGTCTCGCAATTACTTTAATAACACTGGGAAAGTTAACACCTGGCAATTCCATTTCTATGTCGCTCTTCATTCTAAGTAATTCATCCTAAAACTCAGATTCTTAGTATCCTTTTAGAATGCCAGTGATTAAGTGGATGGGGTTAACAACATGTGTTTCCTTGATCCTAATGCTTTCTTTGTATCCAAGGACTTCCTTAAATTTTTCTTGTTGGGACTCATTAAAACTTTCCAGTACTATTGCTCCGTTTTTGAGTTGTTTTGGCGCAAACTGTTTCCAGCTTCCTTGACGTTTTAGGGGTTGTCCAGGTTTTCATATCTTTTTTTTTGAACTTGATTCTGGGGCAGTTGTTTCTAATATACTAGCGTAAGTCTTGGGGTAGTAAGGGATTTGAAGTTCTTTTAGTTGTAACCTATGTTTTAGGTCCAATTGTTCTTGTTCCAACTGTCCTATTTTATATGTCAATAATGTTAGATTTTTTCAATCTTAAATGTGGCATTTTGAACAATGGCCTGGGTTTCTTCGTTCGATAACTCGTGTATCGTTTCCAGCGATGTAAAGATTTCTAGTAGTACACTTTCCATGTCGAGGTGTGTTTGACTTTTTGTCCTTGTCCCTAGGCGTTTTTGTTTGGTGTTTCTCGATTTATACGTAATTTAACCCCCTCGCAGGGTCTTTTTGTCCCTTGTGCATTCCCCGGAGAATTTTCGTCTCTTGGGCGCTTCTTGGTATCATGGTTCTGTGCGGCTGATGGTGGCGGAGTGCGCTGTGTTGTTTTCTTCTGTGTCATCGTAGTTTTTGAGATTGCCCCGTACTCTGACTGCCGTAAGATCTGGCTTTTCGGGTATACTTTCCGGAAGATTTCTTCTTTATTGCACTGGTCTGAACGACCCCACCACTACTTCCATTCATGCCAAAAAATAACAAATCGTACACTGTTCTTATTGAATAAAACCAGCAAACAAGTTCGAGCGATCACACTCCGTACGCGTTCAAAAACATTGAGAAGCATATGACGAAATTCGGTTCCAAGAAAAATCTCCGGTTAAGAGAGATGTCCGCTTATTATAGCTGTCCGCAAGTAGAGCTTTCACTGTATTTGGAGTTTTGTAATAATGAAGACCTTTTTTAAAGTTTAAATTCTCAACACCCATTTCGAGTTTTTCATCACAATTTTACCTTGCGGCTACCAATAAAAGCCGTTGTGTATCAATTTACTAAAAAGTATGCATTCAGGGTGTCCCAAAATTGTGTTCAAACAATTGCACGCTTTGAACGGTAATAACTTGCTTAATTTAAGTGGAACACCATGGTTTTTATGACAATAACAAATAAAAAATTAAATTTTCTATTTAATATGATAAAAGGTCTTCATGGAAATTGCATATTTTCAGGATTAATGCGTTAAATATGGCAATTAAAAAATAAAAATGTTAAAATTTTAAATAAAAGTAGAAATGAAATGTGAATTATAATTTTAACAAACACCCAGCATTTCCAGCAATACTATTATACTGCAAAACACACAGTGTCTCAAAATAGTGGTCAAGCAATTATTGCACGTTTTCATCGATTATTACTTTTCCATGTCGCGAGTGTCAGTATTACCTTCATTTTCTTTATATTTTTCCCAATGATTCTTCATCTTTCTCACGATTCCTTGTAATTCGAAATTACTTTTTTTACAAATTGCCGTGGATACTGTTTTTGCCTCTACTGGAATTTTTCTTCGAAAACCTGCCAAATTGGATCTCTTCTTCTACACGACATTATTGAGCAACACTTTTTCGAACCGTTAATTGTTTCAATAATTAAATATGATAATATCATCTGCAATCTAAATGGTAGCTCTTGACGGCATACGGGAGTTTATAAACGTCGCGGTGTTGTTCATGTGTGTTCATTTTGCAGAATCTTTGGGGCACTTGTTTGGTTTATGTTATTATTTCGAGCGCCTTGGTGTTGCCCTATTTGCGGTTTTATTATTACAGAAGCTACAACTTCTTATTCTGTTGTTTCATTCCTTCTGGCGGCATGACTTCTCAATGGTTTTCCATATGTTCAAATGCTTAAATTGAGCTAATTTTTAATCTATGTTCCATCTTTGGAATACGGCTATATAATAATGCTAATAAACATTTTTGAAGACTTTCTCCAAGAATTAAAATCATATCAGTTCGTTCTGCTTTCGAGTAACTTTTCATTTTTATTGTAAAAAATATTTTTTGTAAAAAAAATATTTTTTTTACTTAGAACTTTTTTTTTTATTAAAAAAAAAGTTCTAACAAAATGCAATCTTGTTTTGTTGAACCGATTTCTAGTATATGAACTGACAACTTCAAATAATATTTCGATAACAAATTGCGTTAAATTATAAAATTTGATAATATTGGCAAATCCTGAAAGTATGCGATTTCCATGAAAACCTGATCTGAAAACAATTAATTGGACAAAACATACCAACAACGTACCAGTTTTGAAAAAAAAAACTACGAACAAAACAATATTACATTTTTTTGGCCCGCCACAGTTTTAACGATTTTAAAATTTGACGACACAAAGAAAAATATAAGTTTAAAAGTTACTGTTGTTTACTTACTTGTGTACTTACATACATTGTGCCAAATAGTTTATGATAATAATTTTGAATTGAAAATAGATTGAAAAATAAAATAGAGTATCGGTATACAGGGTGATTCAAAAGTGGCGTCATTCCTCGGAGGGTGTTGTCTGGGGGTGCTTTAGGAGTACAGGAAAAATAGTTAATAAAAATAATTGTTATTCAAAACTGAGAAATTTGCAAAAAACTATATCAGAAGAACGGCAACAATGTTAATCTGCCTAATGAACATTTCGTAAATACCTGTTACTTCTTAATTATTGAAAATTGTAGTAACCATGGATAAACTTCTTCTTGGGGCAGATGAGTGATATACCTAAATCCCCAACATCTGTCAACGAAAACCTCCTGTTGAAGGTTATGTATCAATGATCAATATTAATCAAATAACATACAATTAAGTTGTTAAATCACAAAAAGTTCAGGAATTTTTGCCTGTTTAACTCCAAACATGTTTGTTCCCCGATCACTTTATTGTGCACTCTTCGCCGAAGTCTGGGATCACCTTTTGAGTAGGTTCTCGTATTCGGTTAATTAACTCTAGCTCAATTTGTACCGGTGTTCGGCAGATCAGAGATTTAATGTGTCCTTGTGTCCTGTGTATCTTACATACATGGTAGGAATGTGGCCCTTCCTCTGGGGAGTTATAGGGACAATTATCCGGTGCCTGGGAAAGTGTCAGTGGTTGTGCAATGGTCCGAGCACTCCTGGAAGGCTCTGCTGCAATTATCTCCAATACTTGTGGCTCTGTGTCTGGAACCCGAGCACCTCTAGATCGTCTACAATCTGCATCAATTCCTGGAGCCAATCGTCCAGCCCTTTGCTGGTGTAAGGTCTTACACCACCTACTATGTTAGTGTGGCATTTTCCCATAACTAATCACATATCCGCAAATTCGATGTTGGTGTACATTTTGTGAAAGGAGCTTCAAAGTAAGTCACAGTTTGACAAAAGCTTGCTATTATTGACAAAGGCTATCTACCTGTAACTATCTGTAAATGACAAAAAACATCATTGCCGCTTTGACTTTTCATCAAAAAATTGTAGAAGAGGTCTGTTTTAATATCAAAAAATTTCGTAATTTGAAGCAAAGATCGTAATTTTTCTTTTCGAATCGTTAAGTATTCCAAAAGGCTACCAAGTAAACATGGAACTATTTTAAAATAATACTTAATAACAAAGTTGAAATTCGATTTTCAACTGTTAATATCTTCTAGAAATTTTCGAAAACATTTTTTTTCAATATTTTTCTCGTACTCTCCAAGTGAGCCCCTATAACCCCTTGCTTCAACAAACTTATGGCACATTATGCAGTCATCCACGTATCTTTTAAAAAACCCACACTTAAAGTTTAAATCAGGTATTAGTTTTTCTTCCAGACTTTCCATTACAAGGTTTGCAATTGTTGCAGCTATGGGAGACCCCATAGCTACTCCATATATTTGTGAATAGAAATTGTCCTCGTACCGGAAGTAAGTGGACTTAAGGCACAGCTCTACCGCCCCAATAAATTCATTTTCGGGTAATGATGTATGTTCTCTTATTTCAGACCATTTATTTCTTATGCACTGTATTGAGTAATCTATCGGGATGTTTGTGTATAGCGATACCACATCAAGCGATATTAGGCGATGGTTCCCAGGTATCTTCTGTTTTTTTTTATAAATTTGCAGAAGCTCCATGAGTCCCTAATGTGATATTGTGAATTTCCCAATATATTACTCAAAACAGCTGACAGGTATTTAGACAATTGGTAAGTTGGGGCATTTATGTTGCTACTAAAAGCGATAGATAAAGCGACTTGCTTGTCTTTCTTGCAATCTTCTTTTCGTGCATCTCTTGATTCTGCTTGATAAAATAGCGCTATGCTTTCACGCACATTGCATAGTATTATCTTGCTGTTGTTCTTTGGGCTCTTCTACTTCGCATGCTTGCAGCTCAACGTGTTTGACGGTCCAAAGAAGCCCGTTTACGTTTTTGTGGCATTTTTCACTGTTCGGAACACACTAAAATAAAACAAATTGAATTATTTTGTGTAACGACGAGTACTACGTTATTTAAATCGTATATTAAATCACTTCCATCCGCCATTGGTACGACTGGTATAGGGTAGGTTTGCCAACGCACTAATCCGGATACCGAAATCATTGTAAGTATAAAAGTGCAAAATAATAGATGTTTGGGCTCGATTTCCTCGGTGTTCGCCATGGTTTGTTTCAAATGTGGATTTTACCACTGGGTTTGGGTGGTTTTGTACTTTTGCTTTGAATTTGCTATGCTTTTTAGTGAGGAATTGCCTGATGGTGTCCATTTTCAGGTCCTCATGTATTGCCGAGTTTCGAACGTACCAGGGCGCTTTTGTGATGTATCTGAGGAATTTGTTTTGGAATGTTTGGATTTGGGACAGGTTTGTTTTGCTGGCTTGTATAAAGGCGGCGGTGCCATAAAGGATCTGGGGTCGGAAGATTTGTTTGTAGAGAAGGAGTTTTGTTTTTCAGGGCTTAGCTTGCTGGAACGTTTGAGAAGCGGGTAAAGGGCGGCTTTTCCCGCTCTTGCTCTGGCTAATTTGTTTTTTTATGTGGGGAGTGAAGGTTAGTCTTTTGTCGAGAGTGATTCCAAGGTATTGAATTTGTTTTTCCCAGGCTATGTCGTTGTTGTCCAAGGTTATGTGTTTCAGTTTGTTGGTCTGTTTGTTTGTGATCATTAGGGCTTGTGTTTTCTCAGTGTTAATTTTTATTTTCCATGTGTTAGTCCAGTTTTCCAGTTCGTTTAGTTGTTTTTGTAGTTTTGCGTGTACGTATGTCGGGTTTTTGTTGGTGTAGTATATACAGGTATCGTCCGCGTATAGGGCGATTTCAGCGGCAGGATCTTTTGGTATGTCGGCGGTGTAAATGTTATAGAGAATTGGGGAGATAGATAGATAGATAGATAAAAATTTATTGAACATTCCCATTAATAAAATTCACAAACAAAGTTAACAAACATAACTCCCATGTCTAGCCAGATGTTCGGCCGGTTGCTCTTTGCCCATGATCTAAATAGGCGCGCTAAGTCGTCCATTACCTGGGCAGTGCCATAACATGGACATTCCCGAGCTAGCCATACGCACGACAACGTCAAGAGGACTGAGCCTTGCACTCCGCTTTGATAAAATTTTTCAGCGATGGTATCTATATAATCGGCTATATAGGCCATCCCTGTAGCTTCGTGCATTTCGGTTATTCTGGTGTATCTGTCAGCCGATAGGACGCCCCTTAGGAACCTATTTTGGGTCCTTTGAACACGTCGTCTCGTGGAATCACAGACAGAGTGCCAGACAGGGGAGCCGTAGGTCAGTATGGGCCTTATAGTGGAGGTGTAGATCAGAAGTTTATTTCGAGGCGATAGGAAAGAATTTGGCGCCAGAAGAGAGTACAACTTTCTTCGGGCCAGGGCAGTCTTTTGTACAGCATAGTCAACATGCTTATTGAAATGGAGTCGGGCGTCTAGTTTGAATCCCAGGTATTTCACCTTTTTTGTTGGTTTGATAGGAGTATTTTGGACCACGAGTGGTGATAAGATTTTGTTGTTAGTGAATTTGCGCGAAAAGATAATAAGTTCCGTCTTCCTGGGATTCACTTTAAGTTTCCATTTGTCAAAATACGGCGTCAATAAACTCAGGTGATGTGCAATGCGAGATTTCGCAGCCTGAGCATAAAAAGACGATGCGTAGATAGTCGTATCATCAGCGTATAGTGCTATTTTTGTAGTGGGAAGTTTTGGAATGTCTGGAAAGTGGAATTCTCCACTTTCACCTGGATGGAACGGTTTTTTAGGTAAGACGCTATCAGGGAAACTAGGTAGAGTGGCAGTGAATGCACGGCAAACAACTTGTACAGCAGGCCTGTGTGCCAGACTGTGTCAAAGGCCCTTTGCATGTCGAGAAGCAGCATAACCGTACTTTGAAGCTTATTAAATGCTGCATAGGCATCCGTTGCGATCCTAGCAGTCTGCAGCGTTGTGTTGTCTTGGTCGAAAGCCAAACTGCTCATCCGGGATTAAACTTCGAAGCTCGGCTGCTGCCTGTAATCTCGAATGGATGACCTTCTCGGTTAATTTGCCGAGGGTGTTCAAGAGGGAAATTGGCCTATAAGAGGCGGGTTCGGTCGGGTTTTTGTCCGGCTTTAAGATGGGGATTATTACAGCGTTTTTCCAGACCTTGTGTACTTCTGCCAAAAAGTCGGCGAGCAGCTCGCACTTGTCACTGGTGGTAATATAACTCCGCCCGTCTTTTTCAAGAGCGGGGACTTGCTCATAGCCTTTTCGCAGACTTCTCGACAGTTTCCACAGGGAATTGTCACGGGGAGTCAGATTTCGCAGTTTCTCCGCCCAGGTATAATTCGTGATTCGGAAAGCGTGAATGTGTGATATTCGATTTTGTGTTCTTTTAGTAATTTTGTGGTTTTCCTATGCTCGTCGGTTGTTTTCGGAGCAAAGGAGATTCCCGAGAGTTGCTTTTTGGGGTTTTCGATTTTTATGTTGTTATTATTTAGGATTTTGACCCAGTCGGCTGGGTTTCTGATGTTGAATGGAACCGTGCCGGGTCTGGGGCTTGCGATTTGGGTTTGGGTTATCTTGTTTTTCTGAGGTTGATTTTTGGTTTTTTGCCTCTTCCGCTTTCAGGTGTTTTTGGAGGGTTTTATTTGTGGTTCTGGGGATATTCCAGGCTGGGGGAGTTGTTAGAGGAAGAGGGGGGAAGTGATCGACTTCCATGGCTTCTTGTGCCTCAGTGGTTTTGGGTTTGGGGGCTTTTTTAAGGATTCCGCAGGAGTGTTTTGTGTTAATAGTTTATCAACTTTTTCCATTAATTCAGTAATTTTTTTATTGGCTAGTTCCAGCTTATTGGCTAGTTCCACTTTATTTCAGAAAAAAACCTAACGATGTGATATAACACAGAAATCGTAATAAAATGCTCTATTCGGTAAAGTAATAATCAAGTATGGTTGACATTTAAAAATATATTGTGTTGACATTTAAAAATATACTACCATTAAATCTTAATTTTGTTAATTTTAATTATTTATCTTGACCGAACATAAACATGTTATACATGGTTGAAGAGCATATTTAAAGGGGAATTTAAAAATGCAGAAATTCAATATGGCGCCCATAAGAAAAAAAAAGTTGACTTCGGCCTCATTGAACATAGTGGGCCTAGATTATTTTTTACTTTATTTTCAAATTCACACTCATTTCTTACCCCCACCCTGAAAATTTCGTTATTGCATTTTTTTATAATGAACACGATATAAAGGATTTTATAAAACGCACTTTTTTCTTTTTTTCCCTGTATATCCGTTGCTATTCCGAGTTCAAAGGAGTTGATGACAGATTATTTATAGGCACTTGATTGCGCAACTTTTTCCCCATTTGGTCCACTCTGTATCTTTTACGGTTTCCAATATCCCCATGTACATCATTTTATACTGGACACACTGTATAGGGTGGCCCATTTTAAAAGAACCAGTCAAATATATCGTAAATTATAGCAAATACAAGAACATGCGTTTACTATACACATGAATACCTCGCACATTATATCCTTTGGCGCTACGCGTATAAAAGTGTTCGGTATATAATAGCTTACTTCTCGACGTAGGTATATAATATATGATTTATAATAAATTGGGACTTCCGGACTTTAATTCAGAACATTTTATTAAATACAAGTCCTAACTATTTTCTCTCAGTGAAGATCTGTTTCCCTGGATGTCTTTAATTGAAATCAACAGTCACTAGCATTATTATGAAAAACACTAATCGAATTTTTTTTTTCAGAATAAATTGAATTTCCCGAATCCCAAAATACGGTTTCTTGGAAAAGAAAATGGGGTAAGTACCATTTTTTTATTAACACATTTACTGCCCAGACCGCCTCAGAGGCGTTGATCCGATCATGATAGTGACGCCGTTCTTGCATACAGCTGATATTTCTTTCGATAGAATTGCCGGACAAGTTGTGTTTTGCGCGAAAATAGTTTCCGAAAATAGTCATCCGATTTTCAACCGGATAGTTCATATCTTTCGACATTTTCTTAATTTCTTTAGTGTGTTTAGAAGCCACTGTTCGTACGAGCGTCGACAATTTCTCCCAGTTTGTATCTAGAATTGTTTATCAGTTTTGAAGCTTACGTTCATCGCAATTTTTTCGCAAAAGTGGTTCATAAAACAAAACTTACTATGTTGATACAATATAAGACGAAGGGCCACTTTATTCAAATATCGAAAATATTTTAAAGAAAGAAAATAATATGCAGTCTTTAATACAACATTCACGTCTGAAATGTCGCACTCAAAACGAAAGTTAGCCGATTCTTTCGTTAAATACGATGGCACCACGGGGCGCGTATTGTACTTCCCTCGGCATTACAGAATAGACAGAAAATAGGGTTATGTGATTGACTGCCCTTGCGAGGTCAAGTGCGCAATAATAATAATGCTTATACCCTTAATTTAAAATCTTTCAATTATGTCAACAAATAGTTGATTGACTGCACAACTGACTGCATAGATCTCTGATATTTGAGAAAGACCCGAACAAAGGGTCGGAAGATTGACAATTCTTAGAGTATAAAATAAGTTTTTCATTCAGTCCCAAACCCGCTATCCAAGCGTTCTCATTTATTGCTTTATGTAATTTTTGTCAATTTCCAATAACAATTTAAAACATTTCATTTCGAAACTCCAGGCTTTTGACCACATTTTACAAGTGGAAATCCGAATCTAGATATTTGAAGACCATTATCAAGATCGACACGATGCAATGGCATGAAAAATTCATGAACTTTTTATAATCGAAGAGTGGAAGCAACAAAGTGGTTGTCTTTATGCCTTTACGAAAGCGCTATTTGCTAATCCTTATGCTAAGCTTTATATCTGGGATCAAAGATGTAGCAACGCGAAGTGCCTAACTTGTTTCCTTGTACATTTTTCTAAATATCTAGAATCATACACTTTGGCACTTGCCGCCTTTGTTATTTCCACTTTTCAATCACAAAATCGTTGTAAACATAACAAACAAAAAAAACCGTTTTGCAGCATCACAAAGCTTTTCTCCCATGAAAAAATTCAGTTCCATACTCACCCCCTTCTCGAGGACAAAAAACTAATTGCAATAATTAAAGGCCTTCATATGGAAATATAGTTAAGCGAAATCCAAACTGAATTTAAAGAGCTAGGCTTCACCCATACTGAAATTCAATTCTTCCGAATGGGTAATATAAAAACTAAGACCTTGCTCTTGCCCAAAGAGCAAGCCAAAATCTTTGAGGTCAAGTGCCTGCTAAACCTAGTAGTAGTCATTGAACCTCCAAGAAATTCGTCAGCAAACAATCGCAGGCATATTCCTTAGTCCAAAAATTCGGTCACACCATGTCCAATTGCGGGGCAAAGCCCGTTTGCCATAAGTGTGCCCAAGGGCACTTCTATGCAGAATGCAAAAAGCCGCGAGACATCCCGGCAAAATGCATTAACTGCGACGGTCCTCACTCAGCAAGCTACTTCTCTTGCCCCAAAAACCCAAATTTTGTTTCCCAAAAGCAAGAAAAAGCTAAGCAAGCCAGCTTTCAGAGCAAAGTTTCATCTGGCAGCTCCTTCGCAGCCAAAGCTGCTCAAAACTCAGAACCCCCTAAAACAGTCGCCGCTCAAAACACCCCAGCACCAATAGCCCCCGCCAAACACCTACACCCACCTCACCAGCCTCCCAAAACACCAACCTGAGTCCCGCCTTAATCCAGCTCTTACTTATGCCTGAGAGTGAAATCCAGGCCAAAATAAACCGAATTGCGGCAATGCTAGGTAACGCCCCAGCTCTTCAAGCATTTCTATGAAAAAATTTAAACCAGCCGGAGCCCACATTGTTTCCTGGAATGCCAACTCATTCTACCCCAAAAGGCACGAATTTGAGGGCTATCTCCGGGAAAACGATGTGGACATTGCACTTCTCCAAGGAACTCTTTTACAACCTCAAACAACATTTAAAATCAATAACTACAAAATCTACCGTAACGACCGCCCTAATAGCCGAGGGGGCGGCACTGCCATTATAATCAAAAACTCCCTTTCCCACTCCACAAGCCCTCCAATCACTAACACCTTAATTGAACACACAGCACTAACATTAAACATAGAAAACCCCCAAATATTTATAATCTCAGCCTACAAACCCCCCAATCTACAGACATCCCCACACGACTACGAAAACATCCTCCACCAAAATATTCCTACACTTCTCGCTGGAGACCTAAATTCCAAGAACACCTGTTGGAGCTGTAGGTCATCCAACGCTGAGGGACGCAGATTTTACCAATACTCACTAGACATGCTTTTTCAAATTCACGCTCCCTCAGAGCCAACACACTACCACTACAAAACTCAAGACATTCTAGACATAGCCCTAACAAAAGACATTTGCCACACCTGTAATATCCAAAACTCTGACTCCCTCAGCTCCGACCACAACCCCATTATCATTAACATTAACGAACAACACACAAACAACACCCTAACACCAATTACCTACACTGACTGAGACGCCATCTCTCTCCCAAAAGTTTTAAGGAGCTTAACTCGCTCACAGATAAAATCACAAAATCTATCTCTACAGTCCTCGCTAAAGCCACAATTCAAAAACAAAATTCTAACAAAAACCCTTTCAGCCTTCCGCCAGAACTCAAACAGCTCATTAAAACTAGAAATAAACTAAAACGCAGAGCCAAGCAATTCACTGATGCTTATCTAAACAGAAAAGCTAATCGCCTCACGAAACAAATCAAACAAGTGGCCGAGCTTTAGGAAAACATCCCAACAGGCGACCCCATCGCCCGGAAAATCTCCGAGGCACTAAGAGGGAAAACAAAAACCCATTTTCCCCCTATACATGGCGAGCGAGGACTGGTTTATAGGGACAAGGAGAAAGCGGAAGCCTTCGCCGACTCCCTAGAACGCTAGTTCTCGCCCAACATATCGCAGACTAACGATCTCGATTTCAAAGAGGAAGTGGACAACATCCTCCGAGAAATAACACACAGACAATTCCCCCCAGACTGCCCCCAAATTCTACACGCAACACTCACCGAACTCAAAAACCTAATCTCCTCCCTTAAAACCCGCAAAAGCCCCGGACTTGACCGCATAACCAACAACATCCTAAAACTTCTCCTGGAAAATTGGCGCAATCATACTAATCCCCAATCCCACTAAAAACAAATCCTTCCCCCAAAACTGGAGACCCATGAGCCTCCTTTCCACCCTATCCACACTCGCCGAAAAACACTTCCTCAACCGCCTCAATGATCTAATCTCCCAAAACCAAACAATCCCTCGGGAGCAGTTTAGTTTCACGCAAAAACATGATTCCGTTCTGCAAGCAGCCAGGCTAATTCAAGATGCCACGATCGCCTTCCAGGAAAAGGACTCCACCGGAGTCATTTGCCTGGACATAGAAAAAGCGTTCGACAAAGTATGGCACGAGGGCTTAATTTGGAAACTCCTAAACACCCACAATATACCCTTACCCTTCGTCCAGTTTGTGGCTAGCTATCTTCACAAGAGAAAGTTTTTCATATTACTGAATGAAACAAAATCTTCCACTCGCTCCAGAGAAGCAGCAGTCCCCCAGGGCTCCCCGCTCTCCCCATCTCTCTATAACCTATATACAGCTGATGCTCCAAAAACTCCCACTCCAAAGTTGCCCTCTTCGCTGACGACACGTGCCTCTATTACTCACACAAAAACATTACTTTTCACAGCTTTTCAAGACTGGGCCGACACCTGGAAAATCAAAATTAACTCGGAAAAAAACTAAAGCCATGTTAATAACCAGAGAAACAGTAAACACCAACACTCCAAAACTAACACTAAACAATACAGAAATCAAATACATAAAATCTTGGTGTAATAATAGACTCTAAACTCAACTTTTCTGAACATATAAACAAAATCATTAAAAAAGGAATTCAAACAGCCGCTTACTTACACCCACTTCTTAAACACAAAAGCACACTTTCACTCAAAAACAAAACTTTACTTTACAACAAATCATCAGAGCACAAATTTGCTACGGGGCACCAGTCGTCAGCCAAGCCTCCAAAGCTAACATTACCAAACTCCAACATTCCAAAACAAATTCCTACGTCGAATTACCCACGCTCCGTGGTACATTCGAAACTCCCAAATTCACGCAAACCTTGGAATGGAAACCATTAGGGAATTCATTTCAAAACTCCACAAAAACTTAAAAACCAGAGCCCTCAACCACACTATCCCCCCAATTCAGGATACCTTTTCCCGTACCATCTCAAAACTCAACTTCAAAACTCCCACTAGTTTAATGGCAGACCCCCCTTGGGAACACCCACCTTAAACGAAAAACCCGCAAAAACTTTTTCAAGATTTAAACTGTTTAATAAAACTTAAACAAAGCCAATACCGCAAAAGTACCCAGCTTCTTCCAAATCACGACCCATTTTTAAATTTTTATTTTATTTTTATTTTTTTAACCAATCACTCTCAACCCTCAAAACTCCCCTTACTCACAAAGGTTCATTCATGGACCAGCACTAAAAACTAAAAGCCTTAAATGGCTATGTCTAATAAATTACCAGACTCGGCGAACAGTCAGTCAATAAGATTCCATGCTCACGTTAAGTCTAGCTCGACACTAAGATTAGCTCGATTCTAAATTTATTGTATTAATTTGGAAATAAAGTTTTTAAAAACAGATTTTTCCAATCAATCTATAAAATTATAGCCAAATATCAAATATACGATGACAAGCGGCAGTGCAATGATTGATTATGCATTTTTTAAAATAGGTAAAGGCACAATATCGTTGGTATTCTTCATACTAAACGTCAGATGGCCAGCCAATCATAGGATCTTATTTTCGGTCTATTCTAGGGATAATTCTGAGGGAAATACAATACGCCTACGGGGCATAGCAGTCTGACACTCTAGCCGAAATGTTGGGCCCGTTAATAAGTTTGTTGACGCTTGTTTCACGTTTAATTTACGAAACTTCAAAACTCCAATTTTTTAATTTTGTTTTTAAGAACGCAAGGGCAGTATTTATCCGCACAAAGTGACCAGCTGTTAACACAAGCTATTGTGCTAACCATGAAAAAATATGAATTTGTAATTACAACAAAAATGTAATGGCTTTATTTCTGAGGAGAAATTTTTGCTAGCTGCAGTACACATGTTTATTATTATTATTATTATTATTAATATTATTAATATTATTATTATTATTTTTAGGAGCTTTCATTTCCTTCCCAACAAAATGGATCTGGGCAAACAACGTTTAATTTCTCTACATCTACCACATCCGATATGGAAGGTCCGGCGGGTAGCTTTGAGTGCATATGTGGAACACCACCAAAAGGACCCCTGACTTCCCTTGGTTCGATCCGTAATAAAATTCGCATTCACGCTAATGATGATGTCTATGAAGCCACCAGGAATCGCATGAATGAAGTAGAAGACAAGTATAAAAACAAATGGTAAACTTTTAACATCGCATTTTATGAATGTGAAGTGGAACCTCGGCAACAAATTATTCTGTTTTAGCACGCGAGAAATAAAACCAAATCAAAATGACATAGGACGTAAGGTTAAAGTCAAACAATCAGTATCGGGATCCAGGCAGTCTTCCATACCGTCTCAACAAGCAAGACCATCCCTACCTTCAATGCGTGATAGTTTAATGAAATCAACATCGTATTCAATTCCACCACCCGTTAAACCGTCCCAAAGTAAGTTTTTATAAAATGGCAAATCACATTGTTAATGTTAAAGTAATTAGCAGACGCTTCCAAAATAATGCATTTATTAAGCAAAACTTAAGACAAAAACTTAATACGTACATCGAGCTAAGCTGTTTTCCAGTGAGGCGTTCTACTAGAAACCTTTTTGACGACTCCGTCGTTTTACTATCCTGCAGCCGCTTGCCTGGGTGCATCCTCGGGGGGTGGTCTTATGACCAAAAAGTTCCGAGAATTCAGGCATAAAAGAACAAATTTACATTTCTAAATTATACCTAACTAAGGAGTGGTAGTAAACATCTTTATTTCTAAAAAAGACTATCGACCTATCGGTCTTTCTTCCCTTGTTTAGTACATGCAGTCTTAATTTAGATAAACAAATAAAGGTAAAAATTATCTTATTCTAGGTAATAATTTAATAATTTTAATTCTGTCAAACAGATCTTGGATTTATTGTCCGGTGGTCAGTTGCTATTGTAAGCGTTCGAGTAGCGTTGATGTAGGGAAACGGAAGTGGAATTGTCTGGTTGGTCTTGTAAGGCAAAAGGGATTCAGTATGGTCCAGTTGTAGGGGTTGTTTGTCCATTTTGTCTGTAAATGTATGAGTAGGTTATGTATGACAAGACTTACAATACTATGTATGACATACTATATTACTATACATATGTATGACAAGACTCATACAGCTACAGACAAAATGGACAAACAACCCCTACAACTGGACCATACTGAATCCCCTTTGTCTTACAAGACCAACCAGACAATCCCGCTTCCGTTTCCCTACATTAACGCTACTCGAACACTTACAAACGCAACGGACTAGTGGACAATAAAATAATTTCTTCTTGCCACTGAAATCTTATTTATTTAATAGTATTGTTAACCTAGAATAAGAGAATTTTCATATTTGTTTTTTATTTATATTAAGACTGCATGTATTAAACAAGGGCAGAAAGACCGATAGGTCGATAGCCTTTTTTTAGAAATAAAGATGTTTACTACTACTACTACTGTATGAGTATTTCCGAAATCTTTGTCATGTTTGTGCGTTCGTATAGTAGTTGGGTGGAGGGGTTGTGTATTGGGTTTTGGGGGTGACTTATTCGTGTTATTCGTCTTAGTGCAATTTGTTCTGTTCTTTGTATATAACGTTTTGTCCTTTCTGTTCCGTTGGTCATGAGTATATGTCCATAGTCTAGCAAGGGTCTAAAAATAGCTTTATATATTTTGGTGGCGGTGTTTGTGCTAATTCCTCTGTCTTTGTAGGTTAGTGATCGGAAGTGTTTTGTTCTCTTTATTGTTTCTGCCCTGATGTTTCGTATGTGTTTAGTGAATTTAAGTTTGTGGTCAATTGTGATTCCAAGGTATTTTACGTCGTTTTTTGGTTGTGTCGTTTGGCCGTCTGCAGTTATTGTAGGGGAGTCAGCGTTGAGTCTGTGGTTTGTGAGCAGAAGTTGGTTTTTTGACGCGTTTGGTGTTAGTCTCCATTTATAAAACCATGTCATTGTGTTGTTTGTTAGTGTTTGGAGTCTTTGAGCTGCTCTCTCAGTAGTTTTGTCATGTACAATAAGTGCCGTGTCGTCTGCGTATTGTAATATGTATGCCGATCTGTCGATTTGATTTTTGTCTGGTAAGTTGTAATTGTATATGTCATGGCAGTATATATTGTAGAGAAACGGTGAGAGCGGGGATCCTTGACGGAGCCCTTGTTCAGGGGAAAAAGAAAATGACAGTGTTTTGTCAATTCGTACTTGTAGTTGTCTGTTTTCTAGTAAGTTCTTTATGGTGTGTAGTAGATATGTTGGTGTGTGTAGTTTGTATAGTTTGTATAGTAAGCCTCTATGCCAGACACTATCAAAAGCTTTGTTAATGTCCATAAACAGGCAAGCTGTCTTTCTGTCAGTTAGGTGGGTTGTTTGTATATTGTTAGTCAGAGTGAAGAGTGGGTCAATCGTCGAGTGCTGATGTTTGAATCCGAACTGATACGATGGTATGTACTTTCCGACCAGTTTTCCCAGTCGCTGCCTTATTATGTACTCAAAAACCTTGCTAAATACTGGTAGCAGTGTAATTGGTCTGTAATTGCTCGGTTGTGTATTGTCCAGTCCATTTTTGGGAATAAGGATTATTAAGCAGTTTTTCCATGTTTTTGGAATTATGTTATTTCTGATGCAGTTGTTCATTTCATTTAGGAGCAGTTTGTGTGTTTCTTGAGTTAGGCTTTTCAGGAGTTTTGCCTTTATTTTATCTTTTCCCGGTGCTGTGTTTTTGATATGCGCTAGGGCTTCATCGTACTCTGTGTCTGTGATCAGTTTGTATGTATAGTTTGGTGAGCTGTTGAAATAGTTCAAGTACCAGTCGTTGATCAAGTTCCAGTTGTCATTGTCGAAGTTAGGGTTTGTCGATATGCTGAAGGCCCTTTGATAGTGTCTGGCGAACGCGTCAGCTTTCTCTTTGTCTGTGTGCAGTTCTATTCCGTTTTCGTCAATTGTGTCAGTAATGTTAGTTTTTTTGTATTGCGCTAGTTTCTTAATTTTTCGCCAGTATGTTTTGCCTTTGTCTTTTTGTATTTTTTTACATGTTTCTAGCCATTTGTCTTGTCGGTATTGTCCAATCAAGGTTTTAATGTTTCTGTTGAGTTGGTTCAGTGTCTTTTTTAGGTCGTTATTTTGAGTGTTTGTACAGTTCTCTCTTTTGTTTTATGAGTATCAGTATGAATTTGGGTAGTGTATGTCGGTAGAAAGCATTTTTTATTTCCGGGCTAAATTTTCCTATGGCTAGTGAAAGTTGTTGTTGTATGGTTTCTATTGAAATGGGATGTGCTTGCGATTGAATGTAGTCATGTATATGTTGTTTCACTTTGTCTTTGTCAGTCTTTGTTAGGTTTAACTTTTTCTCTACAGGAGGTGTACTGGAGGTAGGTTGCGGATGTTGTAAGTCTATGTTAAACGTAATAGCCAGGTGGTCGGATCCAAGTTCGTTGGTTAAGTTTATGTTGTTGATGGTGCTCGTTAAGTTTCTTGTGTGCAGTAGAACGTCTGGTGTTGAGTCTGGGTTTGCGGGCATCAGAAAAGCTGGTGGGGTGTGCTGTTTCATAAAGTCCGAATTTTGTAGAAATCTTTTAAGCTGTTTCGGTTTGTTTTTGTTCAGACTAAAGTCGCATATAATTATGGCATATTTATAGATGCTTGCTTTGGTCAATATGTTTTGTTCTAAGTTGGAGTGTTGGTGTATGTATGTCAGAAATATGTGTATTAGGTCATTTAGGTAGGGTGTCGTAAAATGTATGCAGTCGTTCAGAGAGTGGTTGAGGGAAGGAGGATTTGCTCTTCCAAGTTTAAATGTTGGTTTTAGCCTAACTAAGGATTTACGCAGAAATCCAACATTTATCAATTAAACTGAGAAACAACAACTCAAACTACACTACACAAAAAATATTAAGAAGACATTCAATATAAAAATTCTACTTGATCTAAGAATAATTAGGGACTTGTGTTCTATTTAGAAAAATATCAAAATTTATATTTATTCATATTCACATTAAGTACTATTCAACTTAACTACCATTCAAGAAAAGAAAAACATTGTTTTTTAAATACATTTTTAAATAACAAAGCACTTAATTGAACAAATGAACTGAAGCTGAATTAAAACAAATAATAAAAAAAACACGAAAACGACAAAGCGAACAATTTTTTTGAATATTTTAATATTTTTCACAAAAATGAATGTTTGGCAATACAACTAAATTTACTCGTAATCTGACAACAAATTCAGTAATTATTATGTTGTTCTTCCACATTTTCAATTTGCGAATCCTCACCTGAATTGGTGGTCGTTTTTTTTGAGGCTTTGGCCCATGGGGCAGATTTTTATAAAATTGATGGTATATTGGAGGGATGAAATCTAGCAACTGAAAGATTGTAAATTCTCCCCTTAATTAAATCATTTATTCGGGAGAAAAAAGTAAATACTGAAAGTTGGTTTTCGGCATTTTGATGGTTAATTTGAGGTTATGTCAAAAAGTATTAAAAAGTTTTTCATTTTTTTTATTATTATTATAGTGTGTAATTTTCAAAGCAAAGTTTCTGCAAGTAGAAAGTAAAATGTTTTTTGACATTTGTTTTGAGAATTGTTGTTATTTGTGTCTCATATTTTGAGTTCTTTAGGTCTGTAGACATTCACTTAATCAATTAACGGTTAGATGACTTTTAATTAATGTGGCTTTCGTCGTTAATTTAATTCTACATATTGAATTAAATTATGGTTTTGTTTTTTAGATAATTTACAACCGTCATCAACAAACTCGTTCGCAAGCAATAATCTCTCTAATGGATTAAGTAGTAATCATGTGAGCAGCTCGCAGCGAAGTGCCGTCCCGCAAAATAATAAAAAACCAGCAGGCCCAGAGGTATCAAGACGGCCCTTAAGGTAAAAAGTAGTGCATATTATTTGGCCTGAAGTAATGTTAGTCACAGTTTTTTCCGCTTTTATACCTTTTATTATTGCATTAGTCATACAACGTGACTCAAACGCAGAGTCATTCTTCTGGGGTTAACGTTAAAACGGCTCCTAAGGAAATTCGTAACTGAGATTTGTAAAAAGACTTAAACAATCATATTGCAAAACAATTTGAACTTTATTTCATGCAACAATTTAATATGCTATTGGTACTAATAGTACTAATTTATATTTTATATTTTTTAACTTGCAACTTTTTAACTTTAATGCATAATATTGGGATCTTCTAATCTAAAGGATATACAAAGCGAGTTACGTTGGGAATGGTTTGCACATTTGTGAGCTGAGTTCAAAGCCATATTTAAGTTCGATTTATAAACTTTGCAATTAGTGCCGTTCGCAGTTGCCGCAGTTCGATAAATAAACATACGGGCGCGCACGTATCGTCGTTTCCATTACGTTTCCATGCCGTTGGTAATTAACCAAATTTTATTTCGCTAGTGATTCGTTCGTACAGTTGGCGATTTAACCAATGAGAGAAAGAGTTTCATATCACGTGAGTGACTGACAGTCACATTTGTCAAAACGAGGCCGTGTTTGTTTAGGCTTTTAGCAAGATGGCAGATCAAGTTATTTTCGCTGAGGATCCAGGCTTTAGCAGCTTGTTAATACAACGTATTATTAATACTTGTACAATTTAGGGCACAGAATCTGTAAATACGCCCAGTAAAAACGGATTGCTCTAAATACATCTGGTATGATGGTGAAATAGAAATTCAAGCATGTTACTAACGACTCTTGTAAAAGCAACTAGCTTGCGTCCAGACAATCTCGACATTTTGATATTAAAACGATAAAAAAAATTGAATTAATATGTGTATTATTGAGTAAACACAACACACATCATAACCAACATATTAAATCATATCGGCATACAATCTGTCAATCTGACCAATCAAAATTCAACGTCGGAAACTGCGAACTGCACAATATGAACCATGAAAACGCGAACAACAGCAATGGCAACTGCACGAACGACGAACGGCACCAACTGCAGAGTTTATAAATCCATATTTAAAGTTTCAAAACAGTATTGGTTTACTCGACTTGCAAGCTGTAGTTTAATATATTATTCTTATATGATCTGCAAATATGGTACAATACATACCTTTGTTTTTAAATATATTATTTGTGAGATATTAAGAGCAAATTAAACTCATCTCAAGCAACGTCAACAATTTTGACTAACGAATTACTTATCGGAAAGATACAGTTAAAGAGGATCACACAGCAACGAAATGTTTTTACAATAATAATTAGAAAGTGGCATCCAACGACCAAAAAAAGGATATTATAGAGGAAGGGAAGAATGCTCAGAATCACAAGAAGACAAAGTTTTCAATCAGCATTATGCTACATAACTGGGACTTAACGAAATTGGAGCAACTATGTCAACAATTCACACTGTTATAATTCAAAGAAATCCGTCATTAATTTAACACTTAAATGTCAACGAGATCTTAAAGGAAGCATTGAAGAAAAGTACTACTCGACTGTTGACATCACAATTAACAAACACAATTTCGACAAAGTATATGATGGATTCCTTTTCAAGGAAACGAAAACGTTTCTGAAAAACTGATCTAGTTTTTGGCAAATATCTCAGTTTTGAATAAGAATTATTATTTTTTACTATTTTTCCTGTACTCCTTAAACACATTGCTTAAACAGACATACAGAAATAATATCAATATTTTTTGTTTTTTTTTTCAGAGAGAGATTGGTACACCTGTTGGCTCTGAGACCCTTTAAGAAGATAGAATTGCACGACCGTATTACGAAAGGTTTGTTCATTTAAATTAACCATTTTTTATAGGTACATTACTTTATATTTAATTTTTACTTTTATTATATCAAAATAATCTTATTCTTACATCGTAAGTTCAAACTTGGTGAGTTTGAGGATGATAGAGCGGGACTTTCCTTATTTATCAGGTACACCAGTATCTTAAAGCACAATATCTAAATTAAATCGATTCATATTCTTAAATCTTTAAAAATTTGCTTATTATTGGCCGAATTTCTTCATGTTAATCATGGAGGAAGCAGGATTTTAAAATAACACTTAATTTTTATATTATATATAATTATATATATTTTTATTATTATATATATATATATTAACTTTAATTTTTACTCAATTATGTTTATAAATGTAATTACTTACCTTAAAATATATTGTATTAATTTGTTTGATTGGGTGGCCTTTGATCGAACCACCATTGGTGGCTTGGGCCTTTTATGAAAGTGAAATCTTAATTGTTCCATTTATGGAATATTTCTCAGATGATTACTTTAAAACATGAAACCTGAATGTTGCACATAGTTATTTTAATTTAAGAAACATTGCAAATGGTTCTCAGAGCACATTTATTCTTAATTAAGATTTATATTATCTTTAATGCTTTAGAGGGACTTAGAGGAACCAGTAGTATGACAAATGTATTGAAGCAAATAGCTGTATTGCGAGACAATAGTTATTATCTAAACAGGAATATGTGGAATGAAGTAAATGATGATTGGCCCTTTTATAATGAAACAGAGAAACAAATACTGAAGAGGTACGTATTCATCATTTTATTTAAAGTTATTTGAGGTATTAAAAGTTAAAGCTCTGATGGCATTCACGTTTAGATTTCCAAAAAAGTGATAGTGATAAGTTTTGCGGCAAAGTAAAAGAAATGAACATCACCCGTGCGCAAAGTAAAAACACGTTAAAAGTGCATGATGGCTTCTGTGCGAAAAGAAGCAGTTTTCGCTATTCATTGCTTTACCAGGAGTTTAGCTATTAATTAATTGTAGTTATAATTTGGGAACTTGGGCTATTTGAGAAAATTTACGCTTTGAAAAACTGCAACCAACAAAACGCATCAGTATCAAAATGTTATTTGGCATGTAATGTAAAAATGGCACTACCATACAACTTAAAATATCATACATACTAAAATACATATAAATTATTATTATACTAAAATACATTTAAAATATAAAATTGCGGATAATATTCGTGTTTTCTCACCAAACTATACATACAAACTGATCACAGACCCAGAATACGATGAAGCCCTAGCGCATATCAGAGAGAAGACAGCACCGGGAAAAGACAAAATAAAGGCAAAACTCCTGAAAGGCCTAACTCAGGAAACACACAGGCTGATCCCAGCTGAGATGAACAACTGCATCACAAAACACAAAATCCCAAAAACATGGAAGAACGGCTTAATAATCCCCATACCGAAAAATGAACTGGACAATACACAACCGACCAACTACAGACCAATTACATTACTCCCAGTACTTAGCAGAGTCTTTGAGTACATAATAAATTACTGTGTATATTTTCCTGACAGTATTTCTATTTAATACAAAAAAATTCCTGGGTTTCAGTCAATTTTATTGTTTATTATTTAAAATGTCACAAATACGTTTCGGTGTTTTCCTCCACCATCATCAGTTTGTCTAAAATACACATTCACAGTCATCATTAATTTTTAAAAAATAATTTTTTTTTATCAAAATTCACATACTAAAATACACATCACACACATATTAAAAAGTACATTAAAAACAATAGGTTTTCAGGTGATGAGTCAGGACAATCATGTCTGGGAAAAAACTAGAATCTATTGTTCAGAGATTCAAATTTAACTTACATGTATGGAAACTGTTTATATTTCGCTTTTTCTTTGCATTCTACGAATATCAATTGCTCTGCAATTCTTCAATGTCAGGTGTTTATATTTTATTTACTTGGTCCAATTAGTGTATGCATGCGCTCATTTAATTAGTGTGTGATAGACAGAGCTCAGATTGTCTGTGTCTGATCTAAAATTCATTGCATACTGTTTTTTTTTTATTTGTATCATTTCATGGATTCTTCTCTTATTATAATTGTCTTCATTGATTAATATTTTTGTGTTATCAAAATCAAAACTATGTAACTTTTGTTGTGCATGTTGTGCTAATGCTGTTCCATTTTCGTTAACCTTTCTTAAGCTATATTTATGTTCGTATATTCTTTTCTTTAAATATTGTCCTGTTTGACCTATGTATGTGTTGTCACAGATCAAACAGTCAATCTTGTATATTACATTAGGTGTGTTTAACTTATCACTTTATATAACATATAAAAACTATTAAATCAATATATAATACAGACAAAAATATTAACCAATGAAGAGAATTATAATAAGAGAAGAATCCATGAAATGATACAAATTAAAAAACATCAGAATGCAATGAATTTTAGATCAGACACAGACAATCTGAGCTCTGTATATCACACACTAATTAAATGAGCGCATGCATAGACTAATTGGACCAAGTAAATAAAATATATATAGAGCAATTTATATTCCTAGAATGCAAAGAAAAAGCGAAATATAAACAGCATCTTTATTCTCTCGCTCGATATCGAACAAAGTATGGATTTCAATAGCCAGTCAAATGTGAAGGTAGAAATAGCTAAACATGTAAGTTAAATTTGAATCTCTGAACAATAGATTCTAGTCTTTTCCCAGACACGATTGTCCTGACTCATCACCTGAAAACCCATTGTTTTCAATGTACTTTTTAATATGTGTGTGATGTGTATTTTAGTATGTGAATTTTGATAGAAACATTTTTTTTTTAATTAATGATGACTGTGAATGTGTATTTTAGACAAACTGATGATGGTGGAGAATGCCACCGAAACGTATTTGTGACATTTTAAATAATAAACAATAAAATTGACTGAAACCCAGGAATTTTTTTTGGTCCATAATAAAGCAGCGACTTGAAAAACTGATTGGAAAATATACCTACCTACCAATTTGGTTTCAAACAACATCACTCGACTATTCATCCGCTCTTTATTTTGGCCAACAATGTACGAACAACTCACCTAACTGACAGAAAGTCGGCGTGTCTATTCATGGACATTAACAAGGCCTTTGACAGTGTCTGAATCTGGGCTTACTCTACAAACTCCACACACCAACATCTACTCCACATCATAAAAAACTTACTCGAAAACAGACTATGTTATGAATTTTTCTTCCAACTATATTTATTTTATCTCGGGCGTGAGTTAGAGCAAGAGCTAGTACTTTGCGGCTAGTGAACAATTTTTGGAACGCCCAATGGGCAATACAAAATTACGCACACTCAAATTCAACTGCACAACTAATGTATTTAAGCAAGTAACAATTTTACTGAGAGTATATAAATAAGGAAATCACTCAGGTCCGACTGTGAATCGCAATTAAAGTAAAAAGAAACAAAATGAACTGAATGCAGTCGAACTTGAATGTTTCAGCACAAGCAGTTAACTATAAAACGTTATTAATTCCAATCATAAAAAAAATACTGTCATAAAAAACTGATAAAAAAAACAAAAGTCTTCACCAAAAGTTGGGCGCCAGCATGCTTCCAAGTAGCATACAACTTCTACCCAAAATAGAAAACACCAGAACCAGCCTCCACGTCAAAAATCCAAAGGTCCCGCTGAAGTTCCCCAAAAGAGCTGGTTTTGAATTGCTCCACGGATCTCGGATCAATTCCACGTGGTCATAACGGCCATCATGGATTCGTCTATCTGGTTCTTGGGTCTCAAAACTTCAACTCGCCGACTAGACGACTACTTTTCCCAGTGGAAAGAAAGGCCTCTTGCAAACCATCAATCCATCAATGCCACCATCAATAATTTTCTTGATTCTAAAATTTTTTTAAAAACCGACCATGCGGTAGCGCTGAACACAATGAAAATCTCAAAGCCCGACCGTGCGGAACAAACTCAAAAATCGACCTGCCGATCTGATCGTCACGGCCTAATTAATTCTTCCTCCACCAAAAATCTACCGTTACACCAGTAGAAGTTTTTCCTCCCCCCAACCTTCCGTTGGAGCAGGAATCAAAAATCACCAAATTCATTGGCCCTAACGGACACGTGATCCCGCAATCTACCAAACTTTTTTTTCACCTGCGATAAGAATCGAAACTGCGATAAGAATCGCCAAATTTGCTAGATTCGGATTTTACAGCCAAAATTTAACTCTATGATGAAAAAACCAAAACAGATATGCTTGGCAAATAACTTGCACACGCATACCGAGGTCGAAAACAAATTAACACATTTACGGCAAAATATTTGCACGTAACACACTCCCCTAAGTAACCAAAAAAAAAAATTTTAAAAAACACCCAAGTTTAAATTTTTTTTTTCTCGCAATAAACTCACTAGATCTTGAAGAGCAAACACCTGTCACGGATCCAGACGACAAGCGTTGAGCTAAACTTTAAAACTAGGTCCTTACAGGCAACACCAATAGCGAACCTCAACCATTAGCGTTAATGCCGAAACGTACAATCTAGGTCCTAAAGAGCAACACCAATGGCGAACCAGACCATTACCGTTAATACCAAAACTTACAATCTAGGTCCTAAAGAGCAACACCAATGGCGAACCAGACCACTAGCGTTAATACCAAAACTTACAATCTAGGTCCTAAAGAGCAACACCAATGGCGAACCAGACCATTACCGTTAATGCTAAAACTTACAATTTAAGTCCTAAAGAGCAACACCACATCAACCTGAATTTATCGACCCGTAAGGATGAAGCTGTTGGATCAGCTGAAGGTTGATCCAACAGAGGAAATAAAAAATTCCTGTGATGATCGACAGTAATCATTCTGGAGAAATGGGCATCACACAATTCAAGCCAAACCGCAAAACAACCAACGACAACATTGAGATACGGTCAGCCATTTACACAGCCGACACAATAAGCGCGAAGTGATTGAAGATTACTCCGCACTAACACTTGGTGGACTTTTACCACCTCCAGAATACTGAACAGAAGTATTCTTCCAAACCTCAATGTGAGCGATCATCAAGTTTTGCGCCAAGCTGATCACACACACCAAGGTACGCCCCTGTCTGTAGAGCGGAATTGTTCATCATCGTTAATCATCATCAATCGTTACATCGGGCTTAATATCCGAAACGTGCCAGTTCCCCAAATCACGACCATCGCGGTCACTCAACCGATAAACCAAAACTGAGATAACTTTGGTTACAATACAGGGAATAAATTTAGGGGCTAACTTTGCGGCAAACCCATCAATGGCCTTTGACAAAACAAAATTCTTTTTCCAAACACAGTCACCCACGTGATACTTAACAGACCTCCTTCTCAAGTCATACCGTTTTTTACTCTTCAAGTACGAATCATATAATTTCTTTTGAACATCCTGATAAATAGCCGGCATTTCTTGAACTGTATCGGGGTTATGCACTGAACTTGAAATATCCACTTTATTGCTAGAATTTTCAGCAATCAAACCATAAAAAGAACCATCAACAGGTATATTTCTAGCGAAATTCAAAAATGCAGGAGAAAATCCAGTAACCTCATGCTTTGCTAATCGGATGGCTTGAGCGACTTGGTGAATAGACTGATCCCAAGTTTTGTGATTTTCATGAATATAAGATCTTAAGGCAGTGATGATAGTTTGATTAACCCGCTCTGTATGATTAACTTGAGCATGATATTTAGCATTATACCAAGTCTTTTGAACATTATACTTCTTCATTAAATATTTAAATTCCTTGCTAGTAAACTGACTTCCATTATCGCAAGCAAAAACTTGGCAAACTCCGAATATAAGAAACACTTGATTCTCAATGAATTTAACAATTGCCTTCTAAGTCGCCTTCGCCATCGGATGAACAAGCACATATTTCGTAAACCAGTCTACGACCACCAGGACGTATTGGTTACCAGATTTAGATCTAGGATATGGTCCAATCAGATCTGCGGAAATTAACTGAAAAGGAAAATTAATATTGCGGTAATTTCCCATGAGACCGGCCTGAGGTAATTTACTGGATTTACTTGCAGCACAAACGGAACATTTCCTAACATACTGATACACAGTTTCCCGCATATTCGCCCAATAATACAGTTCAGAAACCCTAGCTAAAGTTTTAGACATACCCAAATGACCGGCAGTTTCGTGATTATGAAATTTTTCAAGAATTTCCAATCTATGTGCATTAGGAACCACAATTTTCCAATCACACATGTTTCCATCCAACGCATATTTCGGGAAAATGTGCTTATACAGAATGTTATTTTCAGCTTTAAAAGTAGGATATCGGTCTGGAAATTCTTGAACTTTCCCAATTAAATCCTTATAAAATTTATCAACACTTAATTCCGTAAGGTTCAAAACGGACACGGTTTCCAGACTTCGAGAAAGAGCATCTGCTACATTATTGCAAGAGAAGGATTCTTCATGTTATTTAGCCAAACTAACGAAGAGTGATCAGTGTGGACAGTGAATTGCGTGCCTTCCAAATAATATCTGAACTTTTCAATTCCAAAGAGAACAGCTAACAGTTCTTTCTCAGTAGTTGTATATTTCCTTTGACACCTGTTCAGGGTTCGACTGGCATATGCAACTGGATGCTCTAATCCATCTTCCTCTTGGTACAAAACACTACCTACTCCAGTGTCTGAGGCGTCGCACATTAAAACAAAAGGCCGTTTATAGTCAGGGCTAGCAAGAACAGGAGCTGATGTCAAACACTCCTTAATTTTTATAAATGACTCATTGGCTTGCTCATTCCACTGGACAGGTTGTCCCTTTTTCCTACCTTTCAACAAATCTGTAATCGGACTACACAAAGAAGAAAAGTCCTTCAAAAATCTTCGATAGTAGCCAATCAAACCAACAAGGAGTAGCATTCCGGGGAACAGGATAATCTATAATGGCCGAAATTTTATCAGGGTTCGTTCGCAATCCCTCATGATCCACAACATAGCCCAAGAACTTCAAAGAAGGTCTACAGAATTGGCATTTCTCTAAATTAATCGTTAAACCAGCATCTTTAAGTCGAAGAAAAAGTTTCTTCAAAATCCCACAATGGGTATCAAAATCCGGTGTGACAATAATAATATCATCTAGATAATAAATAACATATGGTTCCAGGGCAGGTCCAATAACCATATCCATCAATCGGCACATACTCTGAGCACTGTCATGCAATCCAAAAGGTAAATACGATACTGGAACATGCCTCTTCCATGCACTGCAAAAGCGGTTTTTGGTCTTGATGCTTCATCAAGAGGAATCTGATGAAAAACTTGCTTCAGATCAATGGAGGACAAGAATCGAGCATCTCGTACTTTCGTTACGATTGAATCGATTAATGGCATTGGATAAGCGCTAGGAATGCTAACTGAATTCAACTTCCGAGCATCAAAAAATACTCTGAACGAACCATCACTCTTCTTGACCAACCACATAGGTGAACACCAGGGTGAATTTGACGGTTCTATAATTCCCATTTGCAACATTGAATCGACTTGCTCATTAAGGCATTTCTGCATTGCATAAGATAAAGGGTACTGTCTTTGTCTAAAAGGTTTTTCATTGCCAGTATCAATAGAATGTTTAATAAGGTGGGTTAAGCCCAATTTATCTGCTGGTGCAATGGATTTATATAGTTCCCTCATATGGTCTAATTGCTCTAATTGATTGTTAGTTAACTCGTTAGGAGACTGCAATTTATTGACTATTGACACTGAAAGACTTGTCGAATATGACAAACTTTGAAAATTTACTCTGAAAACCACACCCGTAACAGTACAAGGTTTTCGGAGACGAACACTCCGAATGCCTATGACCAGACCGTTGACAGTTCCAGCAAGAGAAACTTGACTCCACCACATTGACATGACCGGAGAAACCGGGTTTACTCAAGTCAGGTTCCATCAATCTAGCTCGAGCAACAGGGGCCCTATATGTTCCGGAAACCTGGAAAGAATTTTCCAGTCTTTTGCAGAGCTTGGTTAGAGCAGCAATGGATGATATGTCCTGAAGGGCAAGGGCCTTAACATAGTCAGGAAGCAAATTCTCCTGAATAATATCCACAATATCCTTCTCACTGGGAGCTACAATGAGGCGATTAAATAGACCCTCCATGGAACTAATAAACATAGACACCGGTTCTTTAGAGTCCTGTTTCTTCGATTTAATTTCCTCCAACAAATTCCTATCATAATGGTCTCGCAAAAACGTTTCTTTTAATTTATCAACCAAATCCTCCCAATTTACAAATCGATTTTTAATGTGGTGGTTATGCCACCAAGTCCAAGCCTGGGATTCGAACAAATCACCAGCCGACGCAAACAGTTCCTCTATACTACAATTTCGCGAAACTCTGAGAGCCTCTACCCTCTCCAGGAATGCCATAATGGAGCCCTCTCCCGTAAATTTATTCAAACCCCATTTATAGACTGGTACGGAGTGACTGGGCATATTAAATTGAGTTGGATTCGAAGCAGTCGTGTTGGGAGTAGAAGTCACCGGATTCAATTTGCTGTCGAGATCACTCTCTAACATCAAAATTTGGACCAATACATCCTCCTGAATCTTCTGTTCAGCATCGGAGCCAACAATCATTCGGTTTATACGACCGGTGACATGCCAGAGCCGGGTGGTTAAGTTCTTATACTTAACGTCACAAGAAGTTCCCACAAAATCAGAAATCTTGGCTCTTAAATCGATCAAGGATTCGAGGATTTCCCTGTGATCCCTATCAAATTCGCAAGAATTTTTAGGTTGAGAAAAACTCCGATTTGAACTCTCCTGCGACAGCAAACCCCTCAGAATCTTTCGGCGATCGTCAACAGGACCCTTGGGTTTAGACCCCAAAGCTGGATTTCATAATCCAGCTCATGAGCATGCAACGCATTGATTTGCCACCCCATGACTACCTACCAGACTGTATCAAAATATATAAAAAAAAATAACCGCAGTACCAAAAAAAAGAATATCGAAAATATATAACAAAATATACCGGCAACCCTCAATCGATCAAACTATATCTAAACAGACCAAAAATATCCTGCATTGAAACCTGAATCGTAAGTGTCCATTTAGCGCTTCCAAAAAAATTAAATAGTGCCCCACGTTGGGCGCCAATTTGTTATGAATTTTTCTTCCAACTATATTTATTTTATCTCGGGCGTGAGTTAGAGCAAGAGCTAGTACTTTGCGGCTAGTGAACAATTTTTGGAACGCTCAATGGGCAATACAAAATTACGCACACTCAAATTCAACTGCACAACTAATGTATTTAAGCAAGTAACAATTTTACTGAGAGTAATAAAGGTAAAAAAATATATATAAATTTACTTAGAGCGTATCACTCGGATATTTTTGGTAGCACCCTTAATCTATGGATACCTTAACTTCAATCAAGCCTGGATGGTGAAGGGGAAGGACCCTGAGGGGGACCTGCTGGAGTGATCACTTCAGTCAGTGGCCTCGCAGGTCTTCCAATGGGGATCGGTCGTGATCATAAATAAAAATAAAAAAAATCCACAGTAAAGGGGTACCAAAATAAATAAGGAAATCACTCAGGTCCGACTGTGAATCGCAATTAAAGTAAAAAGAAACAAAATGAACTGAATGCAGTCGAACTTGAATGTTTCAGCACAAGCAGTTAACTATAAAACGTTATTAATTCCAATCATAAAAAAAATACTGTCATAAAAAACTGATAAAAAAAAACAAAAGTCTTCACCAAAAGTTGGGCGCCAGCATGCTTCCAAGTAGCATACAACTTCTACCCAAAATAGAAAACACCAGAACCAGCCTCCACGTCAAAAATCCAAAGGTCCCGCTGAAGTTCCCCAAAAGAGCTGGTTTTGAATTGCTCCACGGATCTCGGATCAATTCCACGTGGTCATAACGGCCATCATGGATTCGTCTATCTGGTTCTTGGGTCTCAAAACTTCAACTCGCCGACTAGACGACTACTTTTCCCAGTGGAAAGAAAGGCCTCTTGCAAACCATCAATCCATCAATGCCACCATCAATAATTTTCTTGATTCTAAAATTTTTTTAAAAACCGACCATGCGGTAGCGCTGAACACAATGAAAATCTCAAAGCCCGACCGTGCGGAACAAACTCAAAAATCGACCTGCCGATCTGATCGTCACGGCCTAATTAATTCTTCCTCCACCAAAAATCTACCGTTACACCAGTAGAAGTTTTTCCTCCCCCCAACCTTCCGTTGGAGCAGGAATCAAAAATCACCAAATTCATTGGCCCTAACGGACACGTGATCCCGCAATCTACCAAACTTTTTTTTCACCTGCGATAAGAATCGAAACTGCGATAAGAATCGCCAAATTTGCTAGATTCGGATTTTACAGCCAAAATTTAACTCTATGATGAAAAAACCAAAACAGATATGCTTGGCAAATAACTTGCACACGCATACCGAGGTCGAAAACAAATTAACACATTTACGGTAAAATATTTGCACGTAACAACTACTACAAGTACGAATTGACAACACATTCTCTTTTTCTTTTTCCCCTGAACAAGGACTCCCGCAAGGATCCCCGCTCTCACCGTTTCTCTACAATATACAGTGTGTCCAGTATAAAATGATGTACAGGGGGATATTGGAAACCGTTAGAGTTACAGGGTGGACCAAATGGGGAAAAAGTTGCGCAATCAAGTGCCTATAAATAATATTCCAATGTATTCCTGGGTTTCAGTCAATTCTATTGTTTATTATTTAAAATGTTACAAATACGTTTCGGTGTCTTTATCCACCATCATCAGTTTGTCTAAAATATATATTTACAGTTATCATCAAATTAAATAGAAAACTTTCACCAAAATTCACATATTAAAATACAAATCACCCACATATTAAAAAGTACATTAAGAACATTGGTTTTCAGGTGATGAGTCAGGACAAACATGCCTGGGAAAAGACTAGAATCTATTGTTTAGAGATTTAAATTTAATTTTAACTTACGTATACAGTGTGTCCAGTATAAAATGATGTACATGGGGATATTGGAAACCGTTAGAGTTACAGGGTGGACCAAATGGGGAAAAAGTTGCGCAATCAAGTGCCTATAAATAATATGTCTTCAACTTCTTAGAACTCGGAATAGTAACGGATATACAGGGAAAAAAAGAAAAAAGTGCGTTTTATAAAATCCTTTATATCGTGTTTATTATAAAAGATACAATAACGAAATTTTCAGGGTGGGGGTAAGAAATGAGCGTGAATTTGAAAATAAAGTAAAAAATAATCTAGGCCCACTATGTTCAATGAGGCCGAAGTCAACTTTTGTTTTTCTTATGGGCGCCATATTGAATTTCTGCATTTTTAGATTCCCCTTTAAATATGCTCTTCAACCATGTATAACATGTTTATGTTCGATCAAGATAAATAATTAAAATTAACAAAATTACGATTTAGTGGTAGTAGGCATTGATATTTCTATTAATTATTACTTTAAATTATTATTGTTCATACATCGAACACCGCAAAAGAACAAGTAACATTTTAGGATTAAAGTAGGTGTTCAAATAAGCCACCGTTTTCTCGCACGCACAACGTACATCGTCTCATTACTGCTTCACAGGATTTTCTGATCATTTCTGGGGTAATTCTGTTAACAGCATTGCCCCATGCAAAAAAATCAAGCGGTGTTGTGTCAGGGGATCTCGCAGGCCATCTTACTGGTCCCAGGTTGCTATCCACTTATTGGGAAATTCGTGATTTAAAAATTCTGTGATAATACGTGCATTATGTGGCGGCGCGCCGTCTTGTTGGAAATACAAGTTTTGCAGGGTAGCTACTGGAACATCCATAAGTGCTTCCGCTACGTTAGTTTGTAAGAGGTTCATATATCTCTCGGAATTTAAGTTCTCATTAAAAAAAATGGTCCAATCACGTGGGTACCCACAATACCTAACCAGACGTTAAATCCAATCCTAACTTGGTGCCTAACTTGACGAACTAGCCGTGGATTTTCATCTGACCAAAAAACGGTATTTTTACGATTAAATAGTCCACATTTAGTAAATTGCCTCTCATCTGACCAAAGGACTTTTAAGGAAAAGTTTGGTATCTCGTTATTTCTTTGAATAAACCACTGACAAAATGCCATTCTTCTAATCGCATTGCCATTCTGAGTCCCTGGCAGGACCGTTCACGATAGGGGTGATATTTATAACGCTTTAAAATACTATTCGCCGTTGACCGCGCAACACCTGTTGGGGCTTCAATTTGTTGTAAAGACGTACGAGGTGTCTCAACCACGCTTTGCATTACCAAATTTTCTTTATTTTCGTCTGGAAGTTTGTTTTTCTTTACCTTAGCAAAACTCTCGTAAGCTACAAGGTTGTCTTTCAGACGCCTAAACATAGTTCTACCAGGTTATCGCCTTTCTGGATATTTATTTAAATAAATTTCTTCAGCTTTCGCTTCATTTTCATTCATTTTTCTTCATTCATAATTTGAAAAGTGATTCATTTTGAAACACACAATTAATTACAAACACTTGACACATGTAGGTAATTAAAACACACAACAAACGTCACTATGGGGAAATTGAGGAGAAATATCAATGCCTACTACCATAAAATCTTAATTTTGTTAATTTTAATTATTTATCTTGACCGAACATAAACATGTTATACATGGTTGAAGAGCATATTTAAAGGGGAATCTAAAAATGCAGAAATTCAATATGGCGCCCATAAGAAAAACAAAAGTTGACTTCGGCCTCATTGAACATAGTGGGCCTAGATTATTTTTTACTTTATTTTCAAATTCACGCTCATTTCTTACCCCGACCCTGAACATTTCGTTATTGTATCTTTTATAATAAACACGATATAAAGGATTTTATAAAACGCATTTTTTTCTTTTTTTCCCTGTATATCCGTTACTATTCCGAGTTCTGAGAAGTTGAAGACAGATTATTTATAGGCACTTGATTGCGCAACTTTTTCTCCATTTGGTCCACCCTGTAACTCTAACGGTTTCCAATATCCCCATGTACATCATTTTATACTGGACACACTGTATAGTTGCCTTCAACCTCACATTTGACTGGTCACTGAATTTTCCATATTTTATTCGATATCAAGCGAGCGAAACAAAAAAACTGTTTATCTTTCGTCTTTTCTTTGCATTCTAGGAATTGCTTGGCAATTATTCAATATCAGATGTTTACATTTCATTTACCTGGTCCAATCAGTTCATACATGCGATCATCTAATTAGCGTATGATACACAGAGCTAGGATTGTCTGTATCTGATCTGAAATTTATTGCATTCTGTTGTTTCTTAATTTGTATCATTTCATGGATTCTTCTCTTATTATAGTTGTCCTCATTGATCAATATTTGTGTGATATCGAAATCAAAATCATGCAACTTTTGTTGTGCATGTTGTGCTAATGGTGTTGCATTTTCGTTAACCTTTCTTAAGCTATACTTATGTTCGTATATTCTTTTCTTTAAATATTGCCCTGTTTGTCCTATGTATGTGTTGTCACAGTTCAAACAGTCAATCTTGTATATTACGTTAGGTGTGTCCAACTTATCGCTTCTAGGCTTAAATTTTGTAAAACACTCTTTTGCCAAGTTGTTTTTAGTTTTTTTCCGCTATAGTAATATTATGCGGTTTTAAAACATTTTTTATTTTTGTGTTGATTTCTGGTATGTATGATACATACTTGATTTCACCTTCTTTTTTCTTTTTTATATTATTTATGTTGTTCCATTTATTTGCATTGTATATTTTATTGATTCTTTGTTTTATAATTGGTTCGAAGAATTCTTTGGGATAGTTGTTCATTAGTAGTACCTTTTTTATTTTTTCAAGATTTTTTTGTCTGTATCCACAATGTGCTAATTTTATCGCTCTATCAGTAAGAGCTGTTACCACACTTTTTTATACTGTATAGGTGAATATGATTGGTAATTCAAGTATCTACCAGACCACACATCCTTTGTGTACCAGTTTGTTTTTATTTCCCCATTATTGTCATACATAACCGTCATATCCAAAAAGTTTAATGATCTGTTTTTGTCTTCCTCAATGGTGAATTTAATGGTTTCATGGAATGCATTAAACTTATCTAGTGTGTATTGAACTTTTTGGTTTGGCAGGCACATTATGCAGTCATCAAGGTATCTTTTAAAAAATCCACACTTAAAGTTTAAATCAGGTATTAGTTTTTCTTCCAGACTTTCCATTACAAGGTTTGCAATTGTTGCAGCTATGGGGGACCCCATAGCTACTCCATATATTTGCGAATAGAAATTGTCCTCGTACCGGAAGTACGTGGACTTAAGGCACAACTCTACCGCCCCAATAAATTCACCTTCGGGCAATGATGTATATTCCCTAATTTCAGACCATTTATTTCTTATGCACTGCATTGAGTAATCTACCGGGATGTTTGTGTATAGTGATATAGTTTGTGTATACAAATATACGAAACGAAAAAAAAAATATATATAAATAATATGTCATCAACTTCTTTGAACTAGGAATAGCAACGGATATACAGGGAAAAAAAGAAAAAAGTGCGTTTTATAAAATCCTTTATATCGTGTTTATTATAAAAGATACAATAACGAAATTTTCAGGGTGGGGGTAAGAAATGAGCGTGAATTTGAAAATAATTAAATCTTAATTTTGTTAATTTTAATTATTTATCTTCACCGAACATAAACATGTTATACATGGTTGAAGAGCATATTTAAAGGGGAATCTAAAAATGCAGAAATTCAATATGGCGCCCATAAGAAAAACAAAAGTTGACTTCGGCCTCATTGAACATAGTAGGCCTAGATTATTTTTTACTTTATTTTCAAATTCACGCTCATTTCTTACCCCGACCCTGAACATTTCGTTATTGTATCTTTTATAATAAACACGATATAAAGGATTTTATAAAACGCACTTTTTTCTTTTTTTCCCTGTATATCCGTTACTATTCCGAGTTCTGAGAAGTTGAAGACAGATTATTTATAGGCACTTGATTGCGCAACTTTTTCTCCATTTGGTCCACCCTGTAACTCTAACGGTTTCCAATATCCCCATGTACATCATTTTATACTGGACACACTGTATACTCCCATGACATATACAATTACAACTTACCAGGCAAAAATCAAATCGACAGATCGGCATACATATTACAATACGCAGACGACAGGGCACTTATTCTACATAACAAAACTACTGAGAGAGCAGCTCAAAGACTCCAAACACTAACAAACCACACAATGACATGGTTTTATAAATGGAGACTAACACCAAACCCTTCAAAAAACCAACTTCTGCTCACAAACCACAGACTCAACGCTGACTCCCCTACAATAACTGCAGACGACTAAACGACACAACCAAAAAACGACGTAAAATACCTTGGAATCACAATTGACCACAAACTTAAATTCACTAAACACATCAGGACAGAAGCAATAAAGAGAACAAAACACTTCCGATCACTAACCAACAAAGACAGAGGAATCAGCACCAATACCGCCACCAAAATATATAAAGCTATTTGTAGACCCTTGCTAGACTATGGACATATACTCATGACCAACGGAACGGAAAGGACAAAACGTTATATACAAACAACAGAACAAATTGCACTAAGACTAATAACACGAATAAGACACCCCCAAAACCCACTACACAACCCCTCCACCCAACTACTATACGAACGCACAAACATGACAAAGATTTCGGAAATACTCATACATTTACAGACAAAATGGACAAACAACCCCTACAACTGGACCATACTGAATCTCTTTTGTCTTACAAGACCAACCAGACAATCCCGCTTCCGTTTCCCTACATCAACGCTACTCGAACGCTTACAATAGCTACTGACCACCGGACAATAAATCCAAGATATCTGTTTGACAGAATTAAAATTATTAAATTATTAACCTAGAATAAGATAATTTTTACCTTTATTTGTTAATCTAAATTAAGACTGCATGTACTAAACAAGGGAAGAAAGACCGATAGGTCGATAGCCTTTTTTAGAAATAAAGATGTTTACTACTACTATTCGTGTTTAAACGTGTATTATTTCGTGCTGAAACTCGCCAATTTTACAGTTCTTACTGTAAGTACGTACATCTTCGTACTTGTAAGCCAATAAATGTATTATGTATGTCTGTATGTCTTCAGTGTCGTATTATAGTAGTAAATAATTACATATTAGTGTTGTACTGATAACGATTGCAAAACTATTCTTTTTTGTCTTATAAAATATTAACTTTCAGAAAAAAACCTCAGAATCTAACACCCCCAGGTGGCAGTGATGGCGGAAGTTCTGGTAGTGGTCAGTCACCAACAAGTACCCACCCGGGGTCGCCCCCCATGATTTCATCTACAAATGATGTCACACGAGGAACAAAACGGCCAGGATATAGCGAAGGTGCAGATGGATTCCCATATAAAAAGCAGCGTATAGCTCACGGTGCCAAGGGGCCGAATTCCAGCGCTCAACAGCCTTCAGTGGACGGATTTGTTAATTACAAGTAAGTTCTTAATTTAACTCAAAATTGTCATATTTGCGTTCAATGAAACATGCAACGTTACTGAAAATTCAAAAGAAATTCCTGGGTGCAGTCAATTTTATTGTTCATTATTTAAATTGTTACAAATACGTTTACGGTTACAAATACGGAGAAGCGATTTTAATTTTGGGAATAGACAGCATCAGACAAAATATGTGAAAGCTTTGGACATGTTCTATTTTCAGTGTTTAAATATAATACTGAGTGATTGTTCTTCGAAATTAAATAATATTGACAAGGAAAAAGATATTTACAAGAAGAAAAATTCAATCAAAATAAAAGTTTTTTATAAACAATAAGTTTTGTATTTTTCCTGACTGTACTTTAATTCATTCCAATGTATTCCTGGGTTTCAGTCAATTTTATTGTTTATTATTTAAGATGTTACAAATACGTTTCGGTGTCTTTATCCACCATCATCAGTTTGTCTAAAATATCCATTTTACATTTATTATCAATTCAATTAAAAAAACTTTCACAAAATTAACATATTAAAATTCAAATCACACACATATTAAAAAGTACAATTTGGGACCTTGGTTCTCAGGTGATGAGTCGGGATAAACATGTTCGGGAAAAGACTAGAATCTATTGTTTAGAGATCTAAATTTGACTTACATGTTTAGATGTTTCTTCCTTTACATTTGGTTGGATATTGAATTACCTATTTTATTCGATATCGAGCGAGTGCCCGAAAAACCTATTTATATTTCGCCTTTTCTTTGCATTCTTGGAATTGCTCTGTAATTCTTCAATATCTGCTGTTTAATTTTTATTTACCAGGTCCATTCAATTCATGCATGCGATCATTTAATTAGCGTATGATACACAGAGCTAAGATTGTCTGTATCTGATCTGAAGTTTATTGCATTCTGATGTTTCTTAATTTGTATCATTTCATGGATTCTTCTCTTATTATAGTTTTCCTCATTGATCAATATTTGTGTGTTATCGAAATCAAAATCATGCAACTTTTGTTGTGCATGTTGTGCTAATGCTGTTGCATTTTCGTTAACTTTTCTTAAGCTATACTTATGTTCGTATATTCTTTTCTTCAAATATTGCCCTGTTTGTCCTATGTATGTGTTGTCACAGTCCAAACAGTCAATCTTGTATATTACGTTAGGTGTGTCCAACTTATCGCTTCTAGGCTTAAATTTTGTAAAACACTCTTTTGCTAAGTTGTTTTTAGTTTTCTCCGCTATAGTAATATTATGCGGTCTTAAAACATTTTTTATTTTTGTGTTGATTTCTGGTATGTGCGGTAATGATACATACTTGATTTCACCCTCTTTTTTCTTTTCTATATTATTTATGTTGTTCCATTTATTTGTATTGTATATTTTGTTAATTCTTTGTTTTATAATTGGTTCGAAGAATTCTTTGGGATAGTTGTTCATTATTAGTACCTTTTTTATTTTTTCAATATTTTTTTGTCTGTATCCACAATGTGATAATTTTATCGCTCTATCAGTAAGAGCTGTTACCACACTTTTTTATATTGAATAGGTGCATATGATTGGTAATTCAAGTATCTACCAGACCACACATCCTTTGTGTACCAGTTTGTTTTTATTTCCCCATTATTGTCATACACAACCGTCACATCCAAAAAGTTTAATGACCCGTTTTTGTCTTCCTCAATGGTGAATTTAATGGTTTCATGGAATGCATTAAACTTATCTAGAGTGTATTGAATTTTTTGGTTTGGCAGGCAAACCTGCTTTGCCTGCCAAACCAAACCAAAGGTTTGCCTGCCAAACCAAAAAATTCAATACACCATTGAAATCCATTCCATGAAACCATTAAATTCACCATTGAGGAGGACAAAAACAAATCATTAAACTTTTTGGATATGACGGTTATGTATGACAATAATGGGGAAATAAAAACAAACTGGTACACAAAGGATGTGTGGTCTGGTAGATACTTGAATTACCAATCATATGCACCTATTCAATATAAAAAAGTGTGGTAACAGCTCTTACTGATAGAGCGATAAAATTATCACATTGTGGATACAGACAAAAAAATATTGAAAAAATAAAAAAGGTACTAATAATGAACAACTATCCCAAAGAATTCTTCGAACCAATTATAAAACAAAGAATTAACAAAATATACAATACAAATAAATGGAACAACATAAATAATATAAAAAAGAAAAAAGAGGGTGAAATCAAGTATGTATCTTTACCGCACATACCAGACATCAACACAAAAATAAAAAATGTTTTAAGACCGCATAATATTACTATAGCGGAGAAAACTAAAAACAACTTCGCAAAAGAGTGTTTTACAAAATTTAAACCTAGAAGCGATAAGTTGGACACACCTAACGTAATATACAAGATTGACTGTTTGGACTGTGACAACACATACATAGGACAAACAGGGCAATATTTAAAGAAAAGAATATACGAACATAAGTATAGCTTAAGAAAGGTTAACGAAAATGCAACAGCATTAGCACAACAAAAGTTGCAATATTTTGATGTCGATAACATACAAATATTGATCAATGAGGACAACTATAATAAGAGAAGAATCCATGAAATGATACAAATTAAAAAACATCAAAATGCAATGAATTTCAGATCAGACACAGACAATCTTAGCTCTGTGTATCATACACTAATTAAATGTTCGCATGCATGAACTGATTGGACCAAGTAAATGAAATAAATACACCTGATATTGAGGAATTGCCAAGCAATTCCTAGAATGCAAAGAAAAGGCGAAAGATAAACAGTTTTTTTTGTTTCGCTCGCTTGATATGGAAAATTCAGTGACCAGTTGAATGTTAAGGTAGAAACAACTATACACGTAAGTTAAAATTAAATTTAAATCTCTAAACAATAGATTCTAGTCTTTTCCCAGATATGTTTCTCCTGACTCATCACCTGAAAACCAATGTTCTTGATGTACTTTTTAATATGTGTGTGATTTGTATTTTAATGTGTGAATTTTGATGGAAAATTTTATATAAATTAATAATAACTGTAAATGTATATTTTAGACAAACTGATGATGGTGGAGAAAGACACCGAAACGTATTTATAACATTTTAAATAATAAACAATAAAATTGACTGAAACCCAGGAATATATTAGAGTGAATTGAAGTACAGTCAGGAAAATATACGAAACGATAAAATATAAACACCTGATATTGAAGGATTGCAGAGCAATTGATATTCCTAGAATGCAAAGAAAAGCCAAATATAAAAATTTTTTTTATTCTCTCGCTCGATATTGAACAAAGTAAGGATTTCAATAGCTTGTCAAATGTGAAGGTGGAAACAGCCATACACGTAAGTAAAATTTAAAGCTCTTAACAATAAATTCTGGTCTTTTCCGAACATGATTGTCCTGACTGTGATCCCAACAGATTCAAACAAATTTTAATATGCTTTTTAATATGTTTGTAATTTGTATTTTAGTATATATATTTTAGCAGGGTTTTTGTTTTAAATTAATGACGACTGTGAATATATATTTTAGACAAACTGATCATGGTGGAGAAAGACACCGAAACGTATTTGTAAAAATTTAAATAATAAACAATAACATTGACTGGAACCCAGGAATTTCTTTTGAATTAAGTTGAAATATAGTCAGGAAAATATACACAATGAGTTACTGAAAATGTAATCTTTCTAAACAGGATAAGTTTTTTCGATGATTAGTACAGGGATCTTGGGAATTACAGCAGATGCGAAGAAGGTTAAATGGACAAATAATTGCAGTTTTCAATACTCCACGAAACTAATTTTATAAAAAAAAACTAATTTATGACAGATTTTTAAATATGTCCTAGTTCCGTCAATATTAATCTGACAGGAAAACATTAAATAGAAAGGTTGTAGGAAATTGCATTCCAAATAAAATGACATAAGACATTTTTACAAAGTAACTCTCTTTTTGAGTCATATAAATTGTTTATTATAAAAATCAAAACATACTAATAATAATTAAAATTGAACGATGGAAACTATAATTTTTATTGTAAGACATTTCAAAAATTCTACCATGATTATTAGTGCAAACATTGCAGCGCTTTAAAACTGAATAAGTTGCTGTTCTAATAGACCGAACATCAATATTTTCAAATGTTCTAACAGCTTTTTTAAGATCATTTAAATTGTCACATTTATTTTTGTAATCTGTTTTTTACGTCTCCCCATAAAAAGAAATCCAAAACTGAAAGATCCGGTGATCAGTAGCCATAAAATAGGACCCTTTCTTCGAATCTATGCGCCAGGAAAATTTTCGTCCAGGTGATTCTGCCCTTGGAAAAAATTATGCTGAGGGGCGCCATCATATTGAAACCATTACACATGACGCCGTGTTTCTAAATCTAAATCGTCCAATATAAACTCCAGATCATTCCGAAGGAATTGAAGATAGCGACATCCATTTATGGTGCCTTTAAAAATAAATGGACCAAGAATTTTTAAATCTACCATTACGCACCATAAATCCAAATTTAATTTGTTGTTTCCTTTGCTCAACGTGTTGGGGATTTGTTTGATTCCAAAGATGTTCATTGTGTCGATTAAACATACCACAATTTGTAAATTGAGTCCCCTGGGCTTAAAGTTTAAAATACTGATAATTTATACGGATGGAATTTGTGTTTTTTTAACCTGGCTTCCGCTGCAATCCCCCTGGTAGATATTCGTGGATTATGGCTTACAATGGACGAAACATTAACTTCCCTAGCTTCCATTACATTTCAGTAAATCTTCCATAAGTACCCAAACTGTCGTATAATATTTTGCATGTTTTCAAAGACGGCTGAAGGCTGTCAAAATACCTCTTAAAATAGTATTCAGAGGCTCGTCCAGCATTTTATCGCGTCTAATGTAGATTTCAATCATGTCGCGCTTTTCTTCATAGGAATAATCCATTTTTACAATAAAACTAACTTCAACTTCTAAGTAACTTAAATTTAAACTTGAATGTCCAAAAATTGAAAGATGTGGTTATTAGTTGTCACTATGGAAACAATGCATTTTTCCACACAAGTTTATGTCATATGTCAAAAATTACAGTTAATTTGTAAAAATGTCTTGTCATTTTAGTTGAAATGCAATTTCCTAAAATTTTTCTATTTAATCTTTTCCTGTGAGATTAATATTGGCAGAACTATGAGTTTTTATCTGCCATAAATCAGTTCTTCTCTCTCTTGAATCTCTTGACAGCTGTCAAATTTTGAGAAAATAAAATTGGTTTCGAGTAGAGCATTCAAAACTGCCATTATTTGCCCCATTTAACCTTCTTCGTATCTGCTGTAGTTTCGAATATCCCTGTACTAATCATCGAAAACCACTCACCCGGTATAGGTAATCTCATGATTTAAAAACATTATTTTTTCTATGCCAAGGGCATAGAAAAAGAAATGACTCATCTTATGTTAATAATATATACGATCTATGATAGGTTATGCAGCTGTTGGAGTAAGTCATTCTTTGATAGTCAAATAGTCGCTTCATTATTCTGTTAATGTGAGAAGAAGCAAGTTCCTTTTCTTCTTATTTGTAGCGTTACATAGACGTATTTTTAATTTTTCAACTGTCAAAATGTTTGGCTAGATCTAAACAAGGTCCATTTTGATTAAAACTTTTCAACTGAAATAACTTGATTTTTGATTATCAGAATCGGATTGTAATTATTCTAATAATTATCAGTTGATTGTTGATCTACGTTAAAATAATAGTTAATAGCAAAGCTTAAATTGAATTTTCAATATGTCGTGTATAATAGGTCGCCTGTGCAGCAGAATAATACCCAGAGGAGATCTGCGATTGACCTTCGAGATACTTCCAATATGAACCCGAGAAGTAGGGAATCACCTTCGCATAGGTAAGTTTAATTTTACAGCATGGTTATACAGTTTGAGCATTCAGTGTTCAACGTCTTTGTCCTTATTATCCTCCTCTAGAGCCGAAAAGTTATATGTATATATATCATCCAATTACTGTATGGACGGCACGCTGTGTTCAATGAGAAAAGTTTAGATATCTGATACTGCAAGAGCTGAAATTTGGTAAACTAATAGTTAAATTAATAAATTAAACGAAAAAAAATTCTTGATTTATATTTAGTGACGGGAAAGTGTCCAGCAGTGTGATGCAGTCAAAGATACGACGGGCCCGAGCGAGACGGGCCACACGCATTCCATGCGCAGCGGCCTTCACTGCATCAGCTAGACACTTTTTCCCCACAAAATGTACGGCTGGATGTTTTTTTCGTTTAAGTTGTTAATTTAACTTAATTAGTTTACCAAATTTCAGCTTTTGCGGTATCAGTTTACTGATACGGTTTCACTTCTTTAGGTGGAAAGCTGGGGCATAATCCCCCACTCTAAATTCAACTGGATTCGTTTTTTTATTTATTTGTAACCCAATCAACATGTTAACAAAGTTACAGCTTTTGCGGTATTAGTTTTTTTACTATTATTTTACGTGTGTCGGATGCTGCCGCAGCTACACCACACGGAACCGCGCGAGCTGGAGGTCCATTTACTTACTAGTGATACCAATTAAGGTTAGGAAAAATTTTCAGCTTTTGTGAAATTACCTTTTCCGCCGTTGTACCGCGTTTATGCGGTAACTGAACGTACAAATTCAACAATATTTTACATTAATATTCATCTAGAGAATCTAGTTAGAGGGAAGAACTGTGCTTACGCTTCAGTTATAAAATTTCACGTTTATTGTCTTCGTTCTTAGAGTTAAAGAAACTGAATCAGGAAAATTTCTGATTGTAAGATCTACTTCATCAAGAAAATAATACTTATTATGTTTAACAGGCCCAAGTAATTTTGGTTCAATTTCTTATTCAAGTGATCAAAATTCGTCGAATTTAATCGAAATTCAATCACGCGTAATTGGAATTAACTTTGTGTTGGCACAAATCGTTCCAGTGACTCTTTTTGCTTAGCGTATAATTGGATCAAACAATGCAGACGACGAGGGCGAAAGTTAACTTGGAGATGGTTTGTTGCAACAAATATTTTGAAATATTTATATATTTTAGAATATTACTAACAATCTGCTAAAATGACTTGAATGAAATACACAAAACTTTTAAAAAGTAATGACAAATTGTCACAGTGTTGGTGTTTAGTCATGCTCAATTATTCTACTTTAATGGAATTAGAGCATTATTACCAATTTTTATTTTAAATTGTGGCACCCATATGCTCTTTAGTGCTCCTTCTTGGGACGCCGTCTCCTAGCGAAGGTTGGCGATCCATCTGGCAATTACAATCTTAGAAGTTGCTGCTGTGCAAAAGTCGGTGAAAGTACAGCTGAACCATTTTCTCAATTCTTCAGCCAGGAATTTCTGTATTTTACCTTCAATTATCAATCTCAGCATCTCATATTGCACCTCTTATTACTTGTATACACTACCCAATGTATCTGATCTTTTTTCTTTCATGTCAATGAGAAGTTGGTCATGTTTTGCTCCCATGATATCCGCAACATGCTCTATAATGTCGCTCAAACAAACTCTCTCGCACGTCTTAAATGCCTGCAATTTCGCCTCGGTAGTTGGGATAGAGGGTCTCCCCCTCCTCTATAAGGATGGAGGAGTATGGTATGAGTTGGAAGTCCAGCTCTCCAACTCATACATTAAAACTGGAAACATATGGAAGCGAAACATTCTTGTTCTTAGGTCCAGCGATAAATCTCTGAACGTTAGCACTGTCTTCATTCTAATCAATACTGCTATAGCTTGCTCGATTCTTGCTAGGATTTCATTTCTGTGGTTTGTACAGATCTGTTGTCTACTGTCAGTTGGCGCTGGATTGCTCTTCGGTATACTATCAACATCTTTATTTTGCCTATATTTATGTTAAGGGCGTAATTTACTAGTTCGCGTCTCTCCTCTGACCACTAACCCACTAACCCCTGCATGTTTTCGGTGGTATTTACACTCAGAACGGTGTCATCGGCATACCTGCTGGGTACATAGCTGTGCAGTTGATTAGTATTCCAGCCGATTTATCCTTTCATGTCTCCCGAAATATGTAATGCGAGTAAATTAATAAATTGGATGTGATACCTTGTTATGAATTTTACTTCCAACTATAATTATTTTATCTCGGGCGTGAGTTAGAGCAAGAGCTAGTACTTTGCGGCTAGTGAACAATTTTTGGAACGCTCAATGGACAATACAAAATTACGCACACTCAAATTCAACTGCACAACTAATGTATTTAAAGAAGTTAACAATTTTACTGAGAGAAAAAAAAAAGTAAAAAAAATATATAAATTTACTATGTGTGTGTGTATCACTCGGAGATTTTTGGTAGCACCCTTAATCTATGGATACCTTAACTTCAATCAAGCCTGGATGGTGAAGGGGAAGGACCCTGAGGGGGACCTGCTGGAGTGATCACTTCAGTCAGTGGCCTCGCAAGTCTTCCAATGGGGATCGGTCGTGATCATAAATAAAAATAATAAAAAAATCCACAGTAAAGGGGTACCAAAATAAATAAGGAAATCACTCAGGTCCGACTGTAAATCGCAATTAAAGTAAAAAAAAACAAAATGAACTGAATGCAGTCGATCTTGAATGTTTCAGCACAAGCAGTCAACCACAAAACGTTAATAATTCCAATTATAAAAAATACTGTCATAAAAAAAACTGATAAAAAAAAACAAAAGTCTTCACCAAAAGTTGGGCGCCAGCATGCTTCCAAGCAGCATACAACTTCTACCAAACTGGAAAACACCAGAACCAGCCTCAAAGTCAAAAATCCAACGGTCCCGCTGAGGTTCCCCAAAAGAGCTGGTTTTGAATTGCTCCACGGATCTCGGATCAATTCCACGTGGTCAAAGCGGCCATCATGGATTCGTCTATCTGGTTCTTCTCTCTCTAACGAAAATGGAACAGCATTAGCACAACATGCACAACAAAAGTTACATAGTTTTGATTTTGATTTGAACACAAAAATATTGATCAATGAAGGCAATTATAATAAGAGCAGAATCCATGAAATGATACAAATTAAAAAACATCAAAATGCAATGAATTTTAGATAAGACACAGACAATCTTAGCTCTGTATATCATACACTAATTAAATGAACACATACATACACGAATTAAACCAACTACATAAAATATAAACACCTGATATTGAAGAATTGCAGAGCAATTGATAATTAATAAACATGGTGCTATTTAGTTACATAATTTTAAAAAGAGTTATCTTTTAATAAAAGATCTTTCCTTTGCAACCTATTTCTAAATCATATTATTGGCAAAGGACATTTTACCAACGAAAATTATCAACTTTTGTCAAGTAAATAAGAAGTCCTAGTTACGAATACTAAAATCGACAACTTTGTTGACCGTAAACCAATTTTATAACCCGGCTTTGAATTACTTTAAAATGTACTTTTCCTTGGAAAATTTACATTTTCTTCAGGTGGTGAACTTGTAATCCGAAACTGATGTAAAATGCGAAAAAATCAACCAATTAGCAAAATTAACAGGGAATATAATCCATGCTAACGCCCTCGTAATGGGAAATAAACTGGACCACATAGGTCCCACGTAAGCGCTTGGAACCTGTTTTTAAGACGGTGTTAACATATTGACCTAACGATTCTTCCCGTAGACCTTCTTTATTTCGGTGGTATCGGTACTGCACAAATGGATGAAAAAATAGTATAATATTTTTTGGAATACGCTTAACCTTTGGTGGACGTTGGCCAACTAAGTAGCTAAATTATTTTTATTGTGTTCTATTATGTTAACTGTGCATGATAAATATGTGTAATCAGCGAAGAACACAAATTTGTAACATGTTCCATACTTCAAACTTATAAGTTTAAGAAGCTAAGGTTTTGCAGAAAAATATTTAAAATATATGTTTTTCGGTCATTTAGAAGAACGATTATTTCGGCTGTAAAGGTGCGAATCGAAAAAGTGTTTTGGAAACACTCTGTATATTACGTAAACATTTGAGACTATATAACTTATCTCAGTTTCATAAATTCTTTCGACAACTATCCTCCAGAGGGCGTTAAAGCTGTTTCCAGTGGTATGTCATTTGCTAGCAGCAGAGAAAACACTTATAACGGGTAGGTTTTTAGTTATTTTTTAATGAAGAGTGTTTTTTGAGTTGTACTCATTTTCTGCCTTTGGGATGTCTTTTCATACACTGTTCAATGTTGTTTAATTAGACCTATAATAAACTGCAGTAGAGATGGGTAACTCGGTGAATTTTCAAGTGCCGGTGCAGTGCAGACGGAATGGCTTGGGGCGCCAACCCAACGCACCGGCGCCGTAACTCACTGACGCAATTTATGTTGCAGTAAACTCATATTTCACAGGCATTTCGCACGTTGCCGATAACATATTTATAAGATGTAATGAGGATTTGTAAATAAAATAAAACGTGGGACTCTCTGTGGCTTCGAAATTCTAAAATCGCACGGGCGGCATTATAATTCCATAACACGTAATATAATCTGTACCGACAATGCCAGGAATCATATGATGACTACCATGCCTTCACGAACTTCCAATCCGAAGTCTGCCATCTTGAATGAGGTTAATTGTTGCAATCAGGGTTGGTGCTGCCACCTGTGAGTTTGTGGTTGAAGTCCGCCACAAGCGTAATAGCCTAATAAAAAGTGTTGCGCAGTCAGACGGAATGAGTAATAACTCATCAACTCACAGAGCGGCAACAACTCAAAAGCGCAACTCAACTCAGTGTTACCCATGCACTTATGCATGTTACACTGCAGCTATGATAAAAACTAAAAAGCGAAACCACCACCAAGCAACTTAAGCAGAGAAGAACAACATGTCCTCAAGGAAATTCGAAGGAACTCAAGCATTGTCGACCTGCCAGCTGTCAAAGGAAACGCTACAGTCGTCATGAACAGAGAGCAGTACGAGCAGAAAATCCAAAACTTATTGGACACAGTCACTTAGAAGCTCAAAAAAGACCCGACTCAAGCCAAGCTCAGAAACATCAACCGCCTGATCAAAATATCCTCAATAGACGAGAATACCAGGAAGAGGATTATTAGGTCAGAGGCCCTCACCCCGCGATTGTATGGATTACCGAAGATTCACAAGGAAGGAATACCACTAAGACCAATCGTCAGTGCCCCGGGATCACCAACTTACGATATAGCAAAATATCTATCCTCTCTTCTGCAGCCACACTTAGGGTCCACGGAAACATACATCAAGGATTCCAAACATTTCATTGAGAAGATCCAAGACCTCAGACTGGAACCTACGGATATGCTGGTCAGCTTCGATGTTGTATCTCTATTCACAAAGGTACCCTTGGACGAATCAATAGGATTAGTGGCGGAGCTATTCGAAGAGAGTACAACAAATCTGTTCAAAGCTTGTCTAAAGGGCAGCTACTTCCTGTGGAATGGAGATTACTACGAGCAAAAGGAAGGAGTAGCTATGGGAAGCCCACTCAGTCCGGTGGTGGCGAATCTATTCATGGAGAAGTTTGAGGAAGCAGCGTTGGGCACCGCACCCCTTAAACCAACGATCTGGTACCGATATGTCGATGACACGTTCGTGCTATGGAGACATGGACGCAAAAACTTGGACATGTTCCTCGACCATCTAAACAAACAGCACCCAGACATCCAATTCACCATGGAAGTTGAACAAAACCACCAACTGGCCTTCCTTGATGTTTTGGTGTCTAGGCAGGGGAATCGTTTGGACCACAAGGTATATCGAAAAGCCACCCACACAGACAGATATCTTCACAAGCTATCTAACCACCATCCGAGTCAGAAGCAGGGAATCATTAAGACTCTCACGGATAGAGCCAGAAAAATATGTGAACCACAACATCTAACAACGGAACTACAGCACTTGGAAAAAGCTTGTCTTCAGAACGGATATTCCCAGTTGGACATCAAAAAAGCTGTAGGAGTGGGACGTGCTGAAAAAAGTGAGTTCACTCTGAAAGCTTTCCTGCCCTATGTTCGCAGGGTTACGGTCAGAATTGGGAGGCTCTTGAGGAAACACAACATAAGTACGGTCTACAAGCCCACAACAAAGATCCAAGAATGTCTAGGGTCAGTTAAAGACAAAAGACCCCACCTAGCAACTGCGGGAATCTACCGGATTCCATGCTCCTGTGGAAGCGTCTACATAGGAACTATTAAGAGATCGGTTGCGACAAGAATAGAAGAACACCGACGGAATTGTAAACTGGGACATGTGGAGAAGTCGGCAGTGGCGGAACATGCCCTCAGCGATGGAACACACAACATCTATTTCGGAGAGGCACAGGTCCTGGCCACGACAACAGGGTATCGCCCCCGACTAATACGAGAAGCCATTGAAATCTACAAACACGACGACAATTTCAACAGAAAAGAAGAGACAATGGCGCTGAACAGGATATGGTTTCCAGCACTCACCAACGCAAAAACAGCAAGAAAAAGCAACAGCTCAGGACAGGAGAGAGAATCCAGTACACCGGAGGATAGCAACAGCCAACAGAATGCGCAGGCTCGGATGACACAGGCCACGTCATCACAAACCACGTCATCGCAACCGGTGCATAAATACGGACTGCGCCCGAGGAATCGCATCAGAACAGTGTAAGCTTTCAAGCAAACCACTTCTGAAGATGCAAGCCGCACGTGCTTGCGAAACGTTAAGTAGAAATTCTACCGAACGACGGCCTAAAAAACCGAAAAACCTACTTGTTTCAAGGAATGGCCTCGAAAGTCTATCTCTTTTGAAAAAACTAAAAAGGTTTACATTTATTTGAAGTCTCGCAATGTTTGTAAATCTTTGGGATTTAATGAGAATTTAAAATATGTTTGTTAAAGTGTTTCATTTTATCCGTCAATATACAGTGGTCGAAAAAAGAACACTAAATGAAATTGTGGTGATTTTAGAAATTGATGTTGCTATATATTTAAATATGATTTCCGCCGAATTTCATTAGTTTTTGATATTTTTTGTAAACTTAGTTTCTGTAATTTTTATTTTAGGTCTCCATTGAAGAACAGCTTGATACTACCTACAGATCACCGCAAGGGTTCAGTTAGTCCAGTTGGTGAAAGACAAGCGTCTTCCAGTGACTTCGCAAGAGACAGTGAAAATCGAGCTACAAAAGTAAGCATTAATATTCTCTTTTGCATTGAATGGTTTTATCAAGTTTTACTTATACAGTAAATTTTTTGATATGGCATGTTGTACTTCTGAATAGGTATAGAAACATGACATTCTTCCCGCATTTGAGCTAATATGCGTGGTGTTCTATTTGAAACAATGTAATTAGAGCAGTTATTATCTCTAACCGAAAGATCAGTATTTTCAAGACATCCTGTATCATTTGGAACAAATTGTTATACGCGAGGCTCAAGCATAGGGATTCCTAACCCAGTACCAACATTTTAATTTTCCAGGTATCGAAATCGCGTTGTAATACAATATTCATTGGGGCTATATTTTAATTAAAAATAATGAATTTTATTTAATATTTCGGAAACTGCTTCAAATAGATATAGGATTCATTAAGCAAAAATAATAATATGTATAAAGCGAATCTAGCGTTCAATAAAATACAGTTCTCATTTAAAATATCAAAGTTGTATGTACTTTTTGATAAACGCGGCAACCTCGCATTGCTGAAAATATTTTAGGCCGATAGATTAAATGAAATTCCTGGGTTCCAGTCAATTTTATTGTTTATTATTTTATTACAAATACGTTTCGGTGTCTTTCTCCACCATCATCAGTTTGTATGCATGGCTGTTTCTACCTTCAACTTTGGTACGCAATTCTTGTATATATAAAACAATAAAATTGACTGAAACCCAAGAATTTAATTTAAATTTGAATTGAAATACAGTCAGGAAGGTATACACAATGAATTATAACCGTTAGAAAATATTGGACAAAAAATGTGCTCCTAGCACAACTCGAAAAACCTCTTCGTTTAGGAGCAAATCGACATCAAAGTTTTTATCACTTTCAACACAGTGGCATTGTATTTAATAGGAATCGCAGCATATCAAGTCATACCTTAATTTATTTTTAATTTTTAACGCATTTATGCCAACAAGCAAAAATGTTTCAATAATCGAAAATTGCGCTGAGGCTGTCTTTCTGTGACGGCTTGTGGATTATCATAAGTCCATTGATCAGTATTGCAAAAATGTATAATCCCGTTTCGGGTGAACACTGCTTCATCCGTAAATCTCATGGTTTCGATGAACGAATTATTTTCTTCATATTTCACTAAAATGGAATTGCACATATCTACTCGTAATTGAGCAACACCCTCACAATGCGTCTGAACTTTTTGTACATAAAAAGGGTACAGTTAGGGATGGGACAAAAACATCGATGTTAGAAATTTGGGACATCGACAAAACATCGATGTTAGCTACTGAAATTAAAACATCGGACATTTGATGTTACTAGAAGCTTTTCTGCGAACTCTTTGATAGTGCCGACACAATCGATACCGCTGCATAGCGGCCTCTATCCTGTTGCAACCGAAAAGGGCCTCATTATTTTTTGTCGGCTGGTGGCCCTTTAAATGTGGAGTTTATTAGAAAAGCTATAGTTACATATCCAGGCTATAGCTTGCAATCAAACGTTACCTTTCATTTCGAATTACACACTCTGCTCCGGAGGAAAAGCAATGACGAGGTAAGGCACCAGAAGCCGGGTTTTTCGGATCATCAACATCATCAGAAGCTGGTGTTGTGGTGCCGGTAAAACGTCCTGAAATTGCTGCAGAGGAGATCCACAGAAATGTTTTAGTTTATTCCCGCAAAGCTTTAAAAATCATTCATGTTATAAAATTTTAAAAATTTCATATATTTTTTATAGGTTTCATCAACCAGTAATCAAAGATCTGTCCGAGTAAGTCCCGATAGCCAGACCGATCGTCCGACTAAATCTAATCAGGATGAATCCGATCAAAGTATGATCCAGGAAACTGCAGAAGAGGATGAGTCGTATTTTGACTTCAAAAAGTAAGTTGCAACAAAACGGATTATTATTAATGGATTAACTAATTATGGTAAACCTGATTTAATTTTCAAATGGTTTATACATTTTCAGACAATATGTGAAAATTACATCACCTGATCAGAAAAGCGCATACAAGGCAGATTTTAATGCATATTATGATGAGTATAAGAACCTCTATCACGTCATACAAAGAATGATAGAAAGAGGCGCGTGTCAAGATGAAATGGACCAAATGGATGAAAGTAATCCTAGATTTAATGTAAGTTAAAATCACTACTTGGCATGTCCCAATCGTATCAATTGTTTGCACCAACATTCATGTGCATTCAACCGCGCTAAAATATGGAAATTATAGCTGTGGGCCTCCAGATTCCGATTTCGTTCTGAAAATCAGGTAGTACGTCAAGGGAGCAAGAGCAATGCCTTCTGGGTAGAGAGCAAGTAATACTTTTTCTGCAATTGCTCCATATTAGACTCATTATAAATGTGTCCAGCTAAATGTAATTATGCTTGTTAATTATAAAGGAATAGAGACCATACCGAGATCCTCGCTTACGGCTCAGACTGTAATCGAGCCGGATCTTTTCACAGATCAGACAGGTTTGAATCTTTTGGTTATAGAAATCAATCTGGATATGGAAAGTACCGTGCAAAGGTACATGCACCATGTATACAATTACCAAGTATTATTTTAACTACGCCCGTGGAAACAGTTAAACAATTACACCAAAGAATTTACGATTCTTGTCGGGCTATTAAACACTCCCAGTAAAAAAACAACAAAAAATTCAATTATTCTAAGCTAATACTAAATTATATTTTAATTATTTTTATTATCTGGTGGGTTGGTTCAGTTGTACAACTGAACTAACTAAGTACTACATTACTACTAACGTTGTAGAAAAAAGATCGGAATTATCTGGTTTGTCTCGTAAAAGACAAAGTCTTGAAAGGGGATTCAGTTGTGGGCTTATTGTTCCATTTTGTTTGTAATCGAAGTCGTCTCGGTTATTCTAGTTATTTTCGTTCGTTCGTAGAGTAGATGGTTTGATGGATTGTGTAATTGGTTTCGGGGATGTCTTATTTTTGTTATTGATCTTAGTGCAATCTCTTTTGTTCCAGTTTGGGTTTTGTCTCGTATCATTGAAGGCGAGTCTTTAATTTGATGGTTTGCTGAAAGCAGTTGGTTTTTTTTGTGGCGATTAGCGTTAGACTCCATTTGTAGAACCATGTAATTGTGTTGTCTGTTAGGGTTTGAGGGTTTCCTACTGCTCGTAAGACCGCGGTTGTATTGGTCGTTATATGTCGTACACAGTGTGAGTTTCTTTCGATGACTAGTACAAGGATCTTGGAAACCACAGCAGATACGAAGAAGGTTATATGGACAAATAATTGCAGTTTTGAATGCTCTATTTGAAACTAATTTTATTTTTTCAAAATTGGACAGCTGTCAAGAGCTAAGTGAAGAGACAGATTTTAACAGGTTTTTAAATAACTCCTAGTTCCGTCAATATTAATCTAACAGGCAAACATTAAATGGAAAAGTTGTAGGAAATTCGAAAATGAAGGGTCTGCGAACGATTTTAACTTTTTCAATGTAGTTGATCGAAGTTAGCCATGGAAAATAGTACAAGGCATACAGCATTGTTTCCATAGTAACAAATAATAAAAATATGCTTCAATATTTATTTTGACAACTACCTTAAATTTGGCAATAACTTTGTTTTAATAAAGACGGCAACTCATTTACAGTGTTTATTATGAAAATCAAAACATAGTAATAATAATTAAAATTGAACGGTAGAAACTATAATTTTTATTGTAAGACATTTAAAAAAATTGGCCATTGTTATAAATGCAAACATTGCAACGCTTTAAAATTGAATAAGTTGCTTTTCTAACAGACCGACCATCAATATTTTCAAATAGGCATGGGTAATACTGTGTTGAGTTGTTGTTGTATAGTGATAACTCATTGCTTAATGAGTTATATCTCATTTAAATTTAAACGGTAAGCTAAAGCTCAGCTTTACGAGATCCGAAACTGGCATAATTTTACCTAAACCACGTAAAAAAAGGTCACCTCATTTTTTATGAGTAACGTTTTTTTTACAAAGTGGTGACCGCAACGGAACTGCACCGGTGAGTTACTGCGTTGGGTTGGCGCACCAAGTCATTCCGCCGGTTTTTAAAAATTCATTGAGTTACTCATCTCTATTTTCAAATGCTCTAACAGCTTCTTTAAGTTCATTTAAAATGCCATATTTATTTTTATAAACTGTTTTTTTACGTCTCCCCACAAAAAGAAATCGAAAACTGAAAGATCCGGTGATCAGGAGCCATAAAATAGGACCGGTTCTTCGAATACATGCGCCAGGAAATTTTTCGTCCAGGTGATTCTGTTCTTGGAAAAGATTATGCGGAAGGACGGCATCATGTTGAAACCATTGCCCATTACGCCGTGTTGCTTAATCTGAATCGTCGAACATAATCTCCAGATCATTCCGAAGGAATTGAAGATAGCGACTGTCATTTAAGGTGCATTCAAAAATAAATGGACCAATAATTTTTGAATCTATCATTCATTTTTTATTTTGCTCAACGTGGTGGGCATTTGTTTGAATCCAAAGATGTTCATTGTGTCGATTAAACATACCATAATTTGTGTATCGAGCTTTATCGGTCGATAATATTTTATAAGACAATTGGATGTCTTGTTGGCATTTGTTTCGGAACCACCTACAAATGTAATGTAAGATGTACGGTATACTGATAATTTTTACGGATGGAATTTGTGTGTTTTTTTTAACATGGCTTCAGCTGCAATCTCCCTGGTTGAATTTCGCAGATTCTGGCTCACAATGGCTCAGACAATAACCCCCGCAGCTTCCATTATATTTCAGTAAAACTCCCATAAGTACCCAAACTGCCGTATAATCCTTTACATGTCTTTCCTTACATTTACTGTCAAAATACCTCTCAAAGTAAGAATCAGAAGCTGCTCCATCATTTTTATCACATCTAATGCACAGTTGACGGCTACTATAGGTGATTTTTCCCTATTTTCGTAAATCAGGCTTCAGGCTTTTTGGTAAATCAGGCATATATTTGACGTATTTCACAAACTTGGTTTAAGTTGACAATTTCATTCATTTATTTACAATTTTATAAATCGTGCTTTTCGGTTTTCCAAATCTCAGCTACTGTTTTTGTTGACCACCCTTCCTCATTAATGTAATTTTTGCAGATGTTTCAAATACTTTTTGAAATTGGAATTTTGATAATACGAAAATGTATTTAGGTACAAGGTAGACCAGGTAGAAAGTCATATTTACACAACTATTTAATCGTTTACTTTTATGTGTCGTCGACTGTAGGTTTCAATCATGTCGCGCTTTTCTTCATTGGAATAATCCATTTTTACAATAGAACAAACTTAAATTTCTAAGTACCTTGAATTTAAACTTCAATGCCAAAAAATTGATAGATGTGCAAATTGTTATTTGTTACTATGGAAACAATGCTGTATGCCTTGTACTATTTTCCATGGCTTCGATCAACTAAATTGAAAAAGTAAAAATCTTTCGCACACTTCTATCTATCAATGTGAAATATTACTGAAATCTGAATGAAATAAAATGATCTATTAAATAAGGGTAGAATCGAATATGGTTTCCATTAAAAAAACACAAGTTTATGTCATATGTCACGAATGACAGTTAATTTGTAAAAATGTCTTGTCATTTTATTTGGAATGCAATTTCCTACAACTTTTCTATTTAATGTTTTCCTGTCAGATTAATATCTGATAAAGAAAGAAAATTTAATCTAAGTAGCTATAACAATGAATATAAAACTCAGTTATTTTTCATCGTCTATAACGTTCTCTTTTATTTTTAAAGGATCTGTGTAGTAGATTTCTAGTTCTTTTTGCATTTTCATCATTGTCTTCATCACCTGACACCCGATCTCTTTTTAGTAACCAACTGTAGTCCGCCAACATATTCACTTCCCATTTCCCTTGCCACCTAATTTCAGCTTCTTTTAGATCTTGATGAAGCCGCTCCCCTTGCTCTGCGCTGTAATCTCCTAGGTTCTCCGGAAAATAGCTGACATTAAAATCCATGAAATGAACTTTTAAAATACTCAGCAGACGCCCTGTATATTTGGAAGTTTTCTATGCCAAAAGCACATGGATTTAGAAAACGCGCATATAAAATTTTGCTTTTTTGTTCAAAATCCAGCAAAGTGTGTGTTTCTAGATTACAAGTTTAACGCGATAGTAACATTTTCTTATTTTTCATTCAATTTTATTCATTTTCGGAATAAACGCATTTAATCTGTGTTCAACGCAAAACACGTTCATTTAGTTTTTATTTTCTTATCAAAAATATATATTTTGTCCTACATTTATAGATCCTTATCATATTTGCTACAACTATCATGGGGCTGTCAAAATATTAGGGAGATGGTTTTTTTTTGTCTGCCGGTGTAGTCTATTATATTCACGTTTTGGCCGTCAAAGTTAGAGCTTTTCGCTTCGTCCGTGTCTGTATGGTTCTGTATCGTTTCATTTATTATACCAATGCTGTTTTTTTGTATCTTTACACTTTTATTTTTTTGCTAGTTTGTTTTATTTTCGTCCTCTTATCTCTTATCTAGATCTGTTTTAATATCGTCTCGTATTAGCATATCAGTGTTTTGACGTTTCTATTCGTTTCGACTGAGTTTGTTTGTCTGTTTTTCAATTCATCGTATTGAGTGTCTGCGTATGTCTGTATTATTGTTGCCGTTGCAATCAAACTCCACTTAATTCGAGCAACAACTTTTAACCATGAACCGAAATATCTAATTAATCTACTACTGATAACCGCCTGCCATCATTCTGCCTTCTACCACGACCTTACATGTCTACTATAGAGGGCGGCTCTGTTGATACAACCAAAAGGCCTACTATCGATTATTCACAGGTCAGACTTAGGCTATGTACAGGGTATCCCTAAATTTACTGTACTACTACTACTACTACTAAGCAAACTTACCTATATCCAATGTTGTTTCATTTTGCCGTTGCAGGGCGCCCAAGTTCTCAAATTAATACAGTATTTTTCTAAAAATTTCTAAACGCCTATATCGATTTTCACTAATTTTGGAATCAAGAGCAACTGCATAAATTGATGTGTGTTTTGACGTAAGCGTGATCTTTTTTTAATGCTTGTTAATAAATTTTTGTATTTTTGTTATCCTCTGTAGAAATTAATTGAATTTTTGTCTGCTACTAGCTGATTTTCTTTGGAAAATTTTTTTCCTCTTGTAAAATTTTCGTTAGGCTTGCAGTTTCTCTACAAAAAAATAACGTGCAAATCATAATTCTTGTGAAAAAAAATTATACAAATTCGTTTTTCTATTTGCAAATGTATTGTGACTTAAAAATAACATTTGACTTAACTTATAGGGAGATCGGAAGAGGCAACGATGCACCCATGAATTGGCCACTAAGATCATCCGATTTTACACCGCTAGATTTTTTTTCTGTGGGGCTCGCTATCTTAAATCAAAAGTGTATTCGTAAAGTATTCGTATTTGTAAAGTATTCGTTGCCCGTCGCTACAGAAGACGAGTTACTGGAAAGAATTTGCCTGCAGATTATTTAATAAACAAGCCCGATGCGATGCCCAAAGTACAGTTTAATTTTTTTGAAAAGAAATAATTTATGTGTTTCGGAAAACGGTCAACATTTTGAACGTTTGATAGAATAATTAAATTCGTTCAATTATTTAAAATTAATACTTTTCCGAGTTTTTTTTTTCGTTCCGAGTAAATCTGAATTTCAAGGTATCGTAAATTATTATTTGTTCAGAAACTGCCGGTCTGACGAAAATTTTACAAGAGGCAAAAAGTTTTAAAAGAAAATCAGCTAGTAGCAAAAAAATTTAAATTATTTATACAGGGGGTAACAAAAATACAAGCAATTACTAAAACAGAAGGGGAGAGAGCACACAACCTTGTCGGACTTCTCTCATAATAGGTACTTCTTCAGAGGTCTGGCCGTTAATTCTAAAGTCAGTTTGTCTGATTCCAATACAAGTTGGCGATTGTCCTAATATCTCGTCCCTCCAGGCCTATATCGTCCAGTAAAGCTATTAACTTGTCTTTTTCAAGTTTCACAGCTAAGGACAAAATCTTCCACATCTTTGCAAAGTCCAGGCCAAAAATACATTCTTGTGTTAATTTTTTGGTTGATACCACCCCTTGATGGGACTTGTGCATTAGCTCTAAAAACTCGCGACGTAAATTTGAAGAAATAATTAGTCGCTTTTGATAAAATAAGACATTGTTATGCATATAAATTTGACTACTGACATTGCAGAATTTTTTTACTTCCACCGCAGCATTATTTTTATGTATAATTTTCATGACCTGATTCTTCATCATGTTGTTCACACTCCTCGACCCCGTGAACCGATTTGGTTTTGTAGAATTTCCGATAGTGACCCTGATTTTGACAACGACTGCAATAGCGATTACTGGCTGGGCACTTACCTGAATCGTGCTGCAAACCACAATTATTGCAGTTGTTTATTGAGTATTGCTCGCTTGTAACGGAATAGTTCCTACTAAATTGCCCCGAAACTGTACCTGTACCTTGCTTGTGCTTGCCAGTTGTCAGCACATACATCTTTTCCTTTCAATTCACATGTGGAAGCGAGTTGTCTAAGAGCTGTTACGAATTGATCTACTGTTTCCCGGCGTGTTGCTCACGTTTAAAAAATTTGAAGTGTTCATAAACGAGATTTTTAGCGGAATTGCAATAATCGTTAAAATTTTTCAATATCATAGACAGTTTTGTTTCATCTTCCTGTTCAGTATACTTGCCGGTATTGTAGATTTGAAGGTCTTCGTTACCCAACAGATAAAGTAATATAGCAATTTTCACGTTTCTGGTTTTTCGGATTTATCACTTGCCAAGAGATAAAAATTGAACTTTGCGTCCAGAGCTTCCAGTTGTTTGCTACATTGTCTCTAAATTGCATCTGTTGCATTTTTATAGCTTCGCGTAGCGCACGTTTTAGCTGCCACCATGTTATGTTCTTTATTATGTAGCAAGTTAGCGATGGGTAGCGGGGTATTAATGAGGCGGTACTTTACACTAGGAAGATAGTGTTTACCGGCTATAACAGGTACTAGGATCAATGTGCAACAATGTCATCATAATAATCCATCACAATGTATAAGCAGATTCATTCTGAAAACCGCCTAGCTCTGGCGTACCATTCAAAACGTTTTTTGGTGTTCATTAATATAATTAGTTTTTGCCCTTGTCAAGAATTTGTAAATTTGTAGACCATTCTTGTTTCCCAACATTAATGTGCTTAAAATAATACATTACGGTACAAGAGACGAAAGTCACTGCGTGAAGTTGATTGAAGTGGCCTTCGACTTTTGTCTCGTGGACCGTAGACTATTTTCTTGATCCTCGTTGGAAAACAGCCGGGAACGGTATAGGTTTTGAACAAAACGGGTTTTGAAAATATTGTCAGAAGCGTGCGTTGCGAAAGTTATTATTTTCCACTAAAGAAGAAGAAAATTTAATTTGAATAATGGGAGAAAACGTAAATTGTCATTATCATGGGTAAATGTGATTCTTTTGTCATCGAAAACATTGGCGAAACTACGTACTTGCCACCGCGTGATCAAGAAAAAGTTATTAGTATGTCTCATTTTGCATAATTATTGATAGTTATTCATATTTTATCATGAATTCTTTATTTTAGTTCTTACAACACCGACTTGCCGAATATTAGTCTCCCACCCTGATGAGCTGCGCGCCAAATCCCGATACAAGTACTTGTATGAAAAACTAGCGCACATCAAGAACCTGGTGCAGGAGTACACGGATAATCAAAAGCAACATTATCAGACCGATTCCCTCAGGAGAATAGTTGGCTCTGAATAATCAGGTATTCAGTTTCGTTGTAAATCGCGGATATCTTAGTTATTATTGAAGATTTATGAAAAACTGTGACCTACTTTTGTCAAAAGTAAGATGACAGTGAGTTTTGTGGATATAGGGTGTTGTTGAAAAGTTTGCACTTTTTCGCAGACCTTGTATCTGGAATACGAAACGAAACATTTTTTCGCGTAGAATCCAGCGGAGTCGTTAGTTTGTGTGGGTTTTTTATACAGGGTGATTCAAAAGTGGCGTCATTCCTTTTAAGGGGTAATAGGGGCTCACTTGGAGAGTACGAGAAAAATATTGAAAACATTTTTTTCAAAAATTTCTAGATGATATTAACAGTTGAAAATCGAATTTCAACTTTGTTATTAAGTATAATTTTAAAATAGACCCCTCCAGGGGTACGCAGAGCATTGCACAAGAAGTGACACTTTTCCAGTAACCAAAAATACCGAGCAAGGGCTACATTCCTACCACGTATGTAAGATACACAGAACACAAGGACACTGTGAAGGGATTGTTTACTTTTGATTTGGCGATGACATCTGTCCATTGAAAAGGCACACCGTTGAACGTTTTTTGACCCGTTCTATCAGAGCAAAATCTATGTCGCACGGTAAGAAGCTGTGTCCACTCACTAAAAACTTCTGCTCCACTCGGGTAAAGTATTTTTCTCAGTAACATTCGAAGCATAGGTATCATTTTCCAGTTGTTATTTTGACCCACACATCGGTCCGACCAAACAACAAGTTTTCTTTCCTGTCCTGGACCAAGACGTTGGAAATGTTGGGTGATATGAAATAGTAATGCCGCTGCTATTTCCGTAGAGCCTCGGTGTGCCATTACTTCATGCTATACCATTCCCCATGTTATGAACACAATAGTTGTAGGTAGAAAACTGCCTCTGATAGAAAATGGACGATTCGGTTAAATTTGGGCAGAAAAGTACTTGCTGCAAATCTGTGCATAGAACCACATAATTAGGATTTATCTTAGCCATTTCAGTATCTTGTCTTAATATTTGGTAACATGCTTCCAGGCTACCAAACAGTATGAGTGGTTGCCCTCATGTGATGGATGTAACTTTCATTTTCGACTTCCTTTTTTTCGCGTTCGTCCTCGGTGGAGCACAGTTTCATAAACAGTTTGTCACAGTAAGAGCAAGTGTCTGATTTGGGAAGTCCAAATCGCAAGTTAAAGTTACTTTTAAATACATCATTATATGTCCTTAATGAGGTTTGACTATTTGGGTATTTTTTCAAAAACAGTCTGTACATTTTTGAGATGCTCAAATCGGCGGAAAGGCCATTTTTTGAGGATGCATTTCTGCTATAATGATTTTCCTGTTGTGGAAATCACATAATATGTTCGATTATATTATCCTTATCGGATGGATTACGTTTTTTTGGGCGATTCATTTGCTTTCCACGTTTGTCAGTTACATCTACACCGGATTTTATTTTGTCCACAGGGTACTGAACTCGTCTCTGGGTGACTGAGAATATATAACAGTGTTGATTTGCACACCTTTATAGTATTTATGGTATTTTTAACAGTAGTTTGGCGTCGGGATATTGTCTCTTAAACTCTCCTTCTCTTCGGTTCTTCAATGGAAATAGCTTGAGCTAGATATTGTGATTGTCCATCATAACTATGTCTCTGAACTTCTGGAATAATGTTTGGTGGTTACCCACCAATAATTCGGCAGAGCACCCATTAGGCGACTGAGAACACTTGCATATACGCGTCTAAAAATAATAAATGTGTTGCAAAATCTTAAACAATGCATGATTTATATTAACTTACCTCATCTGGGCGCTGTAAAGCGACATTTCTAGATGAAATATAAGGGTCCCCACTGTCCTTACAACGTTTCCTTACATTCTGCTTCCATTTGTCAATATGCATCTTTCGCTTTTTGCATATATTTATCTGCGTCTTAACAGAGTCAGTCAAAGAAACATCATTTTTGCTTAAAATAACAAACTACGCAACAAACACGTGTAAGGAAGTCAAAAGCGCGCGAAACTAAAACAATGATGGCGTATACAACGTTGTTCCATGAAATAGCGAATTTTTCTGATCGTTGCTACGTTGTCAATATCGCGTCGGTACATTATTTATGGTGTATACAACGTTGTTCCACGGAAATACCGAATTTACACTTAATGGCGGTTACAACGTTGTTCAAGCCTAGGGCTCAATTAACCGAATGCGAGAAGCTGCTCAAAATGTGAGTCCAGTCCGCGAAGAATGCACAATAACGTGGTTACACAGGCACAAACATGTTTGGAGTGTAACGGGTAGAACTTCGAACACCTCTTGTGATTTAACAACGTAATTGTATTCTATTTGATTAATATTAATCATTGATACACAGGAGGTTTTTGTTGACAGATGTGGGGGATTTAGGTATATCACTCATCGGTCCCAAAAAGGTTGGCAGCATTGACGGCAAAGTGACGACGTTCTCCTAACCTTAAAATCAAATATTTCATATATCACTTTTTCTGTTTTGTGTTTACCCATGGTTACTACAGTTGTTAATAATTAAGAAGCAACAGGTATTTTCGTAATGTTAATGAGACAGATTAGATATCTGAGTTTTAAATAACAATTAATTTTTTTAACTATTTTTCCTGTACTCCTAAAACACCCCCAGAGGAATGACGCCAATTTTGAATCACCCTGTCTACAAACCAAACTGACTTTTTTTTAAATGAGACCCTGTATATTTTGACAAATTTTAATTGGCTTTTAAATCCCCATTCCGACAGTAAACACGATGACCGATCGAAAACGAAATTGACATAGTTGTGAGCATCTAAGAGAATTGATGAACAAATCCGTAATAAAATGACCAGTTTACCATCTAGTGTTTTAAATATCTAAACCAGGATTGTCATCACTGTACAGGTGCACTTTGATGTGTCACGAAATTCTTAAAGTGTGCCGCCAAATTTTACAGATGTGTATAGGAAAAATCATAATGCTTTTTTATAAGGAGTAAAGTTTCGATTGAAATCGTACTTTTAAACATATTATTATATAATAAAAATTATATTTTGGCATAATTAAATGTTCACATTATTTTAACAGGAATAGGTTTTAAATCAATAAATAAATCAATCATTACTTGTGTTATTAAAAACATGAAACTCAAATTTGTCATTAAAGGTATTCTTAGTATTAACTTGTGATTTATCTCTTAAAGATACATATTACTCTATTTCACATTAAATATTATTATCATAAACTATTTTACAGTGCATCGTTATCATCTACGTATGTGGATGCGGTTAGTTTATTGTTGATATTTTGCACCATTTAAATACATATTTATTACATTTTTTAGTATGTCCATTTTTTAGTTTAATTTTGAGTACACCCTAGGTGTTGCATATCGTTGGAATGTGCACTTTTAAAACGTAAAAATATAAAGGGTGTCCCATTAAAAAAGTAAGTTTGGGACGTATCTGAAACAACATAGCTTATAAAAAAAACTAACTACACCACTGGATTTTACCTGAAAAACTTTATAGCACCCGTTTTTAGCTTTCGCATATTTTGTTTCGTATTTCAGATACAAATGATGTCGAAAATTGCAGGCTTTTTAGTAACCCTATAAATACGAAACCAAGATGGAGGGACCACAGCAATCACTGTCATTTTTTGTTTGACAAAAACACAGTCACAGTATTACGAAAACCGCATGTTTCTATGTTCAGTAATAAGTGAGACACCCGTAATTTACAACAAAAAATGGACATCCGGCACTTGATAGGATTTCATTTTATAGCCGAATCTAAAGTAAAATTCAATTTAATCATCGATTCAGGTTTGTTGCTAATTTCTTTTATATAGTCATGGTAGAAGTGCGAATATTTATGATCATTAAGGTGTGTCCACATCAATTAATATGTATGATGTTCGTTGTATTTGACGCAAATTTGCTCGCGTTCGTTAAAATTCTTATTGATGTTGTGGACTATGTGCGGTACAAAAAAGCTCAGAAATATTTTCGTCAGTTAGAACTCTCGCTTTCCCTGGGGCTGCCGGTTTTTCAGCCCACTTCAAAGAACTATTAAAAACCTTAAAAACCGATGAGACAACGGGACAATTTAAAAATTTTCTTCGAATGTCACAATCCGAAGTTGAAATTTTACTTAATTTGGTTGGAAGAGAATGGACACGCACTTTAGAAAGGCAATATCGGTTGCAGAAAAGAAAAAATAATCTCAATTTTTGATACTCCTGAACGAGAAGTAAAGCATCCTCGTTTGCCCAGACATATCGCAATGTTTTTTGCGGGGTTCGAATGACCCCAGTCACTCCAGAACTCGCTCTCAAAGGGAATAAAATTTATTGTCGCAAGAACTGAAACGCAAGGCAAATAGTCTACTGGATAAATCTTCCCTTAACTATTAAAATACTTTTATCACTTTGAATTGAATAACGACTAATTTGCGTTCAACTTTCTGTGGTTTTATGGTTTTCCCGCGTTGCAGCAACGGTTTGTTTTTCCGATCTGGCCGTATTAACCCACGTGGTTTCGATGAAATTGGATCGCAACCATAGCACAAGCACGGCGCACATATTTATCTCAAAACAAAAGTGAATAACGTAAATTTGCCGCGTTAATAATTTCGTCGAATTCAAAATTCTACGTTCGACGCACAAATTTACTGATGTGGACGCACCTTTACATAGTGAGCTATCGTTGTCAGGGCAGTTAGTTTATAATAAAATCAGTAATATTATGGAAAATACGGGTTAGCAATGCTGTTTAATACCGCCGAAGACCCGTTGATAGTTTATCACAAAAGTGATTATATGGATTTATTACTTTTATTTGGTTTTATGAATCATATGAATATTCGAATTTGGACATATTAATTTTAGTCACATTTAGTCATAGTCATATTTTTTTTTGTTAATGTATTTGTAACTACGCTGTGTATATAATATATAATATAATGATTAAATATAAGTACAAGTAAAAGTAAATATATCATTATTGTCCCGACAATTGTTATATAAAATTCACTATTACAATGGTGTCGTATTCGTCACTATTGCAAAATTTACCCGTATAGTTTATGAAAAACCTACATAAGGTTTATTTAAAAATATATGTATATTATATATCTATTGGTACTGACATTACAAACCAGAAAAATATTCAAAGTTTTCTATTTCTTTCCTTCGTTCATCAATGGCAGGTATTCCAGCGTGTGTCTGGTATAGATAACTTTAGAAAGAAAACTTTTCAAGTTTTGAATCATTTACTTTGAACAAATCCACCGCTATAATAAAATCGGAAATAATAATAATGCAATATAACGATCCTGAGGCAGAAACAACTTTGGAAACTCAAACAGAATTATAATTTTTTTATTGCGAATTTCGATTCTACCTGAAAAACTACGTACAAATTTTTGTGTCAAAAATTTGTACAAAAAAAAAAACAAAAATGAAAGCTTTCGGCATCATCGGAGCCGTCATGAGCTTATGATGTAAGCAAGTGCCGATTTCGCGGTGTTGCATCCTCAGGAGTCCCGTGGACCGGTTTCGAGCCTATTAGTGATCGTCAGCTGGGTTTAGCCTGAGAGTATCGTAGCAGCAGGGTTGTGTATGAATCGCTCTTCTGGATACAGACTTTTTAACAACCATTTAAGTTTTATTGAATTTAAATTCATTAAACTTTGTTAAGTCAGTGGTTTTTCAAATTGTCTTCCATATCTATAGCAATGCATAAACACTACTTCAAGTGATTGGTAATTTTGACGTTTTAACGATTTTTTACGAAGTTACTGTACTTAAACATGGAAGATAATTTTAATATGGAAGTTGATATGTTGTTAATTTTGGGAGAGTGCAGAAAGAATTGCAGAGAAGCTGCGCTATTGTGGGCGTACAGATTTCCTGACAATCCAAAATCCCACCTGCCGTTTAAGAGGCTAGAGACCAGAGGTCGACTACTGGCCATTTAAGTAACAAAAACCACGAAGACGGAAATGCACTGCAACACACAAGACTCTGGCGGTTAGAGTTTTAGAGCAGGTCGTTCTCAATCCACAAGTGGTCCCAAATTCAAAATCGTATAATTATTTATAATTTTACCGATCCAACTCCGATCAGAGTACCTTCCGCCGATGCAAAAACAATCGAAGCGATGCGGAATCGGAAAGGGAAAGGCACACAGGTCATACACGTTTCAGTCTTCGTTCCGATTTTCATCTCCGATAGTCGTTTAGTAGGGTTATACAGGGTGATTCACGGTGGATGGCGTATTAGACATTTAAGGAGAACGCGATGCACAATCTATCTGCAAATTTGTCCAACGATGTCGCCGGATATGCTCTATCAGCCTAAAACATTTTCAGCAATGCGAGGTTGCCGCATATAATAAAAAGAACATACAACTTTGCTATTTTTAATGAGACACCCTGTATATTATTGCTCGCTTAGATTGGCTATATAGATCTGATTATTTTTGCATAACGATTCCTATATCTATCTAATTCGGTTTCCGAAATATTAAATGAAATTCATTATTTTCAATCAAAACGGTAGCCCCAAGGAATCTTGTATTACAACGCGATTTCGATCCCTCGAATTAGGAAAACCCTATGCTTGACCCCGGCGTACAGAAATTTGTTCCAGATTATACAGGATGTCTTGAAAATACTGACCTTGCGGCAAGAGATAAAAACTGCTCAAATTACATTTTTTCAAATATTATACCTTGTATATTAGTTCACATACGGGAAGACCGTTAAATTCCCTGTGAAACGATATATCATGTCTCTATACCTAAAGCGTCAAATTTCCGAAATAAATGGACATTTTTGGGAAAATTCGATTATGTCGATGTATTTGTCAAAACAAATGCTGTACGCCGGGCACAAGCATAGGGTTTTCTTAAACCAGTACCAAAATTTTAAATTTCAGGGGATCGAAATCGCGTTGCAATACAAGATTCCCTGGGGATACGTTTTGATAAAAAATAATGAATTTTATTTCATATTTCGGAAACCGCTTTAAATAGATATAGGAATCGTTATACAAAAATAATAAGATTTATATAGCCAATCTAAGCGTGTAATAATATACTGGGTGTCTCATTTAAAATAGCAAAGTTGTATGTACTTTTCGGTATAAGCGGCAACCTCGCATTGGTGAAAATATTTTAGGCCGATAGAGCATATTCGGTGACTTCGTCGTACAAATTTGCAGATAGATCGTGTATCGCGTTCTCCTTAAACGTCTAATACGCCATCGACCGTGAATCACCCTGTATATTATTATATATAGAGTTGCCATTCGCAAATCTAAGGGCAAGCAATATTGCAGCGGAGGTTTGAAAAAATGTTTAAAAATTTTAGCGAGTGTGACTTGACCATGGTGGCACTTCGCGTAGACAACGAAGAAGAAGAAAAACAAAGATTTGAGGGAGAACAAGGGAAAATGCAGAGTTTGGATCCCTGCATGGAAAAGAATACCTCGTGAAGGAGAGTTTGGTTCACTTTTCCCTCATTTGTGAGTGTGCGAAAAAATGTGTAAACAAGACCACTGTTTGGCTGTTTTTTTGAGGTAAGTTAGTAATTTACTTACTAATCCTGGGGTTCGCGCTTGCGCGTTTCATTGCCATGTTGCCGCTATGCAGATATTTGTTACCTAACCATCCGCCCCAGTCCTGGGTGTTCGTCTTGCTCGGATAGTGACTCCTAACGATGAACGACTAAACAAGCGTCTACGTATACGGCACTTCTTGTCAATTCTATCGATTGCGGCGATTCGAACCTAGCGGTTTGTTATGATTTAAGAGCAGATATTTTTCCTTAACCATTTGCCCCAATCCTGGAGGTTCGCGCTTGAGCGTGTTTCAGTTTCAGTTTTGAGCGTTTCATTTCCATGTTGCCGCTATGCAGATATTTGTTACCTAACCATCCGCCCCAGTCCTGGCTGTTCGCCTTGCTCGGATAGTGACTCCAGACAGAACTAAAAACGTGCTTGAACCACAAGAAACTGTGCTATTCTGAGGTTATGATTTCGGTTGCTGTTGCTGAAATTGATGCTAATTTTATCATTAGTCGTTCATCGTTAGGAATCACTATCCGAGCAAGGCGAACAGCCAGGACTGGGGCGGATGGTTAGGTAACAAATATCTGCATAGCGGCAACATGGAAATGAAACGCTCAAAACTGAAACTGAAACACGCTCAAGCGCGAACCTCCAGGATTGGGGCAAATGGTTAAGGAAAAAATATCTGCTCTTAAATCATAACAAACCGCTAGGTTCGAATCGCCGCAATCGATAGAATTGACAAGAAGTGCTGTATACGTAGACGCTTGTTTAGTCGTTCATCGTTAGGAGTCACTATCGGAGCAAGACGAACACCCAGGACTGGGGCGGATGGTTAGGTAACAAATATCTGCATAGCGGCAACATGGCAATGAAACGCGCAAGCGCGAACCTCCAGGACTGGGGCGGACGGTTAAAGAAAAAATATCTGCGGCGGCTACGCGTAGGACACCATTCCCTGAACTGCGCATGCGAAGAATGGAAATATTCCCGCTTTGATTTAAAATCAGAGATCGCTGAGCCACTGCCGATAATATGCAATCGAATTTCGGCATATAATAAAAAAACTTCAATTTCCATCAAAACTTAAATACGTTTCTTCGAAGAATAAAACAAATTCATATTATAAAATGGTTTTATAAATGGAGACTAACACCAAACGCGTCAAAAAACCAACTTCTGCTCACAAACCACAGACTCAACGCTGATTCCCCTACAATAACAGCAGACGGCCAAACGACACAACCAAAAAATGACGTAAAATACCTTGGAATCACAATCGACCACAATCTTAGATTCACTAAACACATGCGAAACATCAGGGCAGAAACAATGAAGAGAGCGAAACACTTCCGATCACTAACTTACAAAGACAAAGGAATTAGCACAAACACCGCCACCAAAATATATAAAGCTATTTGTAGACCCTTGCTAGACTTTGGACATGTACTCATGACCAACGGAACAGAAAGGACAAAACGTTATACACAAACAACAGAGCAAATTGCACTAAGACTAATAACACGAATAAGACACCCCCAAAACCCACTACACAACCCCCCCACCCAACTACTATACGAACGCACAAACATGACAAAGATCTCTGAGAGACTCATACAGCTACAGACAAAATGGACAAACAACCCCTACAACTGGACCATACTGATATTATACATGATATACAGAGCTAAGATTGTCTGTGTCTGATCTGAAATTCATTGCATTTTGATGTTTTTTAATTTGTATCATTTCATGGATTCTTCTCTTATTATAGTTGTCCTCATTGATCAATATATTGATAAAATTTAAATCTCTAAACAATGGATTCTAGTCTTTTCCCAGATATGTTTTGTCCTGACTCATCACCTGAAAACCAATGTTCTTGATGTACTTTTTAATCTGTGTGTGATTTGTATTTTAATATGTGAATTTTGATGGAAAAATTTTATATAAATTAATAATAACGGTAAATGTATATTTTAGACAAACTGATGATGGTGGAGAAAGACACCGAAACGTATTTGTAACATTTTAAATAATAAACAGTAAAATTGACTGAAACCCAGGAATATATTGGAGTGAATTAAGATACAGTCAGGAAAATATACGAAACGATTGCACTTATTAGGTATCTATATTTTCATAACATAACAAATGTAAACATATTAAGTGAATATGACTACAAATAATATGTTTTAGCACATCAAGAACACTGCACCGGGGAAGGATAAAATTAAGGCAAAAGTCTTGAAAAGCCTAACTCAAGAAACACACAAACTGATCCTAACTGAATTGAACAACTGCATCACAAATGGCAGAATCCCAGAAACATGGAAAAACGGCTTAATAATCCCTATACCCAAAAATGGACTGGACAATACACAACCGAGCAACTACAGACCAATTACACTACTTCCAGTACTAAGCAAAATTTTTGAATACATAATGAAGCAGCGGCTTGAAAAAGTGATTGGAAAATATATACCTACCTACCAATTTGGTTTCAAACAGCATCACTCGACTGTTCATCCGCTCTTTATTTTGGCCAACAATATACAAACTACCCACCTAACTGACAGAAAGACAGCTTGCCTGTTTATGGACATTAACAAGGCTTTTGACAGTGTCTGGCATAGAGGCTTACTATACAAACTATACAAACTACACACACCAACATATCTACTACACACCATAAAGAACTTACTAGAAAACAGACAACTACAAGTACGAATTGACAAAACACTGTCATTTTCTTTTTCCCCTGAACAAGGGCTCCCTCAAGGATCCCCGCTCTCACCGTTTCTCTACAATATATACTGCCATGACATATACAATTACAACTTACCAGACAAAAATCAAATCGACAGATCGGCATACATATTACAATACGCAGACGACACGGCACTTATTGTACATGACAAAACTACTGAGAGAGCAGCTCAAAGACTCCAAACACTAACAAACAACACAATGACATGGTTTTATAAATGGAGACTAACACCAAACGCGTCAAAAAACCAACTTCTGCTCACAAACCACAGACTCAACGCTGACTCCCCTACAATAACTGCAGACGGCCAAACGACACAACCAAAAAGCGACGTAAAATACCTTAGAATCACAATTGACCACAAACTTAAATTCACTAAACACATACGAAACATCAGGGCAGAAACAATAAAGAGAACAAAACACTTCCGATCACTAACCTACAAAGACAGAGGAATTAGCACAAACACCGCCACCAAAATATATAAAGCTATTTACTCATGACATATACTCATGACCAACGGAACAGAAATGACAAAACGTTATACACAAACAACAGAACAAATTGCACTAAGACTAATAACACGAATAAGACACCCCCAAAACCCACTACACAACCCCCCCACCCAACTACTATACGAACGCACAAACATGACAAAGATCTCGGAAAGACTCATACAGCTACAGACAAAATGGACAAACAACCCCTACAACTGGACCATACTGAATCCCCTTTGTCTTACAAGACCAACCAGACAATCCCGCTTCCGTTTCCCTACATTAACGCTACTCGAACCCTTACAAACGCAACGGACTACTGGACAATGAAATAATTTTTCTTGTCATTAGAATTGGAAAGTTTACTTAATAAGATTGTTAACCTAGAATAAGAGAATTTTCATATTTATTTTTATTTAGACTAAGACTACATGTGTTAAACAAGGGCAGAAAGACCGATAGGTCGATAGCCTTTTTTTAGAAATAAAGATGTTTACTACTACTACTACTAAAACACAAATCTCACAAATATCTTGAAAAATGTCAGGGTTTAAAAAACTAGAAGTGAATACAGATTGGTTTGCACCAAATCGGTTATTAATAGACGAGTTGAAGGATAGAAGTTGGGCAAAAAGGCTGCAATTATAAATATTTTAGAGTTAAAAAAACATGTTGGGTTTGAAAAGAAACATACTGCGTTTGGAGATTCATTAAGCCGCGATCTCCCTTTTGCAGATAACGAAAACTTGTATTGACTCTATAAAAGTGTTTTTCAATACAAACTGCAAGTCGTTTTTCAATGAGAAAACCTAGCTCAATAATGAAATCTCTAGAGAGGTAATAGAGGAAAAATAGTACAAATTAGAGACCACCCACAACATGGCTCAATAAAAGACAATCGCAACAATGTTTCAACGAAACTACAAAAAATCAAGAAGTGGCAGCAGAGATTAGTAGAACAACTAATCTCTGGTGGCAGCAAAAGCAATGAATAAAGAATGGAATAAATTCTAGGAGCTACAATAAATATGAGCGAAACTAGAACATATCAAGACAGACAATACTAAAATACATTGAGGAATGAGACAGTGCTTCTATCATCTTGTTGGTTCAACCTTTACTCTGATTGGATATTTGAGGAAGCACTGGAAAGAATATCACACCTTTGCATCAAAATAAATGACAAACCAATAACTACAGCCAGATATGTGGATGGTACTGCGAGTCTAGAGACCAGAACCACAGATCTAAAATTGCTCATAAAGGTCATCGGTGAACAGGGAGAACGACAAGGCATTAAATCAGTTACACAATAAGCACCAAAGTTATAACTCGAGGGACATCAAATTGAACGTGTGTATAAATTCAAATACTTTAGAAGTATTATTATGGAAGGTCTAAATTCGGACTGCTGACAAAATGTAGATTCGAGATTGCTCGGGAAAATTTTATTAAAATCAGAACCCGAATCTGAGATTGAGGCAACGTATGGTTGAGTGTGCACGAAGTGAAGATATGGACCCGAAAGATCGGGATCATGGACCAAGTGCAGGCATTCTAAATGTGGTTCCACTCTCAACAAAGACACCATAGCTTGGACATGTCTGGAGGGTGGTAGCAGTGGCGAATACAAGATTTTGATCTGGGGGGGCTGAGGTCATAAAAAAGTTACATCGTTCTATCGGCGTATCGTAATCTCCAAGTTCTTCTGGCAGGAATTAACGTGTTTTTGAAATATTTTATTTCTAAATATACAGAATTATAATAGTTATTTACGTAACCAGTAGGCTATGAATCTTGAAGATGGTATGAACTTATGTGATTGCAAATCTTCACATGCGTGCGTTAATAATATAATATTCTACGAGTTACGTATAATATTTTATCTACAACTATAACGATTATTATTTTAATGATTATTTGAGTAAAAATAATTAGTTATAAAATTAAATACAGAACACAAGTAATGAGAATTTGTATTACTTTAGCAGCAGACATAGGTACGATTGACACTAAATTGCTTATTTCCATCATTTTCAAAGTTGTGTCTTAAAATTACACATTTGAAAATGAGTTCAAGCGATGTCTGCCATCTGATATTGAGTACGAAGCTTTTGATGTTGTTTCGGATCTTGTGCCAGATAAATCACAGTTGAAATGCCAAGAAGCTTTTTAAAAATTGTACCTTCAGTTTAATTTCACTTAAGATATTAATAAAACACTAGTGCGGTAATAAATTTTAAAAAGCACTAGTGCTGTCAGCACTAAAGATCAGCATGACATTTGAAAGGAAGCCAAATCATAGTCATTATATAACAGTTGTAGATACAATATTATTAAGTTATTATTAAAGTAAATTCAGAGTCGTGACTATGAAATAGAAATTATTATAGTGTGTCTGAGGGGGTGGGGCTACAGCCCCTGGAATCGCCACTGAAATTGATCAATTGGAGAATATGGAGCAATGGCTGAGCCACCTCGATCACCTGACCTGATGAATCCGGATTATTTTGCGAACCTTCGACTTTTACCTTGTGGGCGGAGGAAACGGGAGGAGTTCTTTTTGAGGCAATAGAATTCCTACACAAATTTTTGCTAGTTCCGACTTATGCTGCCTCGACGGCTAAAAGCTGAATTTTATTTAGAATTTCTCGTAAACAGGTGATTTATATCCATGAAAGGGCTCCGCCTCATTTCTTCCCAATATTATACAAAATTAATCAATTGGAGGTGCAACAATGGCTGGGCCATCTCGATCACCTGACCTGAAGAATCCGGATTATTTTGCGAACTTTCGACTTTTACCTTGTGGGCGGAGTGGTTTTTTGAGTCACTAAAATCCCTACACGAATTTTTGCTAGTTCCGATTTGTGCTGCCAAGACGGCTAAAAGCTGAATTTTATTTAGAATTTCTCGTAAACAGTTGATTTATATCCATGAATTGGCTCCGCCTCATTTCGTCATATTACATAAAATTGATCAATTCGAAAAGGTGGAGCAATGGCTGGGCCACGTCGATCACCTGACCTGAAGAATCCGGATTATTTTTCCAACTTTCGACTTTTACCTTGTGGGCGGAAGAAAAGGGAGGAGTTCTTTTTGAGTCAATAAAATACCTACAAGAATTTTTGCTAGTTCCTATTTGTGCTGCCACGACGGCTAAAAGCTGAATTTTATATAGAATTTCTCGTAAACAAGTCATTTATATCCATGAAATGGCTCCGCCTCATTTCTTCCCAATATTACACAAAATCGATCACTGGCGGATCCAGGATTTTGATCTGGGGGGGCTGGGACATAAAAAGTTACATCGTTGTATCGACGTATCGAAGCTTCCAGGTTCTTCTGGAAGGAATTAATGTATTTTTGAAATATTTTATTTATAAATTTACAAAATTATAAAATATTATTTAGTTATTATTAAAATAAATTCAGAGTTGTGACGATGAAATAGAAATTATTGTACTGTGTCTGGGGGGAACTGCAGCCTCATAGCCCCCCTGGATTCACCACTGGGTGGTAGATATTGTCTTTTATAACTTAAACTCAAGAGAAAGATTGAAGGACCGAAAGAAAGAAGAAGAAACAAAAACTTCAGATACAGTTCTGTAACAATAGTATACGATGAAAACTTAGAGCACAACTTCAATTATTTTAAGAGTGAAAAATAAAAAAGTATTAAACAGTGAAAAATCTTGAATTGCAAGTATTTTCTAACGTTGTAGAAGTATTTTCTAACGTTTTTTACTCTTTAAGATATATTTATTTATAATTTTGATGAATTTGTTCAATAAGGTTCATAATCATAGCAGGCAAATAACTATAGCCAAATAATATTTAAATAAAAAGCAAAAGAATATTAATTCAACATGAACGCGACCTAATGAATCATCAAATCACCTTGGAGCTTAACTCTTGAAGCACAAGAGCTCTGTTATGAAAATCTTCATGCCATGATTTTTTCCTATTTTAATCTAGCTTAGAATTTTTGTACTAATCCGTAATACGCATAAATAACGCACAATGTTTCTCATTATTACATAATTTATTGGCAATGTATTCATAAAAACTACGAAATAAATATTGCATTATAAATAACATTGAGTTAAAAACGATATTTAATAATTTATTTAAATAAATAAAAGTATCACAATGAATTACATTCTCTTAAGAAGTGTTTCCAACTGACAGGTAATAAGTGTACTTCACTTATTTGCATTCACACAACTTTTGAAGTCCATATTTTTAATAGCCAGCTGGTTTAATAATTCTGTGCATTTATGGATGTTTTATAATATTTGAAAATTTTTTTATTTATTCTCTAAATTGTTTTTTTTTTAAACTTAGTAACTAGAAAAACAGTTTCAACTCAACTAAAGGCGGAACCCTTGCAAAGTGTTTGTATTATTCATAAAAGTAGTATTTAAAAGTGTAAAAGTATGCCTGGAACTAGTGAGTTTAGAAATGGAATAGCTAAAGGAAATTCACATGCTATTGGACATCTTCAAAAATATTTTCGCAAAATCTCAACCAAGTCACTAAAAATAACGAATTCCTTATTTCTTGGTACATATTGAACACACTGCTTAACCATAGTAAAAACTTATCTAACCTGATAAAAAATCAAACTTTTTAAGTCAGAATATGTTTTCCGAAGCTGTTCTACTAAAAAGTTAATGCAAGTTTCATGTTTCAATAAGAATTATCGTCAGTTCCAATTCTAGTCCTACACTTCTTTGGTTTGATAACTTCTATAAAATTGAAAACGAGACTTTTTATATTCAAATTAAAAATAAATTCGAAATACAAACAATTTTATACATTCATACACATACTTTTTAATTTATGTAACTGTTACATATTAAATGATTCTGAGCAAGACATTTTCCTATTTCGTCTATTAATGCTTTGTTTCATTACAGCTGTTTTTCGCCTATTTTTATTGTTTACTTTTTTCCTAAAATTGATTTCTTAAACGCACTTTCTAACAAAATATTGGTACAATTATGTAGATAAAATCTTAACAAAATGTTCCAATTTCAGCAAAGGCAAGACATTACATTTTCCACATGTTTCCACATTTTATCAACCAGATCTTAACAGTTTTAAACAATTGTTTATTAAGTTTTTTTCACAATTTTAGTTGCAGAAGATGAGACTTTGGATTTTTTTTTCTTTAGAGATTTATACTTTATAGTACAATTCGAACTGTATCCATACAATTCTTGCAATTCTATGCTTATGTTCTTAATTAGACGATTGGACTCTCGAACCGCATCTTGGAATTTGATCATTTGTACTTTTTTCTTCTTCACACCTGGTTTGTGAATTAGAAAAGCGTTGTCCAAGACGTGGAAATCATAATCCATTACACACATTGTATAAGCCTGAAAAATATTTCACTTATTAAAACACGTAATTAATAATAACTTATTAATTAGTGTTGCAAAAAGCGTGTCATTTGCAGACTCAATGTGTCAGTAGTAGTTTCCAAATCTGTGTTTTTTAATTAGAGCTTATTGAAAAACATTATTGTGACTTCATACCTGTATCATTTTATTATTTTGCCCTTCCCAAGTCATGCGTTCGTCCCACAAAGGTTCCTTTTGGGTGCATACGAAAAACGGTTCCCAAACCATATATCTTCCTATTCTTTTACCGACTGAAAATACTCCTAAACCTTCAGTTTCATTGGACTTTACCCATTTTTCGCCCTCCACTACCTGCAAAGTACTTCTAGAGCAATTGACTTTAAGGTATTTCATCAAGACCAGCAAATATGCGATTCAGTATATGAAATATTTGTAGGAAGCTTCGCATGAAAGAAATCGTGTATCGCGGAGAAGAGAGATTCATTTGGTGATAGAGATATTTAAATAGTAAAAAATGTTGGCGGTTCAATTGAATTAGAAAAAAGTACATTAATATAATCAAAAAATATAAAACGTAGAACATTTCCAAAAAACGTAGTTTAAGAGAGAAAATTATTTAAAAAAAAAACACTTCGAATAGTTGTAATGAAACGAAAACGCAGCGATGCTTTTTTGCAAAGACTTATTTTAACTTACCCTATGACACACCATGCAGACAGACTCATGAAAAATGATGGCTGTTTTATTCTTCAACATTCTCAGCAAAACAGTTTTATTTTCAGGAACAAGTTGGTTCTCCATTACCTCAAATATTGGTAGCACAAAGACATTTTTATTTTCTGTTCGAAATAGATCCATGGTTTCTTGGACAAAGTTTAAAAAAAGCGAGATAAAATTTCTCGTCGGATACAATTCAATGTCACTGGGGAAGACGAAGTAGGTTTGAGCTGCTAGTTTAGCGACATTTCGCACTACATTAATTGGATATAATAATCCGTGTTTTGCTTTGTACATATCGTTATCGTTCACTTCCTGCCATGGCGGCGACATTGAGCAATCATATTCATCTTTGTAAGCATCTATAAGTCTTGTTCGGTTCTGACAATAAAAACAACATCAACATTTTCGTTGTAAAATATGTTTACTAATAGTTTAGGAAGTGGTGGTTAGGAGAAGGTGTGCTTACCTTGCTTTTCGGCATGTGATCTTCCTCAAACACAATATGAAAACTTACTAATTTTCTTATAAGTTCAGACTCGCAATTTCGCAAATAAGCAATTGCATCTATGGTAGGAAAGAAATCAATTCCCGGAGCGTATAGGGCTATACTGATTGGGCCTCTCCAACGATCCACTAAAGGAATAATATTGTCCAGAAATCTAAAAATTTATAATTTAAAATTATTACCTCCGTACTGTCGTATTAAGTCCGTACTCAAAAATGATGAATAATGATTCAAGATTCAAGTTCATGTTGCGTGGTGTTGCAAACAATCACAAATACTACTGTTAAATCGTGTTATTTTTTAAATAGTTAACTAATTCTCTTTTAAATTTTCATTAATAAATGTCTTTTGTGTATTGAATTTAATTAAAAAAAAGCCTAACTCAAGAAACACACAAAATGATCCTAACTGAATTGAACAACTGCATCACAAATGGCAGAATCCCAAAATCATGGAAAAACGGCTTAATAATCCCTATACCCAAAAATGGACTGGACAATACACAACCGAGCAATTACAGACCAATTACACTACTACCAGTACTTAGCAAGGTTTTTGAGTACATAATAGGGCAGCGACTCGGAAAACTGGTCGGAAAGTACATACCATCGCATCAGTTCGGATTCAAACATCAGCACTCGACTATTCACCCACTCTTCACTCTGACTAACAATATACAAACAACCCACCTAACTGACAGAAAGACAGCTTGCCTGTTTATGGACATTAACAAAGCTTTTGATAGTGTTTGGCATAGAGGCTTACTATACAAACTATACAAACTACACACACCAACATATCTACTACACACCATAAAGAACTTACTAGAAAACAGACAACTACAAGTACGAATTGACAAAACACTGTCATTTTCTTTTTCCCCTGAACAAGGGCTCCCTCAAGGATCCCCGCTCTCACCGTTTCTCTACAATATATACTGCCATGACATATACAATTACAACTTACCAGACAAAAATCAAATCGACAGATCGGCATACATATTACAATACGCAGACGACACGGCACTTATTGTACATGACAAAACTACTGAGAGAGCAGCTCAAAGACTCCAAACACTAACAAACAACACAATGACATGGTTTTATAAATGGAGACTAACACCAAACGCGTCAAAAAACCAACTTCTGCTCACAAACCACAGACTCAACGCTGACTCCCCTACAATAACTGCAGACGGCCAAACGACACAACCAAAAAACGACGTAAAATACCTTGGAATCACAATTGACCACAAACTTAAATTCACTAAACACATACGAAACATCAGGGCAGAAACAATAAAGAGAACAAAACACTTCCGATCACTAACCTACAAAGACAGAGGAATCAGCACAAACACCGCCACCAAAATATATAAAGCTATTTGTAGACCCTTGCTAGACTTTGGACATATACTCATGACCAACGGAACAGAAAGGACAAAACGTTATACACAAACAACAGAACAAATTGCACTAAGACTAATAACACGAATAAGACACCCCCAAACCCACTACACAACCCCCCCACCCAACTACTATACGAACGCACAAACATGACAAAGATCTCGGAAAGACTCATACAGCTACAGACAAAATGGACAAACAACCCCTACAACTGGACCATACTGAATCCCCTTTGCCTTACAAGACCAACCAGACAATCCCGCTTCCGTTTCCCTACATTAACGCTACTCGAACACTTACAAACGCAACTGACTAGTGGACAATAAAATAATCTCTTCTTGCCACTGAAATTTTATTTAATAATATCGTTAACCTAGATTAAGAGAATTTTCATATTTGTTTTTTTATTTAGATTAAGACTACATGTATTAAACAAGGGCAGAAAGACCGATAGGTCGATAGCCTTTTTTAGAAATAAAGATGTTTACTACTACTAAAAAATCATTTTGTATTTCAAATGCTCATTATGTCGCTCCTGATTTTCCAACAACATTTTTGGTTAGTTCTTAACTCAATGAGAAGACATGATAGTTTAATAAATATTGGAAAAACGACCGCAGACATAGATTGTTTGAAGAGCTTTATCACACCTTTATAAATACCTAAAGTAAAATTCATGGATTTGAGTGAAAATGATCCGGAACTATAAATATTTGATAGATTTGTAGGGAAATTTAAAGCGACTTCTATACATTAGCAATTTTCCAATTTAGAGCTAAAAATTTTTTGCACGCTGAAAAAAATGGAATGAAGAATGAAAACAGAATAGAAAGATTTTTAGTAAGAAACTCGCCAAGGTGCAAAATTAAATCGAATATAATCCCAACATTTCTATGACCAGGATGGCGATACGTAGCCAAAATTACTATGCAATTGAAATAGGACCCAATCACTGATGTCTACGGCCTGGGTGTCAGGGACGAGAAATAAGTGAAAGAAATATAAAAGCATCTTTTCATAGTCTATACTGTCTTTGACCTACCTAAAAATCTTATAACAAATACTTATAATCATCATGTCTCGAGTAGAGTAGTGATAAATGCAAATTAATATTTATTGTATAAGAAATCGTCTCCAGAGGTTTCAATGTGAAATATCTTGAAAACGGTGAGAGATATAAACTTGGAACAAGTACACATATTTTGTTTACAAAATATGGTAGAACGAAACATGGCTAACGAAAAAGCTATATTTTAAAACCCAAAAAATGTTTTAAAGTCTCCAGACTATAGCAGCTAGCGCTCTCTGAGGACCACCCTGTATATATTTTTATGATGAAACCAACAGATTACAACTTACAACTTGGCCATTAAAGTTAAAGCTTAAGAAAAGAATCAAAAGAACCAGCTAATCTAAAATAGATAATAAAAAAGGAAATATTCGAACACTTCAAAGGCCAAAGAAAAGACATCCATTAGACTATGTAACATGTATAGAAATGAAAATGTTAGGAATGAAGGGATGGACGTAAATATATGGATGTTTCTGAAGAAACAAAAGAAAAAGTCTGCTTTTATGACAAATAATTTATTAGCAGTAAGGGATCAAAAAAGAAAATAAAAAATCAATATTATCAGATGTAACTCTTCTAACTGTATATATACATTTTTAAAAAATCTGAAAAGCAAAGACTGACAAAAAAGTAATTCAAAGAACTGGAGGGTGAACAAGGGCTCCCTCAAGGATCCCCGCTCTCACCGTTTCTCTACAATATATACTGCCATGACATATACAATTACAACTTACCAGACAAAAATCAAATCGACAGATCGGCATACATATTACAATACGCAGACGACACGGCACTTATTGTACATGACAAAACTACTGAGAGAGCAGCTCAAAGACTCCAAACACTAACAAACAACACAATGACATGGTTTTATAAATGGAGACTAACACCAAACGCGAAAAAAAAACAACTTCTGCTCACAAACCACAGACTCAACGCTGACTCCCCTACAATAAATGCAGACGGCCAAACGACACAACCAAAAAACGACGTAAAATACCTTGGAATCACAATTGACCACAAACTTAAATTCACTAAACACATACGAAACATCAGGGCAGAAACAATAAAGAGAACAAAACACTTCCGATCACTAACCTACAAAGGCAGAGGAATTAGCACAAATTCCGCCACCAAAATATATAAAGCTATTTGTAGACCCTTGCTAGACTTTGGACATATACTCATGACCAACGGAACAGAAAGGACAAAACGTTATATACAAACAACAGAATAAATTGCACTAAGACTAATAACACGAATAAGACACCCCCAAAACCCACTACACAACCCCCCCACCCAACTACTATACGAACGCACAAACATGACAAAGATTTCGGAAAGACTCATACATATAGAGACAAAATGGACAAACAACCCCTACAACTGAACCATACTGAATCCCCTTTGTCTCACAAGACCAACCAGACAATCCCGCTTCCGTTTCCCTACATCAACGCTACTCGAACACTTACAAACGCAACTGACTGGTGGACAATAAAATAATTTGTTCTTGTCATTAGAATTTTATTTAATAATATTGTTAACCTAGAATAAGAGAATTTTAATATTTGTTTTTTATTTAGATTAATACTACATGTATTAAACAAGGGCAGAAAGACCGATAGGTCGATAGCCTTTTTTAGAAATAAAGATGTTTACTACTACTACATAACAGAAATATAATAGAGAAACAACTAAAGAGAAGGAAATAATATGCTCGCAGCATTTAACACTATTGAAGGTGAACTCGAATAACATGAAGAAGCATGAGTTAAGTCACGGTCTTGTATCACCTCTACTGACCTGAACAGATGCTGAGTCCGTTTTCTTTCTTTAGACAAAACCATGCGCGAGAACATTGCAAGATAATTATCATTAATTCATTCTTAATTTGTACTTCTAACCAATTTACTTCTGTACCAATTTAAATTGTAGTTTTTAAAAACGGTCTTACCATATTCAAATACTTAACTCATATAAAGTTTAAAAAAACAAAGTTTGACGACAAAGACGTTAAAATAATAGAACGAAAAACGATGGAAATAGTAACCAAAATTTAACACTAATTAAACTGAGACTTTAACATTAATTGATCCTTTTTAGATCATAATGACAGTATACGAAGTATAAAGAAAGATATTCCAATATATCAACCAATACGTAGACGATATTCTACTTCTACTCAATAGGCAGTAAAAGCGATATATCTGATATAATGGAATTTTTATAAACATCACTCTGTTCAAAGGATTATCTAGATTAGATTCCTAGAAAATGTTAATTAATTAGAAATGCGAGCGTCTAGATTAAGGCTCAGAATGTGAACCAGGAACGAAATGCATAAGCAAGGATTTACGATGCAAAAAGATGGCAAAAATAAACAACAGGTTGGGGAAAACAACAAGACTTTATTATAATTTATTACTATTTAAAAATATTCTGAGGAGGAAAGAAATAACAAGGGGAAAACACTGGCAGTGTACAAAACTCTTAACACACCAGTCCTTATGTATGGATGTGAAAGCTGCATCTTTTGCAAACAACAAAAAGGTAAAATACAAGCTGCTGAAATGAAGAGAGTCTTGAGAAGAATCAGAAAAGTGACAAATAAAGATAATTTACGTAAAGAGGTAATAAAGAAAATGTTGAAGTAGAACCAGTTCTTGAAAGCTTATAGAGACAACAGCTAAGATGATTTACATTAAATTAACAAAACAAATTATGACAAATATAGGCAAAACCGTTATGTATATAACAGTTTAGGCTATATCTGGCGAATTAGGCATTTATTTTCCTGCTATTATTAATTTTTTGATTTGCTACTGTTCTTTTGATTGTGGCTAAGCTTTGATAGCCGATGTTTTTTGTGCCAACTCAGTAAGTCAGCCAAATGTACGTTACCGAATGCCTGCCTGACATCTACAAAAGCCATAAAGTCCATTTGATGATTTTTATTATATTTGTTATTTCCCTTAGTATAGATATTTCATCAGTTGTTCATCTATTATCTCGAAAATCTTGTTCCTCATTTATACCAGTCATAGCAATTTTAATACTGGTCTTGAATATTGGAATGGAGATGCATTTTTTGGAGAAAGATGATATTATTTGAAGTTAACAAAATTTTGCTGGGATTTATTTTTAGTTCGCTAATAAGCAAGGCACCCCACGCTTAAGTAACTCGTTTCGTTCATACGCTTTCTCAGTTTTAAAATTTTCGGTTTGTATATCGTAAATTGTCGTCAATAAAATTCAAATTATGAATTCAGATTCAAGGCTGATCATATTCCTAGTATCAAATGGATCATTATTGATACAAGTTCATGATACTAGTTATTATCATAATAATATACACGGATAAACATACACCGATCTAGGCACAAGCATATCACAAGATGGATTATGGATGCAGCAATCAAATAAAGGAACACTAATGGAATAAACGCAAATGGTTTATTAAATAATATACTATGGGAGAAAGACATAAATATAATAATAATAATAATAATAATATACAGGGTGTTTGGTAAGTAGACGCATTCCTTGCAGGGGGTGATAGTGCAAGTAATTTGCTTATATTTCGTTAATAGACCATGTTCCGAAAACGCCTAGTTTCCAATCTACATGCTGTTAAATTTTTAATTACAGCAACGTAACATTTTTTTAATTTAAAATTATCTACAGACGTGCCTGTGCCTACGCCCCTGGTGAAGCTAAAAACAAAATTTTTATCACAAAACATGTGCTGTTGTTAAGTGCCTAAGCCTGTAAAATTTCAATAAGCTATTCCAAGCGGTTTCCGCAATATTAATAAATAACGTTTTTAATTAAAATTTTAACACCCTGTAGATCGGAAACCAATAGTTTTCGGAACATGGTCTATTAACGAAATATATCCGAAATTACTTGCACTATCGCCCCCTGCAAGGAATGCATCTACTTATAAATACCCTGGCCAATCAGAAAAGAAAAAATTAATAGCAGCCCAACACAGATGGGACTTCTGAATAAGAGCGAGAAGAAGGTCAAGAATAGAAAAAAATATATTAGGTTGGAGCGAAGAGAACAACTAATATGGTTTGGACATATGCCTACAAAGAATGCTGCAGAAAAATGAAAACGACAAACCCAGAAAAAGATGACAGTGGATATAATTAAAATATCAAAGAACGAGGTTTAGATGTTAACTGGCACATCAACAGAAAGCAGTAGATATCGGAAATTGGAAAATATGAAACATTGCAAACCGATATATACCTATAAAATTTTTCAAAAAGTGGTTCTCCGGGTTAGGAATGCCAAAATTCAAGCGTTATTAGTATTAACCAAGAATGCCAAAATCCCTGATTCGTATCTCCTTCCACGCAAGATTATATTTGATTAGATTGTCACGTTCTATGGATTCCAATAGGATCATCGATTTTCATTGTTGTCTGATTAAGTCTGCATAACGTTTACTAATATTTGCTCAATTAGGGTATAAATATTTGAACAATAACAATATTACTTATCACAACGATATCGTGCATATTCTCTTCATAAGCCGCGCTCAAATCTTCATTAAACCAATGACGTAGACTGGACCAACAGTAAACCTAAGTTCTAAAATTCATTCTTACTGGCAGAAAAATAATAAAACAATTGTACCTCCATGGAAATATGATGATTAAAGATTAAAGACAGCCGTCATTTTCCGAGAAAATTAATCCCTAAAATAATACACTTGAAAAGTAATCGCAGTTCTTTGATTTACACAGCACTTAAACTGTTTAATGTTATTTGTTTTTGCTGAATAGAACAAAAAGTCAAACAATTTTGGGGCTTAGGTGTCTTAGTTGAATGCACTGTTTTTTATAAGGACAAGTTGTAAACATGCTTCAATGCGCCAGAAAAAGAACTTCTGCAAACTTTTGTTACATACATATATAATATATATACAGTGTGTCCAGTATAAAATGATGTTCATGGGGATATTGGAAACCGTTAGAGTTACAGGGTGAACCAAATGGGGAAAAAGTTGCGCAATCAAGTGCCTATAAATAATCTGTCATCAACTTCTTTGAACTCGGAATAGCAACGGATATACAGGGAAAAAAGTGCGTTTTATAAAATCTTTTATATCGTGTTTATTTTAAAAGATACAATAACGAAATTTTCAGGGTGGGGGTAAGAAATGAGCGTAAATTTGAAAATAAAGTAAAAAATAATCTATGCCCACTATGTTCAATGAGGCCGAAGTCAACTTTTGTTTTTCTTATGGGCGCCATATTGAATTTCTGCATTTTTAAATTCCCTTTTAAATATGCTCTTCAACCATGTATAACATGTTTATGTTCGGTCAAGATAAATAATTACAATTAACAAAATTAAGATTTAATGGTAGTAGGCATTGATATTTCTATTAATTATTACTTTAAATTATTATTGATCATACATCGAACACTGCAAAAGAACAAGTAACATTTTAGGATTAAAGTAGGTGTTCAAATAAGCCACCGTTTTCTCGCACGCACAACATACATCGTTTCATTACTGCTTCACATGATTTTCTGATCATTTCTGGGGGTATTCTGTTAACAGCGTGTCTCAGCTCCTCTTCGGTTTCGTATGATCTACAGTGTACCACATTTGTGAGGAAACCCCATGCAAAAAAAACAAGCGGTGTTATGTCAGGGGATCTCGCAGGCCATCTTACTGGTCTTTCTTAAGATACAAGGTTGTCTTTCAGACGCCTAAACATAGTTCTACCAGATTGTCGCCTTTCTGGATATTTATTTAAATACACATTTCTTCAGCTTTCGCTTCATTTCGACGACAGAGAATAAAACACTCCAACATATCGTATTTTTCATAATTTGAAACGTTATTCATTTTGAAACACACAATTAATTACTAACACTTGACACTGACAATAAATTCTACTTTGACAGTTACCTAGGTAATTAAAACAGACAACGAACGTCACTATGGGGAAATTGAAGAGAAATATCAATGCCTACTACCATAAAATCTTAATTTTGTTAATTTTAATTATTTATCTTGACCGAACATAAACATGTTATACATGGTTGAAGAGCATATTTAAAGGGGAATTTAAAATGCAGAAATTCAATATGGCGCCCATAAGAAAAACAAAAGTTGACTTCGGCCTCATTGAACATAGTGGGCCTAGATTATTTTTTACTTTATTTTCAAATTAACGCTCATTTCTTACCCCCACCCTGAAAATTTCGTTATTGTATCTTTTATAATAAACACGATATAAAGGATTTTATAAAACGCACTTTTTTCTTTTTTTCCCTGTATATCCGTTGCTATTCCGAGTTCAAAGAAGTTGATGACAGATTATTTATAGGCACTTGATTGCGCAACTTTTTCCCCATTTGGTCCACCCTGTAACTCTAACGGTTTCCAATATCCCCATGTACATCATTTTATACTGGTCACACTGGATATATATATATATATATATATATATATATATATATATATATATATATATATATATATATATATATATATATATATATATATATATATATATATATATCAGTGTGACCAGTATAAAATGATGTACATGGGGATATTGGAAACCGTTAGAGTTATAGGGTGGACAAATGGGGAAAAAGTTGCGCAATCAAGTGCCTATAAATAATCTGTCATCAACTTCTTTGAACTCGGAATAGCAACGGATATACAGGGAAAAAAAGAAAAAAGTGCGTTTTATAAAATCCTTGATATCGTGTTTATTATAAAAGATACAATAACGAAATTTTCAGGGTGGGGGTAAGAAATGAGCGTTAATTTGAAAATAAAGTAAAAAATAATCTAGGCCCACTATGTTCAATGAGGCCGAAGTCAACTTTTGTTTTTCTTATGGGCGCCATATTGAATTTCTGCATTTTTAAATTCCCCTTTAAATATGCTCGTCAACCATGTATAACATGTTTATGTTCGGTCAAGATAAATAGTTAAAATTAACAAAATTAAGATTTTATGGTAGTAGGCATTGATATTTCTCTTCAATTTCCCCATAGTGACGTTTGTGGTCTGTTTTAATTACCTAGGTAACTGTCAAAGTAGAATTTATTGTCAGTGTCAAGTGTTTGTAATTAATTGTGTGTTTCAAAAAGAATCACTTTTCAAATTATGAAAAATACGATATGTTGGAGTGTTTTATTCTCTGCGTCGAAATGAAGCGAAAGCTGAAAAAATGTATTTAAGTAAATATCCAGAAAGGCGACAACCTGGTAGAACCAGAGATTAGTTGACTAATCAACTAATCTCTGATAGAACTATGTTTAGGCGTCTGAAAGACAACCTTGTAGCTTTCTAGAGTTTTGCCAAGGTAAAGATAAACAAACTTCCAGACCAAAAAAAAAAAAAATTTGGTAATGCAAAGTGTGGTTGAGACACCTCGTACGTCTTTACGTCAACTTGAAGCCACAACAGGTGTTGCGCGGTCAACGGCGAATAGTATTTTAAAGCGTCATAAATATCACCCCTATCGTGAACGGCCCTGCCAGGGACTCCAGAATGGCGATGCGATTAGAAGAATGGCATTTTGTCAGTGGTTTATTCAAAGAAATAACGAGACACCAAACTTTTCTTTAAAAGTCCTTTGGTCAGATGAAACCCAATTTACTAAATGTGAACTTCGGCCTCATTGAACATAGTGGGCCTAGATTATTTTTTACTTTATTTTCAAATTAACGCTCATTTCTTACCCCCACCCTGAAAATTTCGTTATTGTATCTTTTATAATAAACACGATATCAAGGATTTTATAAAACGCACTTTTTTCTTTTTTTCCCTGTATATCCGTTGCTATTCCGAGTTCAAAGAAGTTGATGACAGATTATTTATAGGCACTTGATTGCGCAACTTTTTCCCCATTTAGTCCACTCTGTATCTTTAACGGTTTCCAATATCCCCATGTACATCATTTTATACTGGACACACTGTATATATATTCTTTCTTTTATACCGTTTTACTTTATTGGTATTTATGGTGCATGTCGTCAATAAATGAGTATATCGATCTTTCAAAGTTTCATTATGCAAGCAAAAAGTATTTTTTATTATTTTGTTATATATAATACTCTTAACGGTTCTTACTCACCTGTAATCGCCAGGAGCAGACAGAGTTATACTTTCGGTGCATTTAAACTTCGTTTCAGCTTGAACGAAGTTATAAATGGCATAATATTTTCCTCTTTGCTGTACAACTTTTTCACTATAACTAGTATCACAGGAAAATTGAGAGCTTAAGGCTAAATTCGCTTCTGAAGCATCGTATAGAGCTAAATTTACACCTTTTTCGTGAGTGGATGATCCTACCACATCTCCCGAGCGAGAGCCCCTCCCTGGTACTTTCACTTGCTGTTCTTGCCAATCACTATCAAAAAAAACACAAAATAAGACAAAATATGTTTAAAAATCTGTAAATTTTTCTGATAAAATTAAGTTCAATTCTATAAGGGGTTTTTGTCAGAGTGACTTCGAAAAATATGTAGAAAATCTAATACAGACAGCTGAAGTCAAAATACGATGATTCAAAATAATTTTCTTTTAAATTTGTTTTTTCTTTCAATTAATAGTTTTGAATTCTTAAGCAAAAGAATGTACTTTAACAAAGTTTCATAGTGGCAGATTTAGGGGAACAATAATTCGGAATCTTCTTACATTTTTCATGTTTGATGTAGCAACCAACAGATATCAAAATAATATAACTTTTTTGCTTTTTGATATGAAAGAAATTCAGAGCAAGTTTACACCCGAGTTCGTTTTGCGTAAACCAATTAATTTTTCTTCTTTCAAGTTTTCATCGGCTACTTGTCTTAAGATATTCCGAGTTATAGAAATAACAAAGCAATATAAAAGGCTTATTAAATTCATAAACGTAACAACAATTAATACGGCCAATAAAATATTTGCTAATCTTTGGATCTATTGCATTCTCACGAATATTTACGTCCATTCCTGGAAATTTATTGGAATTTTTATTACTGCATTAAATTGGACATTCCTCGAGGTATTTGTCACGTCTGTTCGGCCAGTTTTTACGCAATTCAAATTTTCAGCCCCCAAACTATTAATATTTTTGCTTCTATTATCTGAGTTAATCAAAAGACTACTCACTATAGTCAAACGGCTCAAACTTTTGGAGATTACCTGGACCCTATAGTTCCAAAAATACACTATCAAAGTGGTTAAATACCTTAGAAAAAATTTAACTCTTGAAAATTCCTGATGGAACTTGATTTGTGTCAAGATTCTTCTTTTTACTCCAAACTCAAAAAAAATTGATAGATTCAAGTCAGAAAACCGTGGAGGTTAATTTTCAACTACTTCAATTCATACAATAAAAATTATGAATTTTTAAACATTAAGCCCTTTTCAAAGCATCCGAGTATTGAGTGTTGAATGTTGAAGATTCTCTTATATTATATACATTTAAACGATGTATATGTGGTATTCCTAATATTTTTGTATTTGAAGGCTCTGCAAATAAATAATAACATAATAAAACGGATTTTAGGTTCCAGCGATTTATGAGTCGCACCGCCGATTGAAGACATAATTCAATATACTTATTGAACATTGAAGAATTTACTTGAATTTAATTGATTTTCCGTTCTTCCATAAATTGAAATTGCATCTCTATTATCTTTATTTTAATTACAAATCATTTGTAATTAAAATACATATTTTTTTATTTTAGTCTCTTCCGAAATTTTTCCCTTCCTTTTACTACGGAACTAATCGATGTTTTTATAATAATTTTATGATTCATTCAAATGAATTTTTTTCACTTTTGCACCTTTTATTAGCCAATTTTTGTTTTCAAATACCACAAAATCCAATCATAAATTTACTCCGAAAGTAGAAATTCAACAGTTCAGATAGTCTTTCTTAAAATAGCTACAACCTCTTAATTAATCGGTTTAAAAGTAGTTATTTATATGATTTTGTTTATTTCTTCTTCTTACAGTGCCTATCCGTTCCGGATGTTGGCTATCATGTTGGCAATTCGAACTTTGTTAACAGCGGCGCGGAATAGCTGAGTGGTTAATTTTTTCAACCACGATATTCTTCTTCTGCCCACTCCTCTAGTTCCATATACCTTGCCTTGTAGGGTCTTCTGCAAAAGGACATATTTGCTCTCATTGCGCATTATATGTCCCAGATATTGTAACTTTCGAGTCTTAACTGTATTCAGGACTTCCTTTTCCTTTCCCATCTTCAGCACCTCCGAATTGGTCATTCTCTCTGTCCAAGGTATCCTCGAGTTTTTTGGAGGAGGCCTCCGAAAGCGTCCGTCGTAAAAAAAAGGGTCGAAAACACGTAGCATCGCAAAACGCAAATTTTCGTTGCCAGCTGTAAGTCGTCGCTGGTAAAGACTTTTTTCATGTTCTGGCTTTTTCAATACGCGTTCTGATTTCCACAGAATGGTCCCAGTATTTGTTCACTTTCTCTAAAGGAGCTCCGTCTACCAATAAAGTACCGCAGGTGTTTTGGTTTTTACTTATTATCATGAACTTTGTTTTGTTGGTCTTTATTTCCAAACCATATTGTCGACTGTATGATGTAACACTGTCCATAAAGAGTTGAAGGAAGCTAGGTTGCCAGCAAAAATACCGGTATCATCCGCGTACCTTACGTTATTCAATCGTTCTCCATTTAGCAGGATTCCGGCTTCAGTATCCTGCAGGGCTTCTCTGAAGATGCCTTCCGAGCACAGTTTGAAAATTACAGGAGACAGTATGCATCCCTGTCTCACATCACTCAATATTTGTATCTCCCTCGTTGTCTCTCTGTCTATCCTAACACAAGCCCTCTGATTCCAGTAAAGATTTCTGATGATTTTGAGGTCCTTCCCATCCAGGCCAGCTTTTTGCAGAACATCCATCATTTTCGTGTGTCACACTTGGTCAAACGCCTTCCTGTAATCCACGAAACATGCGTATACATCGCAGTTTACATCCCTAAAATAGAGCCTCTCTAGTCCCTACTGCCCTTCTAAAGCCTACTGCCCTTCTGAATTGGTTCTCAGACATCTGTTCCTCACACAATTTAAAATTTCTACTGTGAATTATCTTCAGGAATATCTTCAGTAGATGACTCATCAAGCTTATTGTACGAAACTAGCTACATTTCCTAGCATTAGGCTTTTTGGAGAGGGTAACAAATTCAGATTTGAGGCATTCAGTGGGTATGACACCCGTATCATAGATCACATTGAACAGATTTGTAAGCCACTCTAGATTCTTCCCCTCGATCAACTTATCTCAGCCGGAACTCCATAGGGACCCAAAGCCTTTTGATATTTAGCATTTTTCAGAACTGCCTGTACTTCTCCTTCTAAGATTGGGGGACCATCTGTTTTATCAATATTGGGTGGCACCGTTCTCATGTCATCAGTTGTTTGTCAGTCAAACAGTTGTTTAATGTACTCTTCCCAGGTTTGCTTAATTTCCGACTTCCTTACTATAACTCGACTTTGGTTATCCTTAAGTAGTTTAACTGTTCTTCTTTTAACTGTTCCCGTCATTTCTCTTACCTTCTTGTGCAGATTAAAGCTATCAAATTTGGCTTGGCATTCTTCGATTTCTACACATTTTTCCAGTTTCTCTTTTTCCTTAGCTGTTCTTATTTTCGCCCTTATTTCTCTCTGTATGTTCATGTATTCTCTCGCTTTATTTTTAAACAATATTCTTTTTTTCATCAGTTCCAGGATCTCGTCTGTCATCCAAGATTTTTTCCTCTGTTTGAGAGACTTTAAGTACTTTTCTTTGACTTTATGTATACTTCCCTGAAGCATTTTTAGTCCTTTTTCTGCATCTCCATGGTTTTCCTGCTCTTCAGTCCCTCTGTCAAAGTTCTTTCCTTACCAACTTGTTTGTGGATGTGTCGATTAGTCTTCTGGAATGATATCTCCCTATATGTTTTTTTCTCTACTATCTTCAGCCGGGTTCTCATTCTTCTATTTACGGGTATGATCCGATGACTTGAACATCTTCTGCTCCTGGATAGGTTTTATGTTCTGATGCTGTATCTAAATCTCTTATTAATGAGTACGAAGCCTATTTGATTCCTAGTTTTCCATCATTCGATTCCACGTGTACAATCTTCTAGGATGGTGTTGAAAGAAATGTATTGGTTACAATCAGATCATGTCCGCGGCGAATGTACTCAGAGTATCGCCACGCTCATTTCTCTCGCCAGTCCAAAGTCCCCAATGTGTTCTCCAGTTCTTCCTTTCCAAGCTTGGCGTTGAAATCAGCCATAATAACTATTATATCATGCTGTGGCACGGCTTTAATGATATCTGATATTTGCTTATAGAACTGGTCTACGTCCTCGTTGCTGTAGTCTGTAGTAGGGGCATAAATTTGGATGAGATTGACATTTACGGGCCTTGCATTGATTTGTAAAGAGCTATCCTTTCCGACATTCGTCCAAAGTTGGGCCCATTTATTTGGTTGGCTAACAGTTTGAATATAAAATAATATATATTTCCAGTAGTTTAGCACCAAACCTTTCTTAAAAATGTATGCCTGTCGCACAGTGTCTAATTGCAATTTTGTGTTTTACTTGTATTTGTATTGTTCAACTCGCAATAGTATTTTTAGTTATTAATTATACGAGTAACTTGTAAATTTGCTTACACCAATTGTTTCTTATTATTTATTCAAATAAGTATCACTACTCTGATTAACAACGATTTAAGAATTAGTTGATTTATGGGCTTTTCATATTTCAATGAAAATAAAACAACTTTCAAACTTTTTCAGATTTGTTGATCCTTTTTTGAGGCGACTGTTTTGTAATATATTCACAACAGTAAAACGAATTACCTTGAAACGCATATAAATCCGATTCAAAGAACTAAGGTAATGTTTATTTTAACGCATATATTTTACGTAAGTATACTTTATATACTTTTATTACGTAAAAAGATGTTTCGTTCAGAAAGCAATTCGTGTAAAAGAAAATATAATGATAGGAAACTGAATATAGAATCAAACAAAAAATTGACAATTTAAATAGCGAGCGAGAGCAAGATTCCATAAAACACATATAGTGATGAGAGAATACATTTAAAATTAAACAATATGAGTGTAGCGTCTGATGTGATTAAAAGCGGGCAAATAATATTTCGATAGAAATCATGAAAACAATTCTCTTGAAACCATTGAGTAGTTGTTTGAAAACAAGTACTTAAGCAATAACACTTCTTGTAAAATATAAAATAATTAAAACTTCAATACCAGTATAATTCAATATGTGCTCAATGTCTTCTTCTATAACTGCGAATATCAACAGAATTGTAAAAATGAAGGTACTATTAAGGAAGTATTTATAAGAAGCAGCAGCAGTAGAAATTTATATAAATTCTTTCACTCACCTACAAGCTTGTACAAACTCAGAGTTCCGTTCAAGCGATTTCTCATATGCATCAGTAACAGATGTAGATACGGTAAATCATGCAAAACTGCGAAATAAAAAGCGGTCACTACACATCCTAGAATAATATAGAATAAACCGGAAAGATCGCGCCACTTTTCGCAATACAGCCATGTTGTTATTTCGGCAAAATCATTCTACAGACGGCCTGGTGTAGTTAATTGATCACACCTTGCGTTGATGCCAATCCCTGCTGTCTAAGATAAGTTAATCCCTTAATTACATTGTCATTTCTGCTATTATTTTACCACATTTGGATACCGACTGATTAGGCACGTGATAAATCTGAAACAAGAGATAATAAATTCAGTAATTAAGTCATTAATGGCATCAGAATAGGCCCCTAGGGATTAGTACTATGAACAAATAGGGATAGAACCTACTAGTACATATAGGGCTTAAAGTAGAAAATTGCTGTAAATATATATATGGGGTTCAAGTAAAATATTAAAGCCAATCAAGAAAGCCATATAGCTTTGTGGTTGATAAAATTTTACGATGAGCAATTTGAAACGAAACTAATATAAACTTTTTACATTTGACTGAATTAACAATAATTAATTGAAACCAAAAAGACAAATAGTATTATAATTCTGTTTTTTACTGATAACAATATTAAGCCAAATGTTGGATGATAATGAAATGTAATGAGAAACAACAGACATTAAGTACATTTAAAGCATTCAAAAAATAGTAATTAAATATGAAAGTAACTTTATTTAAAGTAAAAATTAATATTCTAAGATTGCACGTCGAACAGTCCACTAAATCCACTTGCTAAAAACACTTGAGCGCTATGAGAATTAGGTATGAGAGGTATCAAAGAAAAATATGAAAATTTGTCATTCAATATTGAAGATTACAAAGCTATATTTACATTGACAAAGCCGATAATACATTTGATCATCTGAATCGTGTTCAAATTTCTTATCAACATTTGCAGGTTAATTTCGAGCCTATTATATCGGTTTAGCGTGAAAATAACACTCCCTGCACTCCCTTTAACCCGGTCCTGAGTGTGTCTGAGATTAACACGTTTAAAAATCCGTACTACTTACCTACCTCCTACTACCAACTACTTATATCATGTACATGATACCAATTGCAAATATAAATGGTCCATTGGCTAGTGAACAAAATCTAAAACATTCATATATCAACTTTTTTTACGACATACCGAGTAAAACAAATGTTTCCAGTGGAAATTTCAAATTTTACACTTATCGAATAAACTTTTATTTTAGCTAGTGGCATTTTTATGCTCGATTGAAACATCGTGTAAAAAAAAGACAATTTGCCACTGATTTTATGCTGATTATTAATCGCTTAACGCTGAGGAATAAATAGGTAATTACTTCTGAAGTGTTTAAATTTTTAAAATGTTTGCAAATGCGTTTTTACTTTTTCTAAAGCATTGGCAGTTTCGTAATGATTTAAACAAAACTAAATAAATACTTTTATTTAACTAAACTTTCAAAAATTTGTATTTTAAAAATCGTGTTTAGGTAAAAAATACAACACATTAAAAATGTCTTTCAAATAAATAAAGCATTTTTATTATAACTGCTGTTAAAATTGTAAAAAAATTGTTTAACAGTTTCCAATATTTGGAGAAAACTAAAAAACACTTTTTTATCATGGTAATTGCGAATACCAAATGTAAAAAAGCTCATAACACAGCAGAATTAATATTTCATATCTTCACAGATTTTTTTACAATTTGACAGGATGTTTCATTTGAAATAATAAAATTTTTATGCCTTACAGAAAATTACAAGAAAAGAATTACAGAAAATATTTTGTATCACTTCATGTTCTGAGAAAATGTCACTTCAAAGTATTTAAATCGTTCTCGATATTATTTAGGCACAGTAAACAGATAGCAAAATAATGAATAAAACCTCCAGCAAAATAGAAAAACATAAACTGATTCGGTGAAGCCCTTTTAAAGCTTGCAACAATATTACAACATTTTTGGGAATACTGATAAACCTAAAACCATACTCTTGAATTCCAGGAAATATTTATGGCAGGCATTAATGAGTAGGCACAACTGAATATATTGTAAAACTGACACGGTTTAAACTGGAAATTTTAGGTATCAGAACTCATAAATAAGTAAACCTCAGATCTAGGACACATTGAAAAAACATTTGAAAAGATTTAATGATGATGTTTACAGTAAAGAAACCGAGCGCATTAAGCAGGTATGTTAAGACTATGGACTTAAAAACACTTAAAAGATAAGACGATATCAATTACAAAAAACTTCATGAAATAAATCGAGTTTTGATAAATTTAGCTCCGGCGCACAGTGTGAAAAAAATGTTTTTTCTTGTTCGTAAACCTAGTATCTCAAGATTGGGTCCACTGATTTGGATGAATTTTGGAAAAATACAATTTGGCGCGAGTATACTTGACGTAATGTGGAATAAGGGTACGTACACACCGCCGACCGAGCTGGACGATGCGATGCTGAAAGTGGCCGAGCGATGCGAGCGAGTTCAAGCGAGTGTGTATACAGTGTGTCCAGTATAAAATGATGTACATGGGGATATTGGAAACCGTTAAAGATACAGAGTGGACCAAATGGGGAAAAAGTTGCGCAATCAAGTGCCTATAAATAATCTATCATCAACTTCTTCGAACTCGGAATAGCAACGCATATACAGGGAAAAAAAGAAAAAAGTGCGTTTTATAAAATCCTTTATATCGTGTTTATTATAAAAGATACAATAACGAAATTTTCAGGGTGGGGGTAAGAAATGAGCGTGAATTTGAAAATAAAGTAAAAAAATAATCTAGGCCCACTATGTTCAATGAGGCCGAAGTCAACTTTTGTTTTTCTTATGGGCGCCATATTGAATTTCTGCTGCACTTTTAAATTCCCCTTTCAATATGCTCTTCACCCATGTATAACATGTTTATGTTCGATCAAGATAAATAATTAAAACTAAAAAAATTACGATTTAATGGTAGTAGGCATTGATATTTCTATTAATTATTACTTTAAATTATTAATGATCATACATCGAACACTGCAAAAGAACAAGAAACATTTTAGGATTAAAGTAGGTGTTCAAATAAGCCACCGTTTTCTCGCACGCACAACGTACATCGTCTCATTGCTGCTTCACAGGATTTTCTGATCATTTCTGTTAACAGCATTGCCCCATGCAAAAAAATCAAGCGGTGTTATGTCAGGGGATCTCGCAGGCCATCTTACTGGTCCCAGGTTGCCTATCCACTTATGGAGAAATTCGTGATTTAAAAATTCTGTGATAATACGTCCATTATGTGGCGGCGCGCCGTCTTGTTGGAAATACAAGTTTTGCAGGGTAGCTACTGGAACATCCATAAGTGCTTCCGCTATGTTAGTTTGTAAGAGGTTCAAATATCTCTCGGAGTTTAAGTTCTCATTAAAAAAATGGTCCAATCACGTGGGTACCCACAATACCTAACCAGACGTTAAATCCAAACCTAACTTGGTGCCTAACTTGACGAACTAGCCGTGGATTATCATCTGACCAAAAAACGGTATTTTTACGATTAAAGAGTCCACATTAGTAAATTGGCTCTCATCTGACCAAAGGACTTTTAAGGAAAAGTTTGGTATCTCGTTATTTCTTTGTATAAACCACTGACAAAATGCCATTCTTCTAATCGCATCGCCATTCTGGAGTCCCTGGCAGGACCGTTCACGATAGGGGTGATATTTATAACGCTTTAAAATACTATTCGCCGTTGACCGCGCAACACCTGTTGGGGCTTCAATTTGTTGTAAAGACGTACGAGGTGTCTCAACCACGCTTTGCATTACCAAATTTTCTTTATTTTCGTCTGGAAGTTTGTTTTTCTTTACCTTAGCAAAACTCTCGTAAGCTACAAGGTTGTCTTTCAGACGCCTAAACATAGTTCTACCAGGTTGTCGCCTTTCTGGATATTTATTTAAATACATTTCTTCAGCTTTCGCTTCATTTCGACGACAGAGAATAAAACACTCCGTAAACAACAAACAAAAACAGATCGTATTTTTCATAATTTGAAAAGTGATTCATTTTGAAACACACAATTAATTACAAACACTTGACAATAAATTCTACTTTGACAGTTACCTAGGTAATTAAAACAGACAACAAACGTCACTATGGGAAAATTGAAGAGAAATATCAATGCCTACTACCATAAAATCTTAATTTTGTTAATTTTAATTATTTATCTTGACCGAACATAAACATGTTATACATAGTTGAAGAGCGTATTTAAAGGGGAATCTAAAAATGCATAAATTCAATATGGCGCCCATAAGAAAAACAAAAGTTGACTTCGGCCTCATTGAACATAGTGGGCCTAGATTATTTTTTACTTTATTTTCAAATTCACGCTCATTTCTTACCCCCACCCTGAAAATTTCGTTATTGTATCTTTTATAATAAACACGATATAAAGGATTTTATAAAACGCACTTTTTTCTTTTTTTCCCTGTATATGCGTTGCTATTCCGAGTTCGAAGAAGTTGATGATAGATTATTTATAGGCACTTGATTGCGCAACTTTTTCCCCATTTGGTCCACCCTGTAACTCTAACGGTTTCCAATATCCCCATGTACATCATTTTATACTGGACACACTGTATAGAACGCGATTTTTTGCTTCAGTTGTGGCTTAAATTGGGAAGTTTAAGATCGTATTTTGCATGGATTTTCTAACGCTCATGATGCTATTGGAGACACCGGTTATTAGAAGAGTGAAAAAAGACAAAAGAAAAAGATGGTCACATGAGATTAATCTAGCTCGGCCAACATATGGATAATTTCATCATTTATGTCCCCACTTGTTAGAAGATCCGAAAAATTTCCTATTAAAGTACATTTTTCCACACTTAAAGCAGCGCATTTTCTCTTCTTTTTCTGTCAAATTTTTGAAAAATCGGTGTTGTCCAAAAACCAATCGCTTCCAAAATCCTGGAAACTCCCAGAAATGTCCTATTAAAGTACGTTTTCCACACTTAAAGTAAGACCTTTTTTCTTTCAAGCGATATTTTGAGCCCGATTGTCGACTTTTTCTGGAAGTATAAGTAAGACCTAAAAATAATTTCCACAGCCGGAAAATTCATGGGTAAATAGGGTATTTTAGACTTTTTGCTATAAAGTCAATCTATGATTGATTGATCTATGTGAATTTTTTTTTGCGCAAACAATGTTGTTTTTGTATTTTAATCTGCTGAACTCGGGAACTCGGAACTCGAATTGGGAATAAAAATTATGTATGAATACTGAAGAGTTTAACAACAAAATAAAATAATCGTCATTTTTTCACCAAAAATCTCGTTTTTTAAAATTTTTCACTGTGCGGTGCCAAATCACATTGCAAATTTATATCCACATTCAGTTTAATGTATAATAAGCACTATGTTTGTCGTGTATGCTCTGTATTGAGGAATATATAGCATTGGATATTTTCTTTAATAATTCTAAGAGTTACGTTTCCTTAATTTATTAATTAGTGGAAAATACAAATTAATTTAACACGGCGAATCTGGTCGACAAGTTTCTAGATTTGTTCAAACGTTTTAGGCTAGTTTCAGTTTCTATTTGTTGGGTTTAGTGAGGATTTCAATGTTGCAGTTACTAGCGCTTTTCCACAGCTGTACCCGTATGTACTCTTCCAAGGTTTGCTTAATTTCCGACTTCTGTACTATAACTCGGCCCTGGTTATCCTTAAGTACATTAACTGTTCTTCTTTTAACTGTTCCCGTTATTTCCCTTACCTTCTTGTGCAGATTAAAGCTATCAAATTTGGCTTAGCATTCTTCGATTTCTACACATTTTTCCAGTTTCTCTTTTTCCTTAGCTGTTCTTATTTCGCCCTTATTTCTCTCTGTATGTTCATGTATTCTCTCGTTTATTTTTAAACAATCTCCTTTTTTTCATCAGTTCCAGGATCTCGTTGTCATCCAAGATTTTTTCCTCTGTTTGAGAGACTTTTAGTACTATTATTTGACTTTATGTATACTTCCCTGAAGCATTTTAAGGTCTTTTTCTACATCTCCATCGTTTTCCTGCTCTTCAGTCTCTGTCAAAAGTTCATTCCTTACCAACTTGTTTGTGGCTGTGTATTTTAGTCTTCTGAAAACATACCTCCCTATATGTTTTTTTCTCTACACTCTTCAGCCTGGTTCTCATGCTTCCTACTAACGGGTTATGATCCGATCGAACATCTACTCCTGGATAAGTTTTTATGTTTCTGACGCTGTTGTCTGACGCTAAATCTCTTATGAATGGGTACGAAGTCTATTTGATTCCTAGTTTTTTCATCATTCGATTTCCACGTGTACAATATTCTAGGATGGTGTTGAAAGAATGTATTGGATACAATCAGATCATGTCCCGCTGCGAATGTACTCAGAGTATCGCCACGCTCATTTCTCTCGCCCAGTCCAAAGTCCCGAATGTGTTATCCAGTTCTTCCTTTTCCAAGCTTGGCGTTGGAATCACCCATAATAAGATTTATATCATGCTGTGGCAAGGCTTTAATGATATCTGATATTTGTTTATAGAACTGGTCTACGTCCTCGCTGTTGTAGTAGGGGCATGAATTTGGATGAGATTGACATTTACGGATCTTGCACTGATTTGTAGAAGAGCTATCCTTTCCGATATTCGTACAAAGTTGGGTCTGTTTATTTGCTTAATGAAAATGAGTCACAGCTTCCTCAAGGAAAAAACAGTTTGAAATATTAAATAATATATATTTTTCAGGAATTTAGCACCAAACCTTTTCTTAAAAATGTACACCTGTCCCACAGTGTAATTTTTAATACACACACAATACAATTTTTATTGATTAATTACATCTTTTCAATTTTCTGACCAAGTTTTTTGGTTAAAAAAACAATGTATTTTTAGAATTTCTTGATATAATTTAAAGGCTTTTGTAGAATTTCCGCGATAAGACATCGTATGAACGCAAATTAACGAGGTACTCGTAGTACCATCGAAATGTTATTTACAAATAATGATTTTGAGGAAGAGGCAGAGGAGGGTCATGCCACTGAAAATAGAATCGAAAGCACTTTAAAACGATGAGCCACTTGACCCCGATTCCTATTTAAGATTCTAAGGGTGACATCTAAAAGGCTAAAAATCTTAATTTAAAGTGTACAAATAAAATTGGCGTGTATTTCCGATTTTTCATATTTTTAACTGTAAGAAAGATATTAAGGGTGGGAAGTTTTCAAATCGACACCCCGTATATTACATCCATCAACATAGTCAGACTGTGAAGCAAGACACGCCCTAAATAAACCTTTGAATATTTATTTCGGGGTTTCTAAACTTGAGATAAGGCGTCATCAACTACCTATTTGTTTTAATTGCAATATCAATTTTTCAATGACCAATCTTCAAGAGTATATTTAATTACAAATATGTACTAAATTTCAAAGACTGCTTTCTTGTCTTTTAAAAAATGTATAACAAACAGGAAATAATTTGAACATTAAGAAATCTGATTTAGTTCCGATAATTGTTTTTTTCAATAATTGCTCAAAATCTTGTCCAGTTCCATCCTGAAAGTCGTTTTGATCATTTCTAATTACTTCATTGAAAATTAGTTTGCACTCCTGTCGTGTTTGTACTTGCACTCTTCAATGTTTTCCGGTCTGGTCTTAAGAACTTTGCTTTTCAAGCTCCCGCAAGAAATAAACAGTATGTGTTAAATTCGGAGCTTGATATAAAGATGTATAAAACATTTGTAAACTTTTACATATTATGAGAATCACATGACAAGTTAATATCTACACATAACCCATTGGTATTAACACCAATCGCAACGTGGATGCATCTTATGCTGCGTTTTGCCATGTATTAGATGGAGAAGTTATGTAAAAAATCATGGTTAACAAACTGTACATAGTAAACGAACGTGAAAACGCAAAGAAAATAAAAATGACCCAGAAGTTCAAAGCATCTAGGTAAACATTCTATACAAAGTCTTACATATATCAAAAGCGAGTAATGACACTGTATTAAATTTTTGACACACTCTGTACATTAAATTTAATTTATTTATTATTAAATTTAAAATTTCAAATTCTGCGTATCAAGCATAATATTAGTGGTAAGTTACAAAGCAGCAATTCATGTAAGCACACGCATAATGTATTACTTACCTTTTTTATTTGAAACAAAAGTATCAATCTCATGTAAGAAACGCGACACTCCGAGTTGCAAATAGCGCAATATTTCGATTGTTACCGTGATATATATAACAACGTATCTAGTAAAGCAAATAAGATAATAGAAATTTCCTCACTTGCGGCTTTAAAGAAAATTATGATTATTATGCATTTTCGTAAGTGCGTTAATCGCATTTTCCTCGAATTAATATAACTCAGTTGGGCGCTCTGATACAGACCAAAACGATCAGAAAAATATGAACATCAAACATCAATTTTGCGAGTGGGTTGACTGATTGCAGATAATAACTACGATAATAACTACGGTATATAATATAACCGAAAAATTACAATATACTTTTGAAAGCGTGACTGTACTTACTCGTGTAAACAATTGCAACTTTTAAAACGCTTTTCATTAACATATCACCAAAAAATCTAAAAATTACTTTACAAGTTGTTCTTATTTCTATAATTGCTTCAAAAATGAGTTCCACATAGTTTTAATTATCAATACTGATAGTAAGCAACTGTTTGCTTTATTTCGTTATTAAACAAACCATCAATCAAAGATACACAATTCACATTCAAATAAAACAAGCACGTACCTACATGATTAAACAATAAACATTAGAGAGCAAATATTATATGTGAATTTTTAAAATATTATTTATTGATAAACGGTGCCTATTTAAATTCTTGGGTCTATCGGTCAATTGATAGCGACAGAAAAAGGTAGGTTTTCCTTGGGCCAACGTTTCGGCGATATTTAAGCCATCTCTCTAAAAGGTAAAACGGATTGGTTTCAGTCTTAAATATAGTAAAATCATTTTATGGTCGCCAGTAAACGGTATGTGTTTAGTCATTAATATTAAACAAAAGAAAAGAGAAACCAGCAGAAGAGTAAAATCGAATATAACCACTTTGTTTTGCCTTTTAGAGCCTTGAACATGGCTTAAATATAGCAGAAACCTTGGCCCACGAAAAATAATGTTTTTATTTTCTGCCGCTATCTATTAACCAATAATAAGAACCTAACTAAAATCACGGTCACTAATAAACCACAACATAATGCACAAATGAAGAATTAAAAAATTAGCGTTTTAGGAATTAATCTAGCAAGTTTAACAAGAATACTAAATATGTTTAGTGAGTAGTATCACAAGATGAGAATTTATTAACTTACTCAATTTAACACAATTTTCAAAGTGGCAAAGTCGGTAAACTACTAACAATATAAGAAAAGTTTTAAAAATAGCGCAGCAGAACACTCACACTTCCAACAAAGATGATACCTACTTAAAATAATTAGTCACTTTATTAGCTTTAGAAAGGCCGCGTTGTTGATTAAAACAAACTAACTATACATGATCAAAATTGAGTACTTTAAAAAGGTTTTATCGCAAAGTTTTAAAACCGGGATAACAGATATACATTGTTTTCAGACCTGGTTGAAAATAATAATATACGCCTCTGACCTTCTAGTTCATACGTTAATATCATTCATTTCAGTATATAAGTAATAGGGAAACTATTGATAATTTCACAAGCTTCTGGAAAAACAAATATTAACCGAGAAGGTCATCCTATCGAGACTACAGGCAGCAGCCGAGCTTCGAATTTTAATCCCGGATGAGCAGTTTGGCTTTCGACCAAGACATAACACCACACTGCAGACTACTAGGATGGTAACGGATGCCTATGCAGCATTTAATAAAATCCAAAGTACGGTAATGCTGCTTCTCGATATGGAAAGAGCCTTTGACACAGTTTGTCACAAAGCCCTGCTGTACAAGTTGTTTGCCATTCATTCACTGCTGATCTACCTAGTTTCCTTTATAACGTTCTTCTGCCAAAAGACGCATCTCGACAGGAGACCACAAGGTCCAGTGATTTCGCCGTTGCTGTATACATTGTATACATCAGACATTCCAAAACTTCCCACTACAGAAATAGCATAATACGCTGATGATACGGCCATTTACACATCGTCTTTTTATGCTCAGGCTGCGGAATCTTGCATTGCATATCACCTGCGTTTATTGATGCCGTATTTCGACAAATGGAAACTTAAAGTGAATCCCACTAACTTTTATTTCATTCCAATATATTCCTGGGTTTTTCAGTAAATTTTATTGTCACTAATTATGGTGTTATGTGATGAGCCCTGCGTTTCGTCCCGGGTCTACCTATTGGACTCGTCAGTAAGGCTTAGGTATACCCTGCCTTATACGCCAGACATCGGTTCTACGTGTTCGGACGTAAATGAACCGTGCCGGTATAGATCTTCTGCGGTGTGATATTAGCAACCCGTGTTGCCGATTAGCATTAGATTGAAAACCACTCGTTCCATTCTGCTTTTTTTCTCCCAAGCATCTATATCTTTTTCGTATATTTCTTTTTCCTGACTGTACTTTTAATTCATTCCAATATATTCCTGGGTTTTTCAGTCAATTTTATTGTCACTAATTATGGTGTTATGTGATGAGCCCTGCGTTTCGTTCCGGGTCTTTCACCCGGGTCGGGTGAAATATACGAAAAAGATATAGATGCTTGGGAGAAAAAAAGCAGAATGGAACGAGTGGTTTTCAATCTAATGCTAATCGGCAACACGGGTTGCTAATATCTCACCGCAGAAGATCTATACCGGCACGGTTCATTTTCGTCCGAACACGTAGAACCGATGTCTGGCGTATAAGGCAGGGTCTACCTAAGCCTTACTGACGAGTCCAATAGGTAGACCCGGGACGAAACGCAGGGCTCATCACATAACACCATAATTAGTGACAATAAAATTGACTGAAAAACCCAGGAATATATTGGAATGAATTAAAAGTACAGTCAGGAAAAAGAAATATACTAACTTTTATTGTTAGTGAAATTTACTAACAATAAAATCCTATTGCCACTCATGGTCTAAAATACTCCAATTAAGCCAGTAAAAGACGTGAAATACCTGGGATTCAAACTAGACGCCCGACTTCATTTCAACAAGCATGTGGACTATGCTGTACAAAAGACTTTCATGGCCCGAAGAAAGTTGTACTCTCTTCTGGCGCCAAGTTCATTTCTATCACTTCAAAACAAACATCTGCCCTACACCTCCACCACAAGGCACATGCTGACTTACGGCTCTCCTATCTGGCACTCTGTCAGTGATTCTTTGCGCAATCAAGTGCCTATAAATAATCTGGCATCAACTTCGTTGAACTCGGAATCGCAACGGATATACAGGGAAAAAAAGAAAAAAGTGCGCTTTATAAAATCCTTTATATCGTGTTTATTATAAAAGATACAATAACGAAATTTTCAGGGTGGGGGTAAGAAATGAGCGTGAATTTGAAAATAAAGTAAAAAATAATCTAGGCCCAGTATGTTCAATGAGGCCGAAGTCAACTTTTGTTTTTCTTATGAGCGCAACATTGAATTTCTGCACTTTTTAAATTCCCCTTTAAATATGCTTTTCAACCATGTATAACATGTTTATGTTCGGTCAAGATAAATAATTAAAATTAACAAAATTAAGATTTTATGGTAGTAGGCATTGATATTTCTATTAATTATTACTTTAAATTATTATTGATCATAGATCGAACACTGCAAAAGAACAAGTAACATTTTAGGATTAAAGTAGGTGTTCAAATAAGCCACCGTTTTCTCGCACGCACAACATACATCGTCTCATTACTGCTTCACAGGATTTTCTGATCATTTCTGGGGTAATTCTGTTCACAGCTTCTATAACAGCGTGTCTCAGCTCCTCTTCGGTTTCGTATGACCTACAGTATACCACATTTTTGAGGAAACCCCATGCAAAAAAATCAAGCGGTGTTATGTCAGGGGATCTCGCAGGCCGTCTTACTGGACCCAGGTTGCCTATCCACTTGTTGGGAAATTCGTGATTTAAAAATTCTGTGGTAATACATCTATTATGTGGCGGCGCGCCGTCTTGTTGGAAATACAAGTTTTGCAGGGTAGCTACTGGAACAGCCATAAGTGCTTCCTCTACGTTAGTTTGTAAGAAGTTCAAATATCTCTCGGAATTTAAGTTCTCATTTAAAAAAAATTGTCCAATCACGTGGGACCGATCGGGTCGGCGGCGGACGGATTTGAACATAGAGTAAGTAAAATATTTTATTTTTTTTATTTTATTTTATTTTATTTCATTCCAATATATTCCTGGGTTTCAGTCAATTTTATTGTTTATTATTTAAAATGTTACAAATACGTTTCGGTGTCTTTATCCACCATCATCAGTTTGTCTAAAATATATATTTACAGTTATCATCAATTTAAATAGAAAACTTTCACCAAAATTCACATATTAAAATACAAATCACACACATATTAAAAAGTACATCCAGAACATTGGTTTTCAGGTGATGAGTCAGGACAAACATGTCTGGGAAAAGACTAGAATCTATTGTTTAGAGATCTAAATTTAACTTACGTATAATATTTTAATATGTGTGTGATTTGTATTTTAATATGTGAATTTTGGTGAAAGTTTTCTATTTAAAATTGATGATAACTGTAAATATATATTTTAGACAAACTGATGATGGTGGATAAAGACACCGAAACGTATTTGTAACATTTTAAATAATAAACAATAAAATTGACTGAAACCCAGGAATACATTGGAATGAATTAAAGCACAGTCAGGAAAATATACGAAACGATTTTTATTTTATCTTATTTCATTTTTCTCAATGAATTTGGTCATCTAGTTGAAACTGCCAGCGGTTAACGCCACGGCTCACAGTATCAAATTTAAAGGTCGAAGTAAAAGGGGTTTTTGTCTTTCCGTCAGGAAGACCTTTTTTCCTTAATGAATGCCCCTCCAACAAAACCAAACCGCCACTTTAAAATTATCGCCTAACGTTGTCATCCGAACGATTAATTCGAGGAATATCCATGTTAGGGTTGCACCCCGGGTAATGGATCAATGAGCGACCATTTGGACAATGGGCAAAGGAGCACCAAGGCCGAACACCCGGCTAGGCACGGGGGGAGCTTTCGGGCTTTTGTGTAATTAGTTTGTTGTTCCTGTAATTAGTTTGTTGCCATGCTTGTCAAAAAATTGTGAATTTTTAAATAAATTTTATCTATCTATCTAAAGTCTGGAGAAAGTTTGGAACTGCATTTTCATATTTTCACCCGGGTGCTGAGACGGTGCATCGCCTCTGAAAATGTAAACCACGCAAGTAAAGTCAACAAGTAAAATAACCTTATTATTTATAGCAGGCCGTATCTACACCACAAATCAAGCTGTAAATATCATAGATTCATGCAAATCTGACAGCAGCACCTTTTAATGGTGCGAGTAAAGAAAATATTGTTTAATTCAAGGTATGATTTCAATGTAGAGCTGCCATTTAGGCAGCGTTTACACAACATATCAGGCCTCCAAAAGTATATAGTATAGCGCCTGTCAATTCAAGTTAGTACTTCCGTCGCTCTTTCTGATCTTTCTGATGCGAATAGAGAAAATCATTCACAAATCATCCCTTGACTTGAATGTGGGTTTGCCCTTTAGGCGGCTTTTTGCACAACATATCAAGCTGCCTGAACTCAGAGTTTCATAGAAATTGAACAAATGCTACATCGAGAGCTGGTGTGAAAATCAAGTTACGTATTCCGTCGCTCTTAAGGGTGCTAGCAAACAAAAACATCCACAAATCATTGCATGGATTGAATGTGAATCTACCATGTAGGCAGCCTCTGTATAAACATATAAAGCTAAAAAAGTTGATGAAGTTTCATAAAAAACCGAGATTAATAATTTAGTATAAAGCACTAATATAAATTTGTCTATTCCGTCGCATGATTGAAGATGTTTACATTTGGGTGAGAAAATTGTTTTGTTTACGGCGGACATCCAAACGAGTTTGAACAGGAAAATTTTGTTTCAGCGTATTGCCGTTTAAACCGAAACTTTTGACAAAACATTGTCAACAACAAAAAAACTGAAATCGAGCAACAAAGCAAAGCAAAACATTCAAGGGACGGTCAAGCAAACAATTATATAATCATGTCGATTTTGTTGTTTGTTGGAGTTCCGAATGTGGTAAAAACCTCGATATCGCATGATTTTTTTTCGAAAAACTGATTAAATTTCAGTTTATTACGGGCAACGAACGAAATAGGTCGTCAGTTCTTTGTGTCTTGCCAATCGTGTTCGAAGACGGGATATGCATATCGACTGATTGACGGATTTGGCACTAAGTGCGGTTGATCATCCTGCCTGTTAGCAGCAAAATTAAAGTTTTCAATTTGAAGTGGATCCTCGTAGTGTGTTTAAGTGTAGTGTGTGTGTGCAAGTCTAGAGTAAACTTTTTGCGGATTAATGGGTATAAAATGAAGGAAGAGGCGCCAGCTTACGAAAAGTTGGTAAGAAGGATCTTTGTCCACCAATCCCTTAGCTTGAACTAAATTTAGTTTTTCGAGACGCAACGAAAGTTTTATGGCTTTCTCCATTTTCCTTTGTTTCGGTTTTTGCTGATTTCAAATAATTACGCGTTGGACCAAGTTTATGTTATGCTAAAGAATGTTTATCTGTCATTCCAGGTGGCACGATGCAGCTTTCGGTAAATTTGGCATTACTTTACCCCTGGTTGCCATGTAGATTGCTTTTAGTCTCATATATGCTTGCATTTTATGATATTGTTACATGTAATATTTGTTCGACGAGGGAAATTCTGGATTCTGGACTAGATTTTTAAATTTTATTTCACTAAAATAATTCATTGTTGTGTATATTTTCCTGACTGTACTTCAATTTATTTCAAAATTTTCTGGGTTTCAGTCAATTTTATTGTTTATTATTTAAAATGTTACAAATACGTTTCGGTGTCTTCTCCACCATCATCAGTTTGTCTAAAATATACATTTTTACATCTATTATCAATTTAAATAAAAAAACTTTCACAAAATTCACATATTAAAATACAAATCACACACATATTAAAAAGTACAATTAGGTACATTGGTTTTCAGGTGATGAGTCGGGATAAACATGTTCGGGAAAAGACTAGAATCTATTGTTTAGAGATCTAAATTTAACTTACATGTCTAGATGTTTCTACCTTCACATTTGATTGGACATTGAATTCCCTATTTTATTCGATATCGAATATCCTCGCTCGATCTTAAATTGATAATAAATGTAAAAATGTATATTTTAGACAAACTGATGATGGTGGAGAAAGACACCGAAACGTATTTGTAACATTTTAAATAATAAACAATAAAATTGACTGAAACCCAGGAAATTTTGAAACTAAAATAATTGAAAATCAGATTTTACATATTAACGAATGAGGATTTGAAGAGTAGACTGTTTTAATGTGAACTCTTACAATGTAAATTTAGTATTTTTGGGGTTTAATAATTAATTGGTGGTGATTCTCTGTGAATTTATTCCTAAATTAAACGGATCTTAACTTCCCAATAGGAATGCTTCACCTTAAATTTTTTTTTTTTAAATTTTCACACTTTCTCAACATTAACTAGTATCGTTTTTTACCATAAACTGTTTTTATATGATTTGATATATTCTTTTGATTTTAGCGTAATGTGATTTATTGCTGTTTTCCTTGTGCGAATTTCGCCTTAACTAAAACGGTTCTTGCATTCTTAATAGAAATAATTCGAGTTTTCAAAGTTTAAATCCTTTTCACTCAGTTCTTCAACATTAACTAGCCAGATTTTCCACAGTGGAATGTTCTGCCTATTATTATTTTTTTTTAATTAAATGAAACGGATTTTTAGCGGCGGATTAAGTTAGTGTCGTTCTGCTGTGAACTATATCTACTTATTGTCGTGCATAGAAATTTGTGTCATTCATGGTTTTTTTCTGTGAATTATACCTTAAATTAAACGGATTTTGTATACGATAAACGGATGGTTCAATTTAGCAAGCATGAAATCTTTTTACTCAATTTTGCAATGTTAAATTGTAAGTTTTCTGCAGTAGACCGTTTTTATATAAACTTTTACTATAAAAAAAGTAGAAAAATATGCTCTGTGTGTTGTGAACGCACCTTGGATTGCCCTCTAAGTAAAAAATCTCAATTATTAGTGTTTTTCTGCTGTAAATTTTTAAACTTTTGCTTTTGTAAATTTTGCTGTGTTTAAACGTGAAAATAGCCCAGAATCCAGACCTAAATGCCTAAAGGTAGGTGGGACTTGCTTTTTGCTTTATAATGATCTAGCGGATAGCGCCTTAAGAGGCTGCAAGTGATCCTGGCCGACTTATTTAGATTTCTCGTTGTTTTTACAAATTTTACGCTAAAAACATTATTTTTGCCAAACAGTTAGTGATAGGGAATTCCAGCGGCCAGGATCCGTCCGACTATTTCAGTTTTTTTGCTGTAGTTTTAGGTGGTCCAGATAAAGATTATAATCAGACCGAAATTTTCAAAAAAAATCGGTCTTTTAGGTAATTTCAGCGATCTAGATCCAGACGCCAATTTATTTCGTAGTAGTAGATGGCAACTAGGGTTGTAGTTTTGTTTTTTCAACATTTATGCCACTCGCATGTGCAGCTATGTACCGGCTTTTGCAAATTTTTAACCCGGCTTTTGCGGATGTTATTTAGCGGTTTGCGCGGAGTTCGTATTGCGTTTTGTGTGGATTTTATGTAGCGGCTTTTTGGTAATGGTAACGTCCTCTTTTTAAGGAACTAAAGCTAGGGAAGTTTTAAAATATTTTAATTTAATACTTAACATACTATTTACTTCAGGCGCACCAGAAAACTTGTTAAAATATCTTCATTTGCTAATTGCTAATTAAAGAGTTTTTTTCTTGCAGCTTTAAACCTTTCAGTAGTAGTAAATATCTTTATTTCTAAAAAAGGCTATCGACCTATCGGTCTTTCTGCCCTTGTTTAATACATATAGTCTTAATCTAAATGAAAACAAATATGAAAATTCTCTTGTTCTAGGTTAACAATACTATTAAATAAATAAGATTTCAGTGGCAAGAAGGAATTATTTTATTGTCCACTAGTCCGTAGCGTTTGTAAGTGTTCGAGTGGCGTTAGTGTAGGGAAACGAAAGCGGGATTGTCTGGTTGGTCTTGTAAGACAAAGGGGATTCAGTATGGTCCAGTTGTAGGGGTTGTTTGTCCATTTTGTCTGTAGCTGTATGAGTCTTTCCGAGATCTTTGTCATGTTTGTGCGTTCGTATAGTAGTTGTGGTGGGGGGGTTGTGTAGTGGGTTTTGGGGGTGTCTTATTCGTGTTATTAGTCTTAGTGCAATTTGTTCTGTTGTTTGTATATAACGTTTTGTCCTTTCTGTTCCGTTGGTCATGAGTATATGTCCATAGTCTAGCAAGGGTCTACAAATAGCTTTATATATTTTGGTGGCGGTGTTTGTTGTGCTAATTCCTCTGTCTTTGTAGGTTAGTGATCGGAAGTGTTTTGTTCTCTTTGTTGTTTCTGCCCTGATGTTTCGTATGTGTTTAGTGAATTTAAGTTTGTGGTCAATTGTGATTCCAAGGTATTTTACGTCGTTTTTTGGTTGTGTCGTTTGGCCGTCTGCAGTTATTGTAGGGGAGTCAGCGTTGAGTCTGTGGTTTGTGAGCAGAAGTTGGTTTTTTGACGCGTTTGGTGTTAGTCTCCATTTATAAAACCATGTCATTGTGTTGTTTGTTAGTGTTTGGAGTCTTGAGCTGCTCTCTCAGTAGTTTTGTCATGTACAATAAGTGCCGTGTCGTCTGCGTATTGTAATATGTATGCCGATCTGTCGATTTGATTTTTGTCTGGTAAGTTGTAATTGTATATGTCATGGCAGTATATATTGTATAGAGAAACGGGTGAGAGCGGGGATCCTTGAGGGAGCCCTTGTTCAGGGGAAAAAGAAAATGACAGTGTTTTGTCAATTCGTACTTGTCGTTGTCTGTTTTCTAGTAAGTTCTTTATGGTGTGTATTAGATATGTTGGTGTGTGTAGTTTGTATAGTTTGTATAGTAAGCCTCTATGCCAGACACTGTCAAAAGCCTTGTTATGTCCATAAACAGGCAAGATGTCTTTCTGTCAGTTAGGTGGGTAGTTTGTATATTGTTGGCCAAAATAAAGAGCGGATGAACGGTCGAGTGATGCTGTTTGAAACCAAATTGGTAGGTAGGTATATACTTTCCAATCACTTTGTCAAGCCGCTGCTTCATTATGCATTCAAAAATCTAGCCTAGTAATGGAAGTAGTGTAATTGGTCTGTAGTTGCTCGGTTGTGTATTGTCCAGTCCATTTTTGGGTATAGGGATTATTAAGCCGTTTTTCCATGTTTCTGGGATTCTGCCATTTGTGATGCAGTTGTTCAATTCAGTTAGGATCAGTTTGTGTGTTTCTTGAGTTAGGCTTTTCAGGACTTTTGCCTTAATTTTATCCTTCCCCGGTGCAGTGTTCTTGATGTGCGCTAGGGCTTCATCGTACTCTATGTCTGTGATCAGTGTGCAGGCATGAATGCGTCCGCTTTCTCTTTGTCTGTGTAGCGTTCTATTCCGTTTTCGTCAATTGTGTCAGTAGTGCCAGTCTTCCTGTATTGCGCCAGTTTCTTAATTTTTCGCCAGTATGTTTGCCTTTGTCCTTCTGTATTTCTTTACATGTTCTAGCCATTTGTCTTGTCGGTATTGTCCAATCAGAGTTTTAATGTTTCTGTTAAGTTGGCTCATTGTCTTTTTTAGGTCGTTATTTTGAGTGTTTGTATATAGTCTGTACAGTTCTCTCTTATGTTTTATTAGTCTCAGTATGTATTTGGGTAGTGTATGTCGGTAGAAAGCATTTTTTATTTCCGGGCTAAATTTTCCTATGGCTAGTGAAAGTTGTTGTTGTATGGTTTCTATTGAAATGGGGTGTGCTTGTGATTGAATGTAGTCATGTATATGTTGTTTCACTTTGTCTATGTCAGTCTTTGTTAGGTTAAGTTTTTCTCTATAGGTGTATTGGAGGTAGGTTGCGTATGTTGTAAAGTCTATGTTAAACGTAATAGCCAGGTGGTCGGATCCAAGCTCGTTGGTTAAGTTTATGTTGTTGATGGTGTTTGTCAGGTTTCTTGTGTGCAGTAGAACGTCTGGTGTTGAGTCTGGGTTTGCGGGCATCAGAAAAGTTGGTGGGGTGTGCTGTTTTATAAAGTCGAATTTTGTAGAAATCTTTTAAGCTGTTTCGTTTTGCTTTTGTTCATATTAAAGTCGCCTACAATTATTGCATATTTATAGATGCTCGCTTTAGTCAGTATGTTTTGTTCTAGGTTGGAGTGTGGGTGTATGTATGTCAGAAATATGTGTATCAGGTCGTTTAAGTAGGGTAGCGTAAAGTGTAGACAGTCGTTCAAAGGGTTGTTGAGGGGGGAGGATTTGCTCTTCCAAGTTTATATGTTGGTTTTAGGAGAGCTGCGACCCCGCCCCTGGCATGATTGATGGTATTTCCATGCCTATAGATATACTGCCAATTTCTGTACGTTGGTGTTTGTCCTAGTTTGGTTTTAGTCTCTACAAATATGCAGCAGTCTGTGTCGTTTTGTTCTATGTAATTGTAAATAAGTGTTTTTTTGCTGTTAAGTCCGTTGATGTTCGCGTAAAGTACTTTCATATTGAATCTTGTATGCTCGTCACCGTCTGTCTCATTTGTTCGCAGGGTTCAGTCGGAGAGCGTCCCTCGGGCAGGAGCATGTCAAACATTAGGATGTAGACATGGTTCCCGAAGAAAAACAACGGAGGTGTCAATCTCGAAGTCTTCTATAAATTGTTTTCGTAGTTTTTTTAGTAGTTCGTCTCTGTTGGTATTGTTTGTCTTGTTAAGTTGATGTTTGTATTTGTTTATGATGTGGTCCTGTGTTGTAATGGGTGTGTGTATTCTACTTGCCACTGTCGTTGTCTCCGCAATCCCGGACGTACGTTTGTTTACACATTTTATTTTTACGTTTGGGATGCCGACGATTGGGGCTGTCGGTCGTTTGGGGCATTTCATGCTCCATGCTGCGTGGTCCTCTGATTTGCATGCTGCGCACTTGGTGGCAGTGGTGACTCGCATTTGGATGTTGGATGGGGTCCCTGGCACTTGTTGCATCTTGGTGCTTGTTTGCAGTTCTTCAGTTTTGTGGCTGAACAGGTTGCATTTGCCACACGGCGCAGGCACGGGTGCTGGTGGTTTACTTTCGGTGATTTTGAAAATGCGACCCAAAAAATGAACCGCACGGTCGCTCATCAACCTTTCGTATGTGGATATGTCGCCGGTTATTAACCTCATCATGAGTGTGGGTGCGTTGCGCTCTCGCGAGATAATTCTCCTGCAGAACCTTATTCTGAAGCCCTGCTGCTCCAGGCGTTCCAGAAACATGCTGTCTTCAATGTCCAAGTCGACCCCAGTGGCGACGACAGAATATGATGGTGTAATATGGTGGTGACCTGACTTTGTTGTCGGATTAGTGGGAGGTATCGTTTTTTTGTAATTTGTAACTTGTTACAGTGTTTTCTTGTTTAGTTGTTGTAAATTGTTGATGTTTTGTCCTCCTGGTTGGTTTTGATTAGGAAGTAATTATCTTGCCTGATAATCACATCCTTGTTGTTGGGGTTGAGTTCCTCCCACCTGATTGCAAATGGACTCTGGTGATGGTCGGCAATGCGTTCGCTGTGAATGTGTGCGAAATACGTGGGAAATCTTGTTGATGTTGTCTTGCTCTTTGTTGTTTGGTTTTGTTGTTTGTAGACTGATAGTCAACGCTATTCGTTTGGCCTCAGGTGTTGTCGTTGTGGGGGTTGCTGGGTTGGCTGGGTTGGCTGGTCGTCTTTTTCTCGGTCGGTTTTCTGCCCCGTTTTTTCGTTCGTGGCATTTGAACCCACCATCCTGGGAGGCATAATCCGATTCGGATTCTTGCGAACTCCCAGGGTTCCATCCTTTCGTTTGAATTCCACTCGTATGTATATATATATATATATATATATAATATATATATATATATATATATATATATATATATATATATATATATATATATTGTCCGTTTGTGAAAAGTTCACAGTGGCAACGTTGCACAGTCCAAATTTTAAACGGGCCTGATGCCTTTTCAGGTAGCAAAACCGGGCGGTTTACTTCGCTTTGCTGGTCACTTTTGGCACTTTCGCACTTTTACCCCAATGGATTGGCGCGCTTGTAAACACCCAACCGCTCGCTACGGTGGCTCGACTCAGAGTTATTAAACCTTTCATATTTCATCATATATGGATAATTTAGTGATTTTACTAACATGCTGTTTTTTAGGATTAGGATTCCCACTAAATAATATTTTCGTATTCGACTTCATTAAGGTCTGAGTTATTCCTAGCGGAAACTAACTTTATTGATTTCTAATAAGGAACGTAAAAAAGTTCATATTTTGTTACATTTTTTATAATTTTTACGTACGATATTGTATTTGTATGTGAAAAAAGTGTCCGGAAATTATACACAAAAATTCAAAGATTAACTCTAGATGAAAAATTAATGTCTCAAGCTCATATCTCAAGCTCAATCCTGCTGTACAAGTTGTTTGCCGTGCATTCACTGCCACTCTACCTAGTTTCCCTGATAGCGTCTTACCTAAAAAACCGTTCCATCCAGGTGAAAGTGGAGAATTCCACTTCTGCCAAAAGACGCATCGCGGCAGGTGTACCACAAGGAACAGTGATTTCGCCGCTGCTGTATACATTGTACACAGCAGACATTCCAAAACTTCCCACTACAAAAATAGCACTATACGCTGATGATACGGCTATCTACGCATCGTCTTTTTATGCTCAGGCTGCGAAATCTCGCATTGCACATCACCTGAGTTTATTGACGCCGTATTTTGACAAATGGAAACTTAAAGTGAATCCCAGGAAGACGGAACTTATTATCTTTTCGCGCAAATTCACTAACAATAAAATCTTATCACCACTCGTGGTCCAAAATACTCCTATCAAACCAACAAAAGAGGTGAAATACCTGGGATTCAAACTAGACGCCCGACTCCATTTCAATAAGCATGTTGACTATGCTGTACAAAAGACTTTCATGGCCCGAAGAAAGTTGTACTCTCTTCTGGCGCCAAATTCTTTCCTATCACCTCGAAATAAACTTCTGCTCTACACCTCCACTATAAGGCCCATACTGACCTACGGCTCCCCTATCTGGCACTCTGTCTGCGATTCCACAAGACGACGTGTTCAAAGGACCCAAAAAGGTTCCTAAGAGGCGTTCTATCGGCTGACAGATACACCAGAATAACCGAAATGCACGAAGCTACAGGGATGGCCTATATAGCCGACTATATAGATACCATCGCTGAAAAATTTTATCATAGCGGAGTGCAAGGCTCAGTCCTCACGCGAAATATCACCCAAGTAAGAGCAAACGATCGCCCAACCCATGGTCCCCTGTATAAGCGACTTCCCATATTTTATGAGGATTTTGTCCCTGACAGTACGTGACGACAAACAAACATTGCCTGCCAGTTGCAGACAGTCGTTTCTAGCAGGATGGAAACGCACAAATACAACATGACGTGACTTGACGGGTTCGTCCTGCCTCGTTCTGGCTGGTGTTGGCTGGTTCTTGCACCGATCGTGGCGGGGGCGATGGATTTGGTCATCTAGTTGAAACTGCCGGCGGTTACCGCCACGGCTGACAGTATCAAACTTAAAGGTCGAAGCAAAAGGGGTTTTTGGCTTCCCTTCAGGAAGACCTTTTTTCCTTAATGAATGCCCCTCGAATAAAACCAAAACCGCCACTTCAAGACTATCTCCTGACGTTGTCGTGCGTATGGCTAGCTCGGGAATGTCCATGTTAGGGCACTGCCCAGGTAATGGACGACTTAGCGCGCCTATTTAGATCATGGGCAAAGAGCAACCGGCCGAACATCTGGCCAGACATGGGGCATTTTACTGACTTATGTTTTTTTTGATTTAAACTTTGTTTGTGAATTTAGTAATGTGAATGTTTAATAAATTTTATCTATCTATCTATCTATGGATGAAAACAATAAAGTTCGTTGGTATTTCGAATGTATTTTATTCTGCTACAACATAAATTTAATAATACGATGTGATAAAATGTACAATAACGGCCACTAAAAGTATATGAAATAAAGGGCTTTGGTAGAATAATAAAAATACACACTTAATATGTGTATCAAATCAAGGGGTGTTTAATAGATAAATACTACCAGAAATAAATTACTAAATACAAATACTTTATATACAACTTACAGGTGAATGTACATTTGTAATGAGAAATGATGTGAACTTTTTATTACATGAAAACT